>VDFB02109042.1:57538354-57620163 GCA_007258455.2 Sequoia sempervirens
GAGGGAGTGGGAGAGAGATAGAGGGTATAAGGGTTAAGGGTAGAGGGGAGAGGGGAGAGAAAAAATTAGGGTATAAGGGTAGAGGGAAGAGAGATATAATCAAGGTATATAGGGTATAGACAAAGAGAGAAAATAAATCTATTAAAAACCAACTTTCACATAACGCAAGCACGTTTTGAAGAAGTAGAGATGGCTATTTTAGGAAGAAATAATGTGCTCGCATTATAATGTGAGCACGTTATAATGCGAGCATGTTTTGTGTTGCACTAAAAATAGTAAAAAAACTCAATATACCCGTGATCTCAAGGCCCACATTCTGCATATCCTCCTGGTTTTGTGTGTGCTTTGACAAAAAGTAGCTTTTTGATGTTGTTGTGAAGTGTGCATGCATGTTTTTCACATTCCACCACCTTTTTCATGATCTTTCTACCACCTTTGCATGAAATAGTAGAGTTTTCACATTGAAATACATATAATATCAATTCAAGTTTGAATTCCATTGAAAACTAATATACAATTAAATTTTGGAGGGGAACAAGCTTTTGAAAAAGTCAAATTGTTGAGGAGTTTGAAGAAAGAAGAAGCTAAGGCTACATAATTGGGTTGAACTCCTCCATTTGAAACTTTAGTTTTTTAGGTATGTGAAGTATTTACACATTTTCTTTCATTCTATTATGGCTTCCTTTCATTTTTGTTATTTTGCATATTCCATGTTGATGATTGTTTGTTTGTCATTATAACCTTAGGTTGTCAATGAACATTTTAAATTACACAATTCTATACACTTTCCAATTACATTTTTAAACCACATCTCTTTGAGGCATTTTATTATTTTACAATTGACTTACCTTGTGTATGCTTCCACATTTTGTATACACATATATATGACATATGTTTTAAGGAAGTAAAATAAAACATCATTTCTCAATCCTTTATTATGGAAGTGCATATCACTCTCCAAAGCTTTCATTGAGGTTTTTTTTCAAACAATTATACCAAGTAGCTCATTGCCTTGTGTATGCTACCAAATTTTCCATACATCTCTTTAGAAAATTGGAATATACTCCTCCCACATTGATAGATCTTAGAAACTATTTTGGTTTTCATCTCTATTTCTAAATTTACCTCATCACTACACCTACCTCATCACTTTTATTTGTGATATATTTTAAATGTTTCCTTTATTAGTCTACCTACAAGGGATTCTAACCCTTCTCTCCACTGTTAGAAGACTCTTTATTGAAGGCTAAGTTAGTAACATGGGGAAAGGTGCAACCTATCTTGCAATCATGGCTCAAAATGGAAGCATGGACAAAGCATTTGAATTGTGATGCAAGTAGGGGAGGTCCTGCAACACAACTAAACACAAAAAATCAACCAATAACAGCAATTCTCAAGTCACAATTCTCAAAACTCTTCACTTTTCACCAAATCAACACTCTTCCTTGTAGCATTGCCAACTCATTCAATCAGGTAGTTCTTCTTGATAAGATTATTTCAAACCAATACTTGAACCATTTCAAGGACCCTTCAGGGTACACAATCACATGCCAACAAACCACTATTGGTTACTTTGTAACAACTTTCTCAAACTAGGCTTTCTACGCCAACTAGGCCTTAAATTAGGACACTTTAGCAAAAAAACTTATCTTGAAACTTGACCAAAACCTCCAAACACATGTTGAAGCAATTTATATGTATTCAAACCAAAGAATTCATAATTATTTCTTAGAAATTCATCCACCAAGATGCGAAAACCAAAAACCCTCTTTTTAAGCAAAATAACTTAGGGCTTATTGGAAAACACACTTCCCAACCTTATCAAAACATGCCACCACCTCAAATAGGTCTAAAATGGCCTGCACAAACTCAATTCAACAAGAAACAACACTTCCCTAACACAATACTCACTTTAGCATGTCAAAAACTCTCAAATTCACATGGAAAACACCAAATTTCACTCTAGGGCTTCATGCCCAACTCAACTCTTGACGTCCCTTGCACACACTCAACATTCCCACACCTTTTATTGATGTTGCAGAACCATTCCTAAAGTTAGAGTTATAACAGTGAGAGGAATGGGTCAAAACACCATTTTAAATGACTATCAAACCTTAAAACTGTGTGTTCAGGTTGGTCTCAGAAATGGTTGACATGGTAGGGACAGCGTATGCCTCATAGAAATGGGGTGTCATGGTGATTACATCACCGTGACACCACATTTATATGAATCACTATGACACCCCATTTATATGAGGCATATGCTGCCCTATGTTATCAACCCTATCACATTAGCAAGCTAGTGAGTGAGCATGCTTGCCAACACTCCACTAGCTTGCCAATGTGGTAGGGTTGAGAAGGTAGGGGCAGCATATGCCTCATAGAAATGGGGTGCCATGGTGATGTACATCACTGTGGCACCCCATTTCTATGAGGCATCATACATCACCATGGTACCCCATTTCTATGAGGCATACGCTACCCCTACCTCCATGGCACCCCATTTCTATGAGACATACACAACCCCTACCTTCTCAACCCTACCGCATTGGAAATTTAGTGAGTGAACTAGCTTGCCAACACTCCACTAGCTTGCCAATGCGGTAGGGTTGAGAAGGTAGGGGCATTGTATGCCTCATAGAAAAGGGGTGCCACATCGTGGTGTGGCACCCCATTTCTATGAGGCATGCAATGCCCCTACCTTCTCAACACGATGTGGCACCCCTTTTCTATGAGGCATACAATGCCCCTACCTTCTCAACCCTACTGCATTATGCCTCATAGAAATGGGGTGCCATGTTGATAGACATCACCGTGGCACCCCATTTATATGAGGCATATGCTGCCCCTACCTTCTCAACCCTACCACATTGGCAAGATATTGAGTGAGCTAGCTTGCCAACACTCCACTAGCTTGCCAATGCAGTAGGGTTGAGAAGGTAGGGGCAGCATATGCCTCATAGAAATGGGGTGCCATGGTGAATACATCACCGTGGCACCCCATTTCTATGGGGCAACATTTTCACCATAGCACCCCATTTCTAGCAAAGGCATATGCCTCATAGAAATGGGGTGCCATGGTGAATACATTGCCCCATAGAAATGGGGTGCCACAGTGATGTTTCACCATGGCACCCCATTTCTATGAGGCATACGCTGCCCCTACCTTCTCAACCCTACTACATTGGCAAGCTAGTGAGTGAGCTAGCTTGCCAATGTGGTAGGGTTGAGAAGGTGGGGGTAGTGTATGCCTCATATAAATGGGGTGCCATGATGATAGGGTTGAGAAGGTAGGGGTAGCGTATGCCTCATAGAAATGGAGTGCCATGGTGATAGGGTTGAGAAGGTAGGGGCAGTGTATTCCTCATATAAATGGGGTGCCACAGTGATGGCACCCCATTTCTATGAGGCATACGCTACCCCTACCTTCTCAACCCTAGCGCATTGGCAAGCTAGTGAGTGGGCTAGCTTGCCAACACTCCACTAGCTTTCCAATAGGGTATGGTTGAGAAGGTAGGGGCAGTGTGGTAGCAACCTAGGTGGTGAAGACCCCAACCAACTCAAAATTATCAGACTAAAACAACAAACCAACCCTTGTACCACCTTTTTCTATGCTAGAAATGGTTTTGTATAAGATGATTATAAGTATTTTTTATGAAGCCTTGAATGACATATATTTCATTTATTTGAATGGACAAATACTTTAGGAACTAATATTCGTCTCATTACCATGCTACAGGTAAAATTATCTACAATGTTGAAGAAATGAAGAAGGAATAAACTAATAGACAAAGAGTATGAAACCTTCAAAGGAAATGAGAGAGAACGGGTGGCGGCATATCGTGAAAAGAAGAAAATGGGTAATATTGACGAAAACAAGCCCACTGAAGAGGAACCTCAACCGTTAAAAAGAGAACAGGATTTGGTAGCACAAAGGGTATGAATGCGAAAGCATCGTGCTAAGACATATTCAGATACCGTAGTTGGAGACACACCCTCTACGGAAAGTGAATACAAAGGGACACCATTAAGCACAAGCGAATATGGAGGGAGACCAGTTACCACAAGTGAATATGGAGGGACACCATCTATCGCAAGTGAATATGGTTGGACACAATCCAACACATCTCAATTTGAGAGTACATCATCACTCGGATTTAACGAAGAAGGTATGCCATCATCCCCATGAGAACCTCAAGGTATGTCTTCTACTCCACCATCGATCGAAGGTACGCAATCTAGCCCACCTCAATTAAATATTGATGAAATTCCTAACGTTGAAATGTATGTACCTAGGAGAACACCACCTAGAATTTTGCGTAGAAGCCAAAGTATTTGATTAATATTGATGAGGATATTTTGCACCACATGGAAGGTAAGATTCTAGCATGCACTTGTAGAAGATATGCTAATAAGATTTGGAAATTCTACTTTGAAAGGCTAAATGAGACCACAAGATGCCAACTATTTGTTGAAATGATGCGGGGTATAAAGTATACAGACATCATGAAGACTCTTGGGTTGATAACATCGAATGCATTGAGTGAAAACACTATTGTGAAAAATCTAATGGATACATATGAGAGTGTGGGTAAGACCTCACGCTCAAAGGATAGTAATGTCACATGACATGTCATTACATCGACTTTGGTAAGCAGTCAAACAAAGAGAGCTCGTATCATTAGAAAGACAAGTGAACAAATGAGAATTAGTAGAAAAACTTTATGAAAAGTTGTTCAAAGGCGGCAAAGAATTGAGGGCACCGATTCAAATAAATTATGGGAATTCTCAAGGAGACTACCACAAAAATATAAAAAATTTGTTGAGGCATTGAGAACACTAATTGAAGAGTATTGGAAGAATAACAAGAGGCCATCTCCAAATCAAAGGGATGTGGTAAGAAGGAGAATCGGTAGTTAGAACCATGAGCCACATCCAAAGCATTTTTTGGATATGACTCAAACCCAATTTTTTCATAAATTTCAAATGGATTATCCTCAAATTAGTATTTGTCAAAGATTTTTTGAAATATTTAAACCTTTTTATGTCAATATAAATCACACACGCACTACTTGTTGTTGTAGACTACATATTGAATTCTCTAACCATTATGATGTTTATCGTTCTATATGTTGTGATTTGCATACTAACAATATTTTGCAGGATTGTGGCATAGAAGCCCCACCAAAATTTTCAAGAGAGTTCTTATCAAAAAAATTATGTGAAATAGAGGATGGCCAAATATTTTACAAGACAACATGCTTGGATGGTTCATGCAAGAATTGCAGTGGCTTACAACGTATGCCAGTATGTCAACATATGGAAATCACATATGAGGTGGGACAAAAACTAGTAGAGTTCAGGAAGTATAAAATGGTGGCATATGCTACAAAATATGGGTCTCAAAAAAAAGGTGTGATTTGGTTGTTTAGAAGATTCTAGTGTATCAGTTTATGTCCATGTTTTGTGATAATATAGTGTATGAGTATGCAAGACATACCCATAGAGCTCAATGGTTGGACACGTAATTAAAGCTATGCAAGGACACATTTCCTATTGGTAGCACAGTATCAGTGGTTGACTTTGTAGAGAACTACACTTTACAGCCACAATGTAAGGTGCAGTCATAGTATTACAACTCCACACAGGTTTCGATATTTGTGCAAATAGTATTCATTCATGCAGTTGATAGTATAGAGGACCAAAGGAAGGTATTGAGGGAGTATCACTTTTATATTAGTGATGATCACACACATTCTCTAGAGTTCGTGCAAGGTTGCTTCCAGATGTTCTACAGTGATTTGGCTCAGAGAGGCATAGCAGACAGTCGACATATAATATGGTTGGATAACTGTGCAACACAGTTCAAGAACTCGTGCATGTTCTATTGGTTGAGCATGATGCATGTCATTATAGGTGTACATCATATGTGGAAATTTTGTGAGGTTGGGCATGGAAAGGGGGAGCATGATGGTGCAGGAGCATGCATGAAAAGAGCATTAGCACGAGAAGACTTAAAGTATAAAGACAGTGCAAAGTTGATAGATGCAAGATCAATTGGCGAGTGGTGTAATGCTTCGATGGGTCCAGGTAATGAAGGTACATCATTAGTTCGTAGGTATTTTTGGTTGATGGATGATACTAACATTGCACCATATGAGGATTGTTGTACACTAACAAGATTGAGTCAACTACACTCTTTCCTTAGCTCAAGTGCAAGTTCATGGAGTATTCATACATGGAAGATGGCATGCTTTTGTTCTTCATGTACAATGCAAGCCTAGAATGATTGTGATTCGTGGGAGTGGGTTGACAAATGGTTGACAAGTTATCTCAATCCACTTCACATGTATTGCCCTCTGACAACATTGGAACTAACTCAAATGGAATCATCGATCAACTTTGACCACGTATCAGATTTAGTTCAACCAAGTAATATATTTTCTTACTTAGTTTTTGAAATTCCATATTGTTATATTACTTTGTAGTGTATTCGTAATGTTGACTAATTTCGAGAGATTTGTTGGACATATCAATGCAGGCAAAGTTTATGCAGTTATTGCAGATGAAAACAATGAAGAAGGAACAAACTATTACTTGTGTCTTTGTGTTGAGGCAAAAAAGAAATTGGAGGCCCCAGTTATAGATGGAGAAAAAATTGAATACCCTATAGGCTCGGTTGTTGTTACTAGAACGTGCCTTAGAAGGTACCCACATAAGAGTGTTAAACATTGGTTGTTTTAGGATTTTGACATGAATCGTAAGATTCTTCATTACCCAAACCTTGTCATGGCATCCAATGTTCGTTTGACCAAATATGGGGTAGACATTTGAACAAGGTCTTGTGGAAGGTCCATGAGTTTGACCATGAAGCAATATTGGACACAATAAAGAATAGAGCGGACCCAGATGGTTCATTGGATTAATTTGTAATTATGGACATCAGTTCTTATTAATTTATACTTGTATGCACTTTAATTTTTTTATGGAAATGCTATCATCTTCTTTTACTTTGCTTATTTGTAAGTAACCTACTACAAATTGATTGGTGTCCCCTTGTAAAAAATGCAGATTTATGAGACATCCAAGAGAATGTCAGCCAGAAAAGCAATGCAACATCCTTATTTTAATGATCTTGACAAATCTCAATCATGATTTTAAGCCATTACAAAAGTGTGTGCAAAGCTTGGTGAGGGAATTTCAAGTTATTCATTTGAAGTTAACCTTATCATGAGCAGCTATGATGTAGACATTATAAGAGCATCTCAAATTTCAACTTACTCTATTCATGAGAGGTGTTGTGTGCAATAAGTATCTTGGAACTCGCAATGAAGATGTATGACCAGGAGTGACTAAGTTGAGAGACTAACATGCCTATTTGTAAGTGCTTTCCATCTATTTTCATTTAATTTCCATTTTGGATGCTCTTTCTTTTTCTCTTTTACTTTGTGTATTTGTAAGTGAACTACTAAAAATTGATTGGTCTCTCATTGTAGAAAATGTTGAATTATGAGCCATCAAAGAGAATCCAACCAAAAAATCAATGCAACATCCTTATATTGATGATCTTGAGAAATCTCAATTCTAATTTGAAGCCATTATAAAAGATCATGCGAAGCTTAGCGAGGGAATCTTAAATTGCTCAATTGAAGTTAACCTCATAATGAGCACCTGTGATGTATACATTTAAAGAGAATCTCGAATGTATGAGTGACATTGTAAAGATCTGTGAGAATGAAGTTCTTAAGACATTGTAATGAGATTTACTCAAATATTGTAATTTTGGAGTTCATGTTTGGTGCAGTAGCACCTTGTTCTGTAAATTCCTTCAATAGGAAAATTTGCAAAATTTGAATTTTGAAATGTAAACAATGTGAAAAAGGTCATGTGAAGGTCATATGTAATGTATTCAAAGTCTCAAAGAGGTCATTAGGTGATTAGAGAAGTGATACTGCACAAAAGATGTCATTTGGTGTAAAAATGTAAAACTTGCATTAGTTGCACAATTGCAAAATTAGTAAATAAAGGATGATGTTTTTTGTATTTGTATCACATTTCCTTCTTTTTTTTCAAGCTTGTGCAGATTGTATAGCACCTTATACTTTGATTGTTGATTAGTTTTCAAATCTAAAAATTGAATTTTGAAATGTAAAATGTATGTAAAAGGTCATGTGATACAATCAATATGATGGTTTTTGGATTGATGCAATAGGGGGAGGCCTAAAACACACAAATTCACAATTCCAATCTGCAAACACAACTGTCAGGCCATAAACTCCTCACAATTTCATCATTTCTTCAAAATCACTCTTTTCCCTTGTAGCACTAGGAATCAACTCAATCGGGTAACTTATCTCAATGACACCTCATAAGTCCATGAAATGAACCTCTTTAGGGACCCATTTGAACAAAATTTGACATACTCAAAACCACCTATGATCACTTCAGACCAAAGCACTCAAATTTCACCTTTTCACTGTTTTAGGCTTCTAATTAGCCTCTTTTTCCAAAGCAACTATATTTGAAACTTATCCAAACCATAACAAACTTTGGGGTAGAAATTTAAATGTGTCAAAACCTCCAAAACCACAATTAGACCTCTGACATACCACCATACAAAGGGTAATCCATAAAACCCCACTTTTTAGCCAAAAGCCTAGGGGTTTATTGAAAAAGCCACTTCCCAATCTACCCAAAACACAAAACCTCTTCAAAAAAGTTTGAATTGGTCTGCACAAGAATAATAAAACATGAAATAATGCTTCCTTCTCACAAAACCTCCACTTTTCATGAGGAAAACTCATATTTTCACATTAGGGCATCACACCCGACACAATATCAGACCTCCCCTTCACAAAAAAGCTTGAAACCACCTATTCCCAACTAAAACAATCCCATTCCACCAATCATAGTAGTCACAAGGGGTGTGGAATGGGAAAAATTTACATTTATGTGACTTTGAACACCCCAAAAATAGGGTTAACATGGCAGATTAAGAAAATTTGAGATAAAACTCCACAAATTTAAAATAATTATCTCAAAACCTCTGTAAATGAAATTTAACACATGCTATAAGATATTTCCATAGTTTGCAAGTCAAAACACCCCAGTATGAGATCGTACAAGTCTGCCAAGAATGGAAAAATATAGAAAATCTGATAAAAATAGTGGTAATCAACTTTTATTGCTTCAAATGCTCAAGATACCCCTCTCATTGAGTCTTTGAAATATATTTATAATGTTTCTACTTCAAACTAAACCTTCCCAATGGATCTAACTGCCTTTTGAACTCCTTAACTATTTGATCCCTTAAGAGTCCAAAGTGCGAAATGGCTACAAACTTCAGCATGTTGTTACTCGGATACCATGAAACTTAAAAAATTCTTGTCTAATCCTAGAGGACTGTGTTGGAAGCCTCTACAAAAACCTCTCTCAGTTTTGGCTATCTCAGAGTGGTTTTCCCGTGGCGGCAGATTTTCACTTGATCGAAAAAGTGTCAAATGCAAGCAGTGCAAAGTTGCAAAGTGGTACAACTTTTGTTCTGCAACCCGTGTGACCAAACGAACTATTCCAATGTGTCTGAGTAGGTATGTTTACGCTAGGAATGGTCCTCTTTCATTCCCAAACACCGGAATCGCTTCGAGCTACGTTCAACGGGATCAATTCTTTAAAAGTCCAAAGTGTGAAATGGCTGCAAACTTCAACATGTTGTTACTCAGATACCATGATGCTTAGAAACTTTTCATTTGATCCTATAGGATCATGTTGAGTGCCTCTACAAAAACCTCTCTCGATTTTGACTATCTCAGATTGGTTTTCCCGTGGCGGCAGATTTTCACTTGATGGAAAAAGTGTCAAATGCAAGCAATGCAAAGTTGCAAAGTGGTGCAACTTTCGTTTTGCAACTCGTGTGACCAAACAAACTGTTCCAACATGTCTGAATAGGTATTTTTACACTAGGTATGGTCCTCTTTCACACCCAAACACGTGGAATCGCTCTGAGCTACGTTCAACTGGATCAATTCCTTAAGAGTCCAAAGTGCAAAATGGCTGCAAACTTCAACATGTTGTTACTCAGATACCATGATGCTTAGAAAATTCTCATCCAATCCTACAGGATCATGTTGGGCCCCTCTACAAAAACCTCTCTCAATTTTGACTATCTCAAAGTGGTTTTCCTGTGGTGACAAATTTTCACTTGATGGAAAAAGTGTCAAATGCAAGCAATGCAAAGTTGCAAAGTGGTGTAACTTTCGTTCTGTAACTCGTGTGAAGAAATAGATTGTTCCAACATGTTTGAATAGGTATTTTTACGCTATGCATAGTCATTTTTTGCACCCAAACATGCAGAATCGCTCTGAGCTACGTTCAACCGGATCGATCCTTTAAGAGTCCAAAGTGCAAAATGGCTGCAAACTTCAGCATGTTGTTATTCAGATACCGTGATGCTTAGAAACTTCTCATCTGATCCTACAGGATCGCATTGGGACCTGTGCAAAAACCTCTCTCAGTTTTGGCTATCTCAGAGTGGTTTTTTCTCGTGGAGGTAGATTTTCACTTGATGGAAAAAGTGTCAAATGCAGGTAGTGCAAAATTGCAAAGTGGTGCATCTTTCGTTCTGGAACTCGTGTGACCAAACAGACTGTTCCAACACATCTAAATAAGTATGTTTACACTAGGAATGGTCATCTTTAACACCCAAACACACGGAATCCCTTAAGGGTCCAAAGTGCAAAATGGCTGCAAATTTCAACATGTTGTTATTTGGGTACCGTGATGCTTAGAAACTTCTCGTCTAATCCTATAGGATCGCGTTGATCCCATCT
The DNA here is from genome assembly GCA_007258455.2 of Sequoia sempervirens. NCBI lineage: Eukaryota > Viridiplantae > Streptophyta > Pinopsida > Cupressales > Cupressaceae > Sequoia > Sequoia sempervirens. The sequence goes on from VDFB02109042.1 coordinate 57,549,181, forward strand.
ACAAAAACCTCTCTCGATTTTAGCTATCTCGGAGTGGTTTTCCCGTGGTGGAAGATTTTCACTTGATGGAAAAAGTGTCAAATGCAAGCAATGCAAAGTGGTGCAACTTTCATTCTGCAACTCGTGTGACCAAACAGATTGTTTCAATGTGTCCAATTAGGTATTTTTACACTAGGAATGGTCCTCTTTTGCACCCAAACATATGGAATCGCTCTGAGCTACATTCAACTCTACCAATCTCGTAAGGGTCCAAATTACAAAAGGGAAGCAAACTTCAACATGCTATTACGTGGATATTGTGATGCTTAGAAACTTCTCATCTAATCCTATAAGATCGTGTTGGGCCCCTCTACAAAAACCTCTTTCAATTTTTGCTATCTCTGAGTGGTTTTCCTGTGGCATCAGATTTTCACTTGATGGAAAAAAGTGTCAAATGCAAGCAGTGCAAAGTTGCAAAGTGGTGCAACTTTCGTTCTACAACTCATGTGACCAAATGGATTATTCCAATGCATCTGAATAGGTATGTTTATGCTAGGCATAGTCCTCTTTCACACCCAAACACGCAGAATCATTATGAGCTACGTTCAACCAGACCAATCCCTTAAGGGTCCAAAGTGCAAAAGGGGAGAAAAGTTGGACGGGCTATTAATCAAAAACCGTGATGCTTAAGAACTCTCCATCTAATCCTATGGGATTGTGTTGGGCCCCTCTACAATAACCTCTCTCATTTTTTGTTATCTCGGAGTCATTTTCCTGTGGTGTCCAGTTTTCACTTGATGGAAAAAGTGTCAAATTGAAGTAGCATAAAGTTGAAAAGTGGTGCAACTTTCGTTTTGAAATTCATGTGACAAAACTAACTACTCCAACATGTTCCGATAGGTAGTTTTATGCTAGGCATGGTCCTCTTTCGCACCCAAACATGTGGAATTGACTTGAGCTATATTCAACTGACTTGATCCCTTATGATGGTATGCAAAACAATGGAAAAGAGAAACACATGCACGACAATTGAGAAGTCTAAGTATTCCACACAAAAACCATATAATCATTGGTGCAGAGCACCTTGTTCCTCAATTTGATGAAGAAGGTCTAGTTTAGTGGTTTTAGTCATTATAATGTGAAATAAGGCCATGATAGGCCATTTTGTAATCTTGCTTTTAGTTTTGAGTTAGTGTGGGGTCATTTGAGTCAATTATGTAAGTACGAATAAGAAAATAGCATTGGTAAAGGCATTGGAAGAGATTACTAACGTTGCCCCTATTCAAAATTTAGAATTTAGGCCTTAAAGGCAAGGCTAGACGAGGTGAAAAAGAAATTGCTTGAGAATAAGTTAGAATAGGTTGGAAATAGGGTGAGGTTGTGGAGTTTGATGTGTTCAAATGGTCTGCAAGGACAAGGGAGGTAAAAAGTATGTTATGGCATGATTCCCTAATTGGGAATAGAGAGGTTTTGAATGAAAAAGAGAGGTTTGAGGGAGTAAAAGTGGGTAAAGTCAAGGGGAAGCATAATTTGGTAAATTTTTCCCAATGGTGTTTTCCAATTGGAGGAGTGATTGAGAGCATGTTGCTTTGTTAAATAGACCTATTCAAGGTTCTAGGATAGCGTTGAGTCCATTTCTTATTTGCATTATAAATTATAACTTGTTTTCTCCTGAGTCCATTTCGTATACAAGAAATGATATTGCAAAAAGTTGACATATAAATCTTTTGACGTGTTTATATGGTGACGCATCAAGAACATAACAATTTATTTTGCACTATCAGGATTATGCTATGAAAATGTTTAAAGACTATTGAAGATAAATGTTTGTATGATAATGTGTCAAGAAGTTAACTACTTCATCTACTCTGAATATTATGTCTTGTAAGTGTTGTGAAGATTATGTATCCTTTGCTTAATTGAGTTGTTCCAATCAAAGAATTAAATATATTGGAATCTTTTTATCAATAATTTCATGGAATACCAATTGAAAACGTGTTTTTTGCTTTTAGATAAAGTTGTTTAGCATCAATCAATTAATATTCAAGACAAACCATGAAGGACAACAATGATCAATGTTAGGGCTAACCGATTAATAAGTATAGACATGAATAAGTCAAGCATGTACATGTGAATAAGGGAAGCACAAGTACTCAAAAACACGTAAGCCTAGAAGTATACACACGAATACATAGTATACATAAATTAATACAAATTATATGCATGAATACAAGGTATACACATGAAAACACGTAAGTTGCAAAGTATACATTGGAACATACATAAGTTGTAAAGTATACACTTGAATACACATAACTCATATCCATTGAACTATCAATTTATAATGCAAATATGGACACCAACGATAAAGAAGATTTGGAATAACCAAATAGCCATATAGGAATACATCAATATATGTCAATATAAGTATGAAATATAGGTACAAAATAGCCATATAGGCTTACAAGAATGCCATATAGGCATACAATGTCAAATATATCCAATACAAAATATGTACAAAACTGCCATGTAGGCATACAACAAAGGGCTTTGGAATCAAAAGTTATTGGTCTCCATGCTCTGGAAATAAATTCTTTCCCTTTGCTTGTTGACCAAATGGCAATAGGTCTATCAATCGTTTGTGTTGCACTTCAGGAGTGTTCCTGCTGCTTGTCCTAGTGTTTAGTTCATGGTGAATTTCTAACTGTTACAATAAGAAGTAAAGACATTAATATATAGAAATTATATTGTAAAAAATGATATATTTAACAAAAAAATCACTTACCGCCATCTCATGATCTCTCTCCACGAGGGAAATATTCACACACCCATGCTTAGGCATGCTCAAGCCCTGTACAAACCATCCAAATAGAAATTAAACTACGAATTAATAATGGTTTGATTATTCACTAACTAACATCTATAACAATGAATGTAAATTGAAATTTACTAATTTTCCTCATACCTCCCCTGTTAGAGCCATCGAGGATTGTATAGCAGATGAAACACTGATCTCCATTGCCCTCATCACATTCAGAGGTGTTTCAGCTTGCAACAACTAAAAATAAAACAACAAATTATTCAATCACAAAAACTCCAATACCAATCCATGTCATGACTTATAATGTATGAGATAATGAACAAAATTTGGAGTACTTGTTAAACTATATATTTATGATTCTCATGCTTACTATTTTCCTTATCCATATCTTGTTCGAAAGAACATGTTTTTAGGATTTTACCCACAACAACAAGCCGATGAACCATTTGATCAAATGCTCTTGTAGACATGTACGATAACTGTGGTGGCATAGAGAAGGCAGTGAACTATTTGAAAAAATGCCTCAAAGAAATGGGGTCTCGTGTTGATGGAATGCCATTACAAACAAATGCATGTCATGGCATTCCATCACTATAAGACCACATTTCTTTTAGGCATTTTTTTAGAAAGTTCGTTGCCTTCTCTATGGTATTATTGCTTACTATTATGTTTTGATAGATATTTTTCCAAGCATCCATAGTTTGTTGGAAAGCACCTATTTTAGGATTTTAGCCATAGCTACAAGGAAGTGAATAGTTTGATAAAATGCTTTGGTACACATGTATGGAAAAGGTGGTATCATAGAAAAGGTGGTGAGATGTTTGAAGAAATTCCTTGAAGAAATGTGGTCTCATGGTGAAGTAATTGCATCACTGCTTATGTTGACTTTCTAAACAACTATATTGTAGTTGAAATTTTGTCATCTATCAACATCTAGTTATTAGTTATGGAATGTGAAGTAATGCTTTGAGTTTGAATGATGTGCAATGCAACGTAATCAAGGATATGAATATAAACTACACAAATCTATTAAGTATAATTCATTAGTTAAACTCTTTATTCTATTACCTACGTGTAGGTTTGAGTAAATCCGCTACCACTGGGAGGTGTTCCCTGGAAACCTCCAATATTAGCCTATTCAACATCTAAAATCACATATTAAAATATCATTCATTAAACAATGCTATTAACAAGTAATAAATTTATAATTATTTACCAGTTACATACCCCACCGATAGGTGTATTGTAGAAATAAGTAGGTGGAGGGCCGGTGTATCCAGTCTCAACACTGTGACCCTGCAATTTTATTAAAATCATAAAACTAAATTAGTTAATCTTGTATTTCAAAATCAAAATTTAATAAATTAAATTCAATGAACATGCTAACTTTTACTTGACTATTAATTCCATACACCTCATGCAAAATGTCAGTTTCCCTCTCCATCTCCATAGTGGCAGATGGATCCTATGTAGCAGCCTCTTGAGTGTCAGTGGGGTTATATGAACAAGTCACCCCACAAGATTGACACACATGGGTTTGAAGGCCACCACTCAAAGACTCCCCTAGATGGCATTGTAGAATAGGGCTAGAATGATGGATGACACTCTGGGTCAAAGTGTTGATCGCATGCAATGTTTCTACATTGGCACTCTCCTTCGCGATGGAAGGCATAACAATGTGCTCATGAGGCAGCCTAGCAAGAGCTCATCTCCCTTGCCGCATAGGATCCGGCTGTGCACCAGTTCTATCCTAAGCTAACCCCCCACCTCTCCCCTGGAAGTCCCTCCTATAAAAATAATTTGGGATTTTGTTCAATATGAACTCACTATATAGTTTCTTAAGGAAATACTACGGGACTTCACAATTGTTGCACAGTGGGTAATCAAAGACCATGTACCACCTATCATAAAAATAGTTCCTAATCTATTGGTGGTGGCACCAATGAATAGGAAACCTCTTCGCATTGAGGGTAAGATTTTGATTTTTGCGTGGGTCAGTGAATAATGAGCACAAATCACCTTTTGCAATTTTTAAATCTTTTACATCTTTATATGATAGTTTATCTGCAGAATAAGCCCTAGCCGCTTGCCTCCTATCTTTCCATCCAGTTATTTGTTTGCTAATTGAATCTACATTTTTTAACATATGTTTCAATGAACTTGCTAGGGTCATTCTTTTTGCAGTTGAACCATTTGGATCACTCAACCTACTAATTAAATCCTTGATTTTCTTTTTGTTGTTCTCAATTTCACTCATCAATTTTTGTTGAGTGTCAGGAGGGCGTTGAGTGATAGGTGGAGAGGTTGTTGTTGTGGTTGATTTTGTTCTTGAGGATTTGGTTGATCTTCTTGTTGAGTATTTTGAGGGTTTGCAGGTTGATTTAAATCTCCTACAAATTCAAAAAAATATATATCAAATACAACCTGGGTGTTGCCACAATAATCGGTTACACTTTTTGGGACATCCTATTTTTTGCCTAAAATCACATATTTTTGGAAAATATAATGATTTAAGCCTTTAAAGGTTCCATTTAAAGGATTTTAATTAAAGAGGGTTTGATCAAAGTCCCTTAGATCAAATCCCCTTGGATATAACCCCATTAGTTTTAAACCATACTTATAATGGAGTCTCCTCTACACCTATCAAAGTGTTGATAAAAAGCCACTTTTGATTTACCTTTTGGGGGATCAAATGAAGTCATTCAAAATTTATGTTTTGCAAGTATGTAGCCCTTATTATAAGCTTCCCAAAAAGTATAATTTTAAATATATTTAATTTGATTATTATATTTATTTTTTATTTCTTGTGAATGTAGGATTTTCAACGAACATTAAGGTCTTTTGTTTCACACATATGAAAAAATAGGAAAATAGAGGAAAAAAAGTCTAAAAAAGATGTGTGCACTAGGTATTGATGTCCTTATTCCAACAAAAAAAGAATAAGTTAATTCAAATTCATACAAAAAAGTTATGTGGGCCGAAGTACACCTCTATCCAAATTATAACTACTCTAACTTAGAAAATTAATTAAAAAAAATATATGCAACAAAAAATTATGAAAAAATATCCATGCACTAGATATTGAGGTGACAAATCTTTATTTCAATAATTAGAATTGTATCCTTTCTAAAAAAAAACTATGCAGGCTAAAGTAAACATCACTTTTTAAAAATGTTTTTTTGTAGAAAAAATAAGTTATTAAAAATTACCTAAAAGGATTCACATTTTTTTTTAATTTTTTTTAAAAAATATAATTACAATCTACACACAAAATCTCACAAATCACTAGTTTTCTTCATCTTCAAATTCTTAATGGTTTAGATGTTATAGGTGTAAGCAAGTGAAGATTTGGTGAAAAATATTGATTTCAATGTCAAGTTTGGCCAATAAGTGTAACCCATTATTGTGGGATCACCCACCTAAAACTAACAAATTCAACCTAAAAATAACAAATTTAAAACAAAAAGAAAACAATCCTTACCTCTCACACCTCCTCATTGTCGTGGCGCCATCCTTGCAAAGAAATAGCAACCCTTGGTGAATATTTTTGCACAATTCCTCCTCCTAGAACGCGAGCTCAAAAGGTAATCCTAGTATTGCAGAGGAAGGAGGTTTGCTGAGAAATCACCTTGGAGATTGCATTGTGGGATATGGGAAAAAACTAGGTATCTATACCAACAACAAAGTCGAGGCAATGGCAGTGTGGGGAGGAATAAAGATGCTTAGAGACTTTGGTTTTCAAAAGGTTATATTGGAAGGAGACTCCAAATTAATAATTGACATTTTGAAAGGTGGTGTTGTGGTTCCTTGGGAACTAAAAGAAATTATTGATAATTGCAAGGTCCTAATGAAATTCTTCACTCAATGTTGTATCCAACATGTGTTCAGGGAAGGTAATCTTTTTGCTGACCATGCGGCCAATGAGGCACTCAAGTGTAACACATGGACCCAATGGAAGTACAACTAGTTTCTTTTGACAATAATAGAAAAAGTGCTCAAAGATAAATATGTTAATGTTTATAACTTATAAAGTTGGTATAAGGGATCAATATAGGGGGAGTATGAAATCTCATGATAAAAAAGGCTCTTATATTAATGATGGAAATCTTGGTACGACTAGGAGTAAGAAGATATCCTTGGTGAGAATTTTAATTTTTATATCATTCCTAAGAATACCCAAAATCACATGGCCTATTTCAATGCTAAGGCTTGCGTCAAATCATAGTGTATCGATGTGCCTAATTTCAAATCTTACCTATTCATCAAAGATCGACTTGCTACAAAAAATTTGGACTCATTTATTATTTGTAAAGGCAATATTAATTTTTCTACGTGGGGAAATGTGTTAAAGGTCACTTCTTCAAGTTATTGAATTTCATTCCTAAAAGAGTTTATCATCAAAACATTAGTTGTTGTGTGCTTTGCAAGTTTAGTTGGGTGTGTGGGTGTTGCAGTGGTATGAGGACTAGTTTGTAGAAGAATAACTCAAAAAGTTTACAGTGTTCTAAAATGGGAGGGTCTAGAAAATGAATTAAACCTCCAAATTGTTCAGCTCTCAAGAAAAATGTTGATCTTTGGGGGTTGTTTAGTAGAGCGGGAATGGTCTCATTTTTTGAGGCAATGAAAGGGTATAATGAGAGTCTCACATAAAATTTCACTAGCTCTTGGAGGAAGGGGCAAGTGGCCATTGGGGCGGTGAAATTTAAGGTTACAACTCAGTTTATTGTAGAGGCGACGAGTTTGGAGAAATAGGGAAAAAAGTTCGTTAAGAATAGTGGAGCTGATTATCAGGTGTTTGTGGACAATTTCCTCCATGATGCCGAGAAACTCACATGGTTTTAGAATGGGTATGTGTGGCTCAAACTTCTGCCACCTTTTGCTCTGGTTAGTATGTTTGTTATGAGATATTTTACATTAGAGGGTAGATATATGACCGTCCATGCTTATCCCTTTCCCCGACTTAACCACATTTGTCATAATGAACACATAAAATTTCCCTTTTGTCTGCTTTCCTCATTGCAACAAAATATAGAAAATGGTGTGAACCCCCATATGCACTAAGGCCTCATGCTTGCTCTCTATAAACATGCCCTAATTCATAACCCTCGCGACAATCCTCTGGCTGCTAGACTGGACCTCCTAAATCAAAATGTTGGGGAAGATGAAGAACCCCTGATTGTTGTTAATCCAATTCTGGAGCCTAACCCTAGGCCTCTGCCCCAAATTATTACCCACAAGGTGAATTCCCTTGTTAATGTCTCTACCTCCACTACTAAAAGTTCTATTCCCTCGACCCCTATGGGTAAGATGACTCTTGTTAAAAATTCCCTTGAGCTTGATTTGGTTAAGGCTACCCTAGAGAAGTGGAAACACTCGTTGCTACTCCTTGAACCTCTGAGGGACAAGAATAAAAAAAATAACCTGAAAAAAAAAAGAGTGTGGTCATTACAATAAATGAAGACAAAGAGGGGAATCAAAAAGATTTTTTGGAGGAAGGGAAGTCGGGTTTATTTAGTGGAGGTTGAAAATTGACACATCTTGCAAAGGTTGCCTCTTAGGAAAAAAAGGGAAAACAGAAGACCATTGTCCAAGATGAGGAGGAATTAGAGGTTGAAGAGTTTGAGCCACAAGTGGATGACGACAGTGAGAACATGGATTTTGAAGAGACTATGTATGATATGGGAGAGGAAGAAATGGAGGAAGAAACTAAAAGAGAAGAGGAGCATAGGGGAGATATGTTGAAAGCTACTAAAATAGAGAACAATGTCATTGCCACTAAATCTCTTGAGGATTCTAACACTGATTTTCTTAAAAGCAAGATTACTTATATGCAGGTCTAGATGGATGATATGGAGAAAGCTATCATCACATTGATGAGGATTACCAATGGTCTCATGCACAAGGCCATGGTGGGTGTTGTTTCAAGTCAAACTAAGATAAGGAAAATGCTCAAGAAGATGGGGAAGAGCGAAGAAAAGAAGGACCAAGTAGAAGAAGAGGAACTTGATTGGAGGGAGTTTGTCTCCCAAATTGGCGAGTACTGGGACCTAATAGCCAATTCCAAGTAATGACAATGTTTCTCTTTGTTGTTTATGGCTTGATGAGTCTAGTTTATGGATTAATTTTGGTAGAATTTATGATCTATTTGTTGAAATTGTCATGAACCTTGATGTTGTTGGATGTTGTGGTTGTGTTGCTAATATGTGGTTTTCATTAATGTCAACACTATTAGCATTGATGTATTGTAGGTTGTATATGTTGAGGATATTAAGAAAATTGTTAAAGAAAGAGTTGCAGGTTGACAGTGGAACAATGAAGGTCATGAAGGTGTCTTGATCAGTCATTGTGGACTAAAGGGTTTATTGCTGAGTGTATCTAGTTTATCCACCAAAATTTTTAGAGGTCTGCGTGAAGATTTAATCGTGTTATGAACAGTTGTGTTCTGACAATTTTTTTGTGGATTTAGTTAGTGTTCCTAATTGAAGTTGATGTGATTCTAGTAATTTCAGTTGTTGAAGATGCTTCTTTGATTATTCTTGACACTTGTGGATGGTTCTAGATCATGCTCTATCTTTGTTGCACGTCTGCGTTGATCAGTGTGCTCGTGATCGGTGTTTTTTCTCTTATGTTTTTGGGTTTTTATGTTCTTGGCTAACATGGTGGTTGTAACGTATTATGGATCCTTGGAGATTAAAATTTGAATGTTTGGCACACTCGAGGATATTTTTTTAAGTATTCATTATGTTGTGGCCGACGGTGTTTGATTAGCATTGAAAATTTACTTGTAAATTTGGGCCAACATTGTGTTTATGTTTTATATTTTATTTTGGCCAACGAATTTGTTGATGTAATTCCATGTTGCAGATATATAGGAGAGGTTTTTTGTGTGAAGTTATGTAGTGAAGAAGCACCAGAGAAAGAGAAAGTGTGTGAATAGTGACCTAATCATTCGATTGCAGAGCAGAGTGTGAAGAAGTTTGAGCGAAGTGTGAAGGAGTGTTTTTGTGCTTAACCAAAACTGTAATCAGGATTTTGTAGAAGATATTTTCTCAGTTCATACCTTGGGGATCTAATCTGAATTGTTGTAAGACAATGTGTCTTCTTTGGGTAGTGAGCCCTCTTGTATTTGAGTAGTGAGCTCTAGGAAGTGTGCCTGAATGCATGTGCGTTCCCATTATTCTTGATTATACTTTTAACAAGGTATAATATTGTGGACTGAAATCCATTGTGGTTTTTCCCTTAACAAGGTTTCCACGTAAAAAAATCTTGGTGTTATTTGTGTTTCTGATGTGTTGATTGTTTGTGGTTTATTGTTCATTCATCAAATCTGAGATTAAGTTAAGTTTGAAAAGTTTAAATATTATGTGACAATTGATTCACCCCCCCTCTCAGTTGTATGTCCTTGTTTTGCCAATAATTGGTATTATATTTGGTTCCTCTAAAGAAGTTTAAAAGCTTGAGGTGATCTGAGATGGCATCATACAAGAAGGACAGTCCTAGATTCGATGGAACAAACTACTCTCTGTGGAAAGCCAGAATGGAGTGTCATTTGAGGTGTATTGGTGAACCCTTTTGGAATATTACAAAGAATAGATGTGTTATTCCTCGTAATGGTCCTTCCACTCCTGATGAGATTAAAGAGGTTGAGATTAACATCAGGGCTATTGAAGCTTTGTTGAGTGCTCTGACGGATTTAGAAATGACAAATGTGATGGATCTGAAGATAGCTCATGAGATCTGGAAGAAGCTGGATACTTTGTATGAAGGAGATGCACTTGTGAAGGTCACTAAGCTACAGAGTTTGAAAGGAAAGTATGAAACTTTGAGGATGGGTGAAGATGAAAATATTTCTTCTTTTATGCAAAGAGTAAATGAACTTGTGATGAGTATTAGATGTGTCGGTGGTACCTTGGATGAAAAAGAAATTGTAGCTAAAGTGCTCAAATCATTGCCTCCCTCTTACAAATAAAAGGTTTATGCTATTGAAGAGCTCAAAACAATAACAAATGTGACAAGAGATATGTTGATTGGTAAACTTGTTGCCTTTGAGTTGAGTGAATTTGGTGATTCTGCCCCAAGACTGAATATGCATTTAAGGCCTCTATATCTGGAAGAAACAAGCAAAGATATGATCCAAGAGAGAGCTCTAGAAAGGCATTCAAGTATGAGGAAGAGATTAAACAACTTGAAGATGAAGAAAGAGAGATAGAAGAGCTGGAAGCACTGATTGTGAAGAATGAAGGCAAAGGATAAGGTAAGTATAAAGGAAAGTTTCCTATTAAATGTATCTCTTGTAGTAAAATAGGTCGTTTTGCTTCAAGGTGTCCTGAAAGAGTTCCTAGGTCTAAGCCTAACAAACCTAGATTTCAAAAGAAATTCTATTATGCTAAAGAAGGTGTGACTGATGAAGAATCTGATAAAGAAAATGGAAATGAAGATGGATGGGTTTTCATTGCTATCAAGGAAAATGGTCTGGTGGCTAATGAATCTGCTAAAGTTGAGAAAGCTCTTGCAACCCGAATTGAATAAAAGGATGAGTGGTTTATTGACAGTGGATGCTCACATCATATGACTGGTGACAAAAGCAAATTTGTAAGTCTAGAGAAATATGACGGTGGGGTTGTAAGATTCAGAGATAACAATGCTTGTGTGATTCATGGAAGAGGATCTATTTGTCTTAGTGGTAAACACAACACTGATGATGTCCTTTATGTTGAAGGCTTGAAGCATAACCTATTGACTGTTGGACAGATGGTGGAAAAGGGTTACAATCTTCAATTCAAGGATGGAAGATGTAGGATACTTGGAAGCTCTGGAAATGTAATTTCTTCAGGTACAAAGACAAGAGGTAATATTTTTCACCTGAGTGTTGCTAATGAAAGTTGTTTAATTGCTCAAGTCAATGAAAGTTGGTTATGGAATAGGAGGTTGTGTCATGTGAATTTTGATAACATTGTCAAGGTAAGCTCCACTCAAGCACTAAGAGATCTACCTAAGCTAGTGAAGCCTACTAACACAATATGCAAGGAATGTTAGATGGGAAAACAAACTAGAGTTTCTTTTAGAGAAAACAACATCATTCTAATGGAGTACTGGAGCTGGTGCATACTGATCTGTGTGGTCCCTCCAGAATTAGAAGTCTACAAGGAGAAAGGTGCTTTATGCTACTTATTGATGATTACTCTAGGATGATATGGGTTGCTTTCTTAAGAGAAAAATGTGAAGCATTATAGAAGTTCAAAAGTTTCAAAGCTATGGTAGAGAATGAGACAGGTCTGAAGATAAAATTCCTAAGGTAAAACAGAGGTGGTGAGTTCACCTCCCGGGAGTTCAATTCTTTCTGTGAAGAGCATGGAATCAAAAGACAGTTATCTGCTCCCTAAACCCCTCAACAAAATGGAGTTGTAGAGAGAGAGAACAAAACAATTTTAGATGCTCCTAGAACAATGATGTTGGAAGGAAATGTGCCTCACATCTATTGGAGAGAAGCTATAAGAACTGTTGTGTACACTCTAAACCGGGTAAATGTCAATGGTATTTCTAGTAAGACTCCTTTTGAGTTGTGGTTTGGTTATAAGCCTACTGTTAAATATTTCAAGATCTTTGGAAGCAAGTGTTATATTAAGAGAGATGAGGACATAGGAAAGTTTTGTGCAAGGAGCGATGGAGGAATATTTCTAGGTTACTCTACTAAAATCAAGGCTTACAGATGCTATAATAGAAGATTGAGAAAAATGGTTGAAAGTGCAAATGTCAAAGTTGATGGGGACTTTGCTAGATCATCCAGATACTATGGATATGATTTAGATGACAATCAAGATAGTATAGACAAAGGGAAGAATGCTCAGACACATAATCAAGCTCATATTGTTTCGGTAAATCAAGAAAGTTAGGAAGGAGAGACAAGTGGAAGTTTAGAAGAAAGAACAGAAGAACCATAAGTGCGAGAGAATCTTAAAATTATGAGGTATGTAAAGCTAAATCATTCTGAAGATCAAATTATAAGAGATAAGAATAAAGGTGTGCAGACTAGAAGAAGTATTGCAGAAGAGTATTGTCTGATTTCCGAGACTGATCCTAACAATGTCAATGAAGCTTGTAATGATGATCACTGGATGGAAGCTATGAAGGAAGAATTGATGCAATTGAAAAGAATGATACATGGATTCTTGTTCCCAAACCTAAAGATAAAAATGTGATTGGTACTAAATGGGTCTTTCAGAATAAGCTAAATGAACAAGGTGAAGTGGTTCAGAATAAAGCAAGATTGATATGTAAAGGGTATTCACAAATGGAAAGTATTAATTTTGAAGAAACCTTTGCCCCTGTTGCCAAAATTGAAGCTGTAATATTATTGCTTGCTTATGCCACATATAATAACTACAAAGTCTATCAAATGGATGTGAAGTCAACCTTTCTAAATGGTGAGTTAGAAGAAGAGGTATATGTTGAACATCCGGATGGATTTCAAATGACTTATAAGGAAGACATGGTTTGTCGATTGAAGAAATCTTTGTATGGACTCAAGCAAGCACCCAGAGCCTAGTATGCTAGACTGGATAAATACTTACTAAAGCTTGGATTCAATAAAGGTACTGCTGACAGAAACTTGTATTTTAAGTTGGATCATGATAAAGAGTTGATTATTGAAGTCTTTGTTGATGACATTATTTTTAAAGGTGATGATGATCTATGTATGAAGTTTGCTAATGAAATGAAAAGTGAATTTGAAATGAGTATGATTGGAGGGATGAAGTTCTTTCTAGGATTGCAAGTCACTTAGTTAAACAATGGGATTTTCATATCTCAATCCAAATATGTGAGAGTTGTTGAAGGGTATTGGCATGGAAGACTCAAAGCCTATTGGTACACCCATGGTAACCGGATGCAAGTTAACATAGAATGATGATTCTCCTAAGGAAAATCAAACAAGATACAAGTCAATGATTGGAGAATCGCTCTACTTAACTCATACCAGACCAGACATCATGAATGTTGTGTGTATGGTTGCTAGATATCAAGTTGATCTGAAAGAATCTCATGTGACTGCTATAAAGAGAATTTTTAGATACCTGAAAGGAACAATTGATTTTGGGCTTTGGTATCCTAAAGATGATGATCTTACCTTGAGTACCTATACTGATGTGGATTGGGCAGGAGATGTAGATGACAAGAAAAGCACTAGTGGTGGTGCCTTCTTCCTAGGGAAGAAGCTAGTGTCTTGGTTGAGTAAAAAGCGGAATTCCATTTCCCTATCTACTATTGAGGCAGAGTATATTGCTGCTACAAATAATTGTACTCAAGTGTTGTGGATGAAACAAATGCTAAAAGATATCAGATTAGTATATGATGAGCCTATTGTCATATATTGTGACAACTCAAGTGAAAAAAACATATTGAAGAGTCTGGTGCTACACTCTAAGACCAAGCATATATCAATCAAGTTTCACTTCCTAAGGGAGAAAATGAGTGAGAAAGAAGTTAGACTAGAGTATGTGCCTACCAAAGAATAGATTGCAGACATTTTCACCAAGCCATTTCCAAAGGATACTTTTGAGTATCTCAAAGGGATGCTAGGGGTGATTACCCCTCCTGATAAGAACTAGAGATGCATTTACTTGCATCAATTTGTGTGCTTAATAGCTATATTCTGATTCGGATTGATGTTTTTGTGGTTGCTACTCAGGGGGAGTAGTCAGATGTGCAGATATGTGGTTCAGAGCTTGTATGTGGAAAGATAATGCTTATCTTTGCCATTGATGTCAAAGGGGGAGAAGAGAAATGTGAAAAACAACATGAGGAGAAGAGTCAGAATCTAAGGGGGAGTAAGTGTTGATTGAGAGTTGTGTTGATGGTGTTTTTCACATCATGTGTTTCCATCAATTACAAAGGGGGAGATTGTTGGATGTTGTGGTTGTGTTACTAATATGTGGTTGTCGTTGATGTCAACACTATTAGCATTGATGTATTATAGGTTGTCTATGTCGAGGATATTGAGAAATTTTTTAAAGAAAGAGTTGCAGGTTGACAGTGGAACAATGAAGGTCATGAAGGTTTCTTGATTAGTCGTTTTGGACTAAAGGGTTTATTTCTAAGTGTATCTAGTTTATCCACCAAAATTTTTAGAGGTTCGCGTGAAGATTTAATCGTGTTATGAATAGTTGTGTTTTGACAATTTTTTTGTGGCTTTAGTTAGTGTTCCTGATTGAAGTTTTTGTGATTCTTGTAATTTCAGTTGTTGCGGATGCTTCTTTGATGATTCTTGATGCTTGTGGATGGTTCTAGATCATGCTCTATCTTTGTTGCACGTCCATGTTGATCGGTGTGCTCGTGGTCGGCGATTTTTCTCTTGTGTGTTTGGGTTTTATGTTCTTGAATGACATGGTGGTTGTAATGTATTGTGGATCCTTGGAGATTAAAATTTGAATGTTTGGCACACTCGAGGATATTTTTTTAAGTCTTCATTATGTTGTGGCTGACGATGTTTGATTCGCATTGAAAATTTACTTGTAAATTTGGGCTGATATTGTGTATATGTTTTATATTTTATTTTGGCCGACGAATTTGTTGATGTAATTCCATGTTGTGGATATATAAGGGTGGTTTTTTGTGTGTAGTTATGTAGAGAGGAAGTGCCAGAGAAATATCAAGTGTGTGAATAGTGACCTAATCATTCGATTGCAGAGCAGAGTGTGAAGAAGTTTGAGCGAAGTGTGGAGTTTTTTTTGCTTAACCAGAACTATAATCAAGCTTTTGTAGAAGTTATTTTCTCAGTTCATACCCTACGAATATAATCCAAATTGTTGTAAGACAGTGTGTCTTCTTTGGGTAGTGAGCCCTCTTGTATTTTAGTAGTAAGCTCTAGGCAGTGTGCTTGAATGCATGTGCATTCCCATTATTCTTCATTATATTTTTAACAAGGTATAATATTGTGGACTGACATCCACCATGGTTTTTCCCTTAATAGGGTTTCCATGTAAAAAAATATTGGTGTTCTCTGTGTTTCTGATGTGCTGATTGTTTATGGTTTATTGTTCATTCATCAAATCTGAGATTAGGTTAAGTTTGAAAAGTTTAAATATTTTGTGACAATTGATTCACCCCCCTCTCAGTTGTTTGTCCTTATTTTGCCAACATATGTTTGAATGTTGAAATTTCCTCAAAACCATAGACATTGGGCCTAATTTTATCTTTGCAAATCTTTAATGACATTAACATGTTATATGGACTATCTGTATTAATTCTACATGTGGATTAATGAATTTTCTTTAAGATAGTTACAAATATGTGATTATTGTGTGTACTAATATTGCTATACAGATATGATTCGAGGCCATTAAATTGAGAAGATTCTTCTAGCTGGTCATTCACCATAACTGTTAACAAAGTGTTCATGCAAAGATCAATGAAGGGAAGACTATCGATGACCGAAGATTCCTCATGCAAATCGGGTTTTAACTGCCTTGTAAATGATCTTTATTGTTGTTGAGTGAAGCTAAATTTGTGTTGAGGCAAGCACATCTAACCAGATTCCACGGATGCGTAACCGCCTCTCCACTTTCTCTGCTTTCCCTAAAATGGCATCCTCCCAATTCGTGGAATTGACCACCTTGTTTAGTTAGTAGCTTCTTTTCCTATAAATTGTAAGGAAAGCAGAGGTGTGGAAACACTTTCCTAATGCCAAATCCACAGGGAAGAATGCAATGCAGGGCTTTTGATTTTTCTAGATTACAATCTAATTAAGATACACATGAAAGATATACAGAAATAGAGCAAATACACAAAGACAATGAACAACAGATTTACGTGGGAAACCCTTACAGGAAAAAACCCACCACACCAGGCTGAATCACTTTGTATTACAGTAACAACAATTACATACAATCATAAATACAACTCTCTGATGTTTTACAGTAGCTGCAACATTCACTGTTCAAAACTCTCTCTGACAATCTCTCAACCATTCGATAAAATCATTGCTTTGCTCATTCCATACAAAACAGAATTAATCTGCTTTAAATATTTTGTGCATCCTTATTTTCCAATGCCAACCATAGACAGTTTCCATTCGAGTCTTGATTTTTACCTGCATGCTATTTTTTCCAGTGCTGCAACAGTTACAAAAAACAATCGACTTCAGTTTGAAAAAACTCCTTCCTCTGATTGGACCAACAGGATGCCACATAGGATGATCACATGGTCAATGGTGTTCAACTTTGTTGGCATATCGGTGAGACACTCACAGTGTCTCCCCAATGCCACAAAGTTTCTCTATCGGTATTTCTATAGCTTCCACAAGTCGGCAAGATGCTATAATGGTTGTTACATGTCATAACGAAACCATCGATGTCCAATTCGATTCTATCAGCAAAGGTTTCCATTATCGACGAGACTCATAATGAATGGAACAAGTCATATTGCATTTAGAGAAACCATCGGCAAGACAATACGTCTTTGCCAAGACCTTCTCTGAGCTCCCTAAGTCTTACCAAGTCAGTAAGACTCAAGCCCTTCGCCAAGACGTTACAACGGCCGAAGAAGTCATACTGAAACACCTAGTAGTCGACGAGACTACTCACCTTCACCAGGACTTCATACCAAAGTTCTAAGTCACATCGACGACTACCATTCAGCAAGACCTATACCAAATGCATTACATCATCGACAAAACATAAGCCCTTTGCCAAGACGTTTCTCTGAGCACCCAAAGTTAACCTGAAGACTTTTGTCGGCATAACTTATGACTTTCACTAAGACTTCCCAGCGAAGTCTTTTTTTCACCGCAAAGTCACCACGAGGATACAATCTGTCGACAAGACTTAGCTTCATTGCTGAGACATCTCCCTGCGACCCAAGAGTTACTTCAACATTCACTTTGACACGCAAGAGTAGCCTTTGTCAGCGAGACATTACATACTCGTTGGGACATCTCATCGAAGCCCTAGCGTTAGCCCGACATTGGCGAGACTTACACCATTCACTGGGACTTCTCCCCAACACCCGTGAGCTAGCCCGATGAGATCACACTGTCGCCCGAAGAAATCCATTCGCCAAAAGGTCATGCCAAAAACACAAAGTCACAACGATAGACTTTGTCCGCAAGACTTCAACCCTATCACAGCGATAGGATCATTTCAAGAGCATCAGAACTGTGAGTCGCCCATGCATGAACACTGTCACAACAACTTTTCCCTTCAGGAGTTTCATGTCAGTAAGAATTGAGGCACAGATTCCAACAAGCTCCCACTTGACGAAAATCTTACTGACACCTCTAGAGCAACATAAAACTACTAAGATTCATAGGCCAAGAGGCCCATTGAACTGGCACACCAACTGAACTTGTTTGTGCTCACAGGCTTCGTCAATGCATCTGCAACATTCTCCAGAGTATCCACTTTCTCCAAAGAGACCTTCCCATCACCATATCTCATACAAAATGATACTGTACATCTATATGTTTCATCCTAGCATGGAAAGTAGGATTCTTTTCCAAACATATAGCACTCTGGTTGTCACAATAGATAGTAATCTTTTCTACATTAAAGCCAATGTTAGAACAAAAATGTTTTAACTAGATTGCTTCTTTACAGGCATGTGTGGCTGCCATGTATTGTGCCTTTGTAGTAGACAAAGCAACTACAGCCTGCTGCTTGCTCATCCGACTCACTGCACCACCATTCATCATGAAAATATATCCACTAGTGGATCTTCTACTATCAATGTCCCTTGCCCAATCAGAATCCACATAACCTTGAATGCTGAGAGTCTTCTGTGATCCAACCAAGTTACCATGGTAACACAAAGCATAGTCTGAAGTGCCCTTCAGATATCTAAACACTCTCTTCTCAGCATCCCAATGTGTTCTTTCAAGATTTTCCATAAAATGACTAAGAACTCCCACTGCTTGGGCAATGTCTGGCCTTGTACAAACCATAGCATACATGAGACTGCCAACTGCACTTGCATAAGGCACACTGGTCATGTCCTCCATCTCAGAAGAAGATTTTGGACAATCCTCAGCAGATAGCTTCATTCCCTGTGTAACTAGAACAACTAGCTGCTTGCATTCAGTCATACAAAATCTCTCTAGAACAGTCATGACATATTTACTCTGACTGAGCCAACGCTTTCTGTTCTTTCTGTCCCTGGTTATTTCCATTCCAAGAATGTACCCTGCTGCACCAAGATCTTTCATTTCAAACTTTGCAGACAACTGGGACTTAAGATCAGAAATCATTAGCTTACTATTGCCTATAAACAACATATCATCAACATATAGAGCAATAATAAGAATTTGATCACTTTCAACTTTGTAATACACACAGTGATCACATTTTGATCTTAGAAATCCCAAAGACCAGACAAAATTTTTGGTACCACATTCTAGGAGACTGTTTTAAACCATACAGAGATTTCTTCAACTTGCAAACCAGCCTTTCCTTACCTTTTACCACAAAGTGCTCCAGTTGGGACATGTAAATTTCTTCTTCAAGATCACCATGAAGAAACGATGTTTTTACATCCATTCGTTCAATCTCTAAATCCTATGCTGATGCAAGTGACAAAAGAAATATAATAGATGTCAGCTTAGCTACAGGAGAAAATATTTCTCCATAGTCAATTCCCTCTACCTGGGAATAACCTTTTGCAACCAACCTCGCTTTATATTTTTCTACACTGCCATCTAGACCTATTTTCTTTTTGAATATCCATTTGTAGCCTACAGATTTTCTACCTTTAGGCAATGGAACCAAAATCCAGGTGTCATTCTTTTCTAATGATACCATTTCTTCATTCATGGCTTCCAACCAAGAGTTTGAATCAGAAATTTTAAATGCCTCTTTCACAGTCCTAGGTTCATCAGTGCTAGAAATTAAAGCATAGGCACAAGTAGACTCTATCAAAGAAAACCCATACCTTTCAGGTTGCTTTCTTTCACGAGTTGACCTCCTCACAGGCTGAGGCTGAGTTGGTTCTTCATCATCTTCAGAACTTCAGAACTGCTTGAGCTCTCCTTAGTATCAGGTACATTTTGATTTTTCAATTCCTCTTTATCTGGTGTCTAAGGAATTGCTGCTACATCCTTTTTATTTTCTAATTTCTTCTCTAACTGTAGATCCAAAGTAGAAGGTTTTAGCTCATGAAAGATAACACTTCTGCTGTGCAAAACCTTCTCAGTCTCAAGGTTCCAAAGCTTGTATCCTTTTATGCCAGTGCTATAGCCAATAAAGATACACTTCACAACTTTATTTTCCAACTTAGATATTTTTTCAAATGGCACATATGCATATGCCTCATAGCCAAAGATACAAATATGTATAAGAGAGGGCTTCTTTCCAAACCATGCTTCCAAAGGTGTCTTCTCAACAAGAGCAGAGTTAGGAGAGAGATTTACCAAGTAACATGCTGCAGAGACTGCTTCAGCCCAGAACTTCTCCTCCAAGCCAGCACTGCTCAACATACTTCATGCTCTTTCCATTATTGTCCTATTGAACCTTTCAACAACTCTATTTTGTTGTGGAGTATAAGGTTTAGTCTTATGTCTTTTGATCCCATGATCTTTACAGTACCTTTCGAATTCATCTAAACAAAACTCACCGCCATTGTCAGTCCTTAAACATTTTATTTTTCTACCATTCTAATTTTTTACAAGGTTTTTAAATTCCTTAAACCGACTGAACACTTTTAATTTACTTTTCAAAAAATATACAAATGCTCTTCTTGAATAATCATCAATAAACGAAACATAGTATCTTGATTTAGACAAAGAAGGAACATTCATTGGACCAAACACATCAGAATGTATATACTCAAGTAAACTAGAAGTTTTGTGAGGGCTGGAATAAAATGAAACACGATGCTTCTTTCCATATATGCAATGTTCACAGAAATAAAATTCAAGGTTACAATCTTCAAGCCCTTCTACCAGGTTTTTATTTTTCATGGTTTTTAGACCTTTCTCACTAATGTGGCCAAGCCTATGATGCCAAAGCATAGTCTTCTCTGCTGGAAGTTTAATCTCCATGGATTTTACACCATCAGAAACGTTTTCCTTCTTTTTTTCATGAGTAGCCTTAAGTGACTTTGCATAGACACTATTGCATTGAATAGCTTATGCATCTAGCTTGTACAGAGTACCAATTCGAGCACCCCTAGCCAGCACCATAGAGCCTTAGTCATCTTGTAGCCATTTCCCGAGAACATGACTTGCACTCCAATATCATTCAGCTTACTTACAGAAAGTAGACTTTGAGCCAAACCTGGTATACGCATCACATCATTGATTCCCTTTACTCTTCAATCAGGGAATTGAATTCTGACTCTTCCATGACCAACAATTTTCGAAGATGAATCACTTGCCAAGTACTCCTTTCCACCATTGTATTCTTCATACTTAGTGAACCATTCTCTATGATATGTCATGTGGAAATATGCTCCAGAATCAATTAGCTAGACATCATCTGATGCCTGTGTAGCCAAAGCTGCAATGAAGGTGTTTGCATCACTATGAGAAGAATCATTGCCAGAAGAATTCTTCTTCTTTTTCTCCTCCTTGCGATCCTTTTGTACATTACCAGGTTGCCCACAATTCTAGCACTTTACTTTGGACTTCTTATTAGGAGACTTTGATCTCCCTTCTGATTTCGATCTGGACTTCTTGTCCTTCTTCTTGCCTTTCTCCTTGGGTCTACCTCTGACAGCTAGAGCCTCTTTTGCCATCTCAGAAGATTTTCTTCTCATCTCTTCCGATAACAGAGAAGTAACAACATCTTCCATCTTGAAAGTGGATGTCGTACTCCCAATAGCCATCACCAAATGATCCCAAGAATCTAGCAAAGAACACAACAACAGCATGCAACAATCTTCATCTTCAATATTTACACCAACAGATGTCAACTGAGAAATCAACATATTGAAAGAATTTAAGTGATAAACAACAGACCCTCCTTCTTGCATCCTCAAAGAGTACAGCTTCTTCCTCAAGAACAACTTGTTCACCAAGGACTTGCCCTGATAAATAGATGCTAGTCTTTTCCACAAGGAAGAGGCAGTCTTTTCTTCATGCACGTTCAGAAGAATAGAGTCTACCAAATAGAGCCTTATCAGCCCCTTAGACTTTCTATCTGTCAGGTCCCAATCCTCTTGCTTCATTCCTTGAGGCATTGTTCTAGACACAACAGTCCAAAGATCTCAATCAACTAGCATATCTTCCATTTTGAGTTTCCACAGCTAAAAATTGCTACCATTGAATTTCTCTATTTCCATCCTACTCAATGTGCTTACCATATCAATCTGTAATTAAATTAACAGACCTCTACCAAACTCCCACTGAAAAGGATTTAACATAAAAAACCCAACCCACCCACAAGGACAACACAACTGGTCAGGCTCTGATACCACTTGTAAGGAAAGCAGAGGTGCGAAAACACTTTCCTAATGCCAAATCCACAGGGAAGAATGCAATGCAGGGCTTTTTATTTTTCCAGATTACAATCTAATTAAGATACACATGAAATATATATAGAAATAGAGCAAATACACAAAGACAATGAACAACAAATTTACGTGGGAAACCCTTATGGGAGAAAACCCACCACACCAAGCTGAATCACCTTGTATTACAGTAACAACAATTACATACAATCATAAATACAACTCTCTGATGTTTTACAGTAGCTACAACATTCACCATTCAAAACTCTCTCAGAAAAGCTCTCAACCATTCGATAAACTCATCTCTCTATTCATTCCATACAAAACAGAATCAATCTGCTTTAAATCTTTTGTGCATCCTTATCCGCCAATGCCAACCATAGAAAGTTTCTCTATCGGTATCGCTATAGCTTCCACAAGTCAGAAAAATGCTATAACGATTGTTACATGTCATAAAAAAACCATCGATGTCCAATTCGATTCTATCGACAAAGGTTTCCCTTATCGGCAAGACTCATAACGAATGGAACAAGTCATATTGCATTCAGAGAAACCATCGACAAGACAATACGTCTTTGCCAAGAACTTCTCTGAGCTCCCTAAGTCTTATCGAGTCGGCAAGACTCAAGCCCTTTTCCAAGACGTTACAACGGCCGAAGAAGTCATACCAAAACTCCCAGTAGTCGGTGAGACTACTCGCCTTTGCCAAGACTTCATACTGAAGTCCTAAGTCACATCGACGACTACCATTCGGAAAGACCTATACCAAACGCATTACATCATCAGAAAAACATAAGCCCTTCTCCAAGACATTTCTCTGAGCGCCCAAAGTTAACCCAAAGACTTCTGTCGGCATAACTTATGACTTTCGCTAAGACTTCCCAGCGAAGTCTTTTTTTCACCACGAGGATACAATTTATTGGCAATACTTAGCTTCATTGATGAGACATCTCCCTACGACCCAAGAGTTACTTCGACTTTCGCCTTGACACCCGAGAGCATCCTTTGTCGGTGAGACATTACATACTCATTGGGACATCTCACTGAAGCCCTAGCATTAGCTCGACATTGGTGAGACTTACACCATTCGTTGGGACTTCTCCCCAACACACATGAGCTAGCTCGATGAGATCACACTATCGCCCGAAGATATCCATTCGCCAAAAGGTCATGCCGAAAACACAAAGTTACAGCGATAGACTTTGTCGGCAAGACTTCAACCCTGTCACAGCGATAGGATCATTTCAAGAGCATCAGAACTGTGAGTCGCCCATACATGAACACTGTCACAGTGACTTTTCCCTTTAGGAGTTTCATGTTAGTAAGAATTGAGGCACATATTCCAACATAAAAAGATTCAGATGCTCCTTCTTAGGAGGTTGTGTGATCTGATGATGTACTTGCATTCTTAGTTTTCATTAATGCAGTTACACTGCTCTATTGTACTCATGTTTTCCAATGAATAAGATGAAGTTATAAGTCCGTGCATCTGAGTTTACATTAGTTTTAGAGGATACTCATCCAAAGAATCCCACTTGGTGAACATTCCATCTTTTAGTTTAGTTTAGTTTAGTTATTACTTTTTGTTCAGTAATTAGTTAAGAATCTGGCACTGACTGTTCCTGCAACCACTAGAATTCCATTTTGTGACTATTCTTGTAGCCAAAGTAGACAAAGTAGCTTCCTGTTTATTTTATCATATTTTCTTTTTTGTCATGCATTTTAGCTTAGCATATTTGTTGGTTGATGTTCAACACTTATGTTATTTCTTTCTAAACAATTTACCTTCAACATTATGTTTTTCTTAGTTGTAAAATGAGTATGGTTACTTTGGATCCTTAGTGCACATACTATGTTGACCCATTTCAAGTTCACATCCCTGGGTTGACAAGTTAAATGCACCTTCATGATGATTGAATGGCTATTCAGTTTAGATGTCCAATCTCTGAATCACAGCTATAAGGGCTTAGTTATTAGATCATTGTAGGAGGCCAACATGGTTGCTTTGCATTTTTTGGCTCTTTGTTTTATAATCCCGGATTGCTATTATATTATAGCTTTGTTATGGTTAATATTTTGCTAGAATTTGGTTGACCTTATAAATGGTTTTCGTATTATTAGTTGGATAAGTAGGGATATTTTATTTTTTATTAAGCTATCATGGTTTTGTGGTTACAATTTTGAATACTCAGCCTATGAGCCATCTTGGTTTTTGGTTCTTGTCTGTTGTTTTTTGGTGCTGGTTGGTGTTGTTCTTCCTAGATTTCTGTCTTTTTTGTTTTTTTGGTTGTGTAACCATGGGATTAGGGCCCTTCCCTTCTTAATTAATCAAAAACAACACCCAAAGGTTTTTATTGTTAGAATTTTATTACATTTTTTCATTTTTCATTTTTTATTTAATTTTATTTTTTCCTTTGGAGAAAATGCATATAATGACCAAAGAAAATGAAACTCTCGCATGGATGTTGAAGTGACATCATCCAAAACTTGAGTTCCTTCTATAACCCCACAAAAATTCACTGATAAATTGGGTGCATGTAGAACTCAAAATGATATCAACAAGAAATATACCTTCATCAAGATTGACCATGCATAGTTCATAGCACCACTTTTGCACACAATATTGATCTCATTTAGCTCATGCCACTATTTTTGAAAGTTTCATATAGAACTTTAAATATATACCTAATCACTTGCTTCAAAGAATTACATACAATCGTTGCAATCTTTGAAAGACACACTGTTTAGTGATGAATTCAATTTGAAACAAATCATATTGACATCTTATGAAGCTATGCTATCCTTTCCTTTATGAATTAGAGATATCCATAAATATTTCCAAAGTTGTATGAAAAGTTGTAGATACAAATAATACAACTTCCTTACCAAAGACAATGTTGCATAGTGAAAGATCAATTGTAGTCTCCCAACTTGTCCAATGTGTCCATACACCTTTAGGTAGGTGGATACTCATATCTATGATGGAGTGTGATTATTTGCATTCTAATGTGTTCAAGCTCCTTGTTCATGTCTTAAATTAAATGATTTTCAAGGGGCAATGCCTGGGTTGAGGGGCGGAGCCCCTTCCACCAAGCACATTTTCCTTCTTTTGTAGCCTTCATATTCTTCATTTTTGAAGTGTTTTCCTCAAAAAGTGATGTGTTTGAACTACCTTGTGTAATGACGTAAATTTTCTCCTAGTACAAATTCCCATTATATTTCTTCACTTTAACCTTACAAACTCGATAATGCAAAAACCCACCACCTTTGCCTTGATTTTCACATGTGTCCTTATCATTTTTCGTCGTTGATGGAATTTATGTTGAGGATGCCCACGTGCCGCACGAACATCTACATGTTGTGCTTCCACCCTAACAAGATTCTTGGGAAATGGATGTTGAGGCATTACAATTCCCTGTCAACCTACAAATTGTAACGTCCCTGCAAATATTGACCACCCAGAAACAAACTTTTACCTCCAAATTAGCCTTTTAAACATCTCTTACATTTCCATTCAATCTCTCTAGCTTCTACCACTTCATATTTCACTTCTACACCATTTTTTTGCTCCTACACTATTGTTATTGTAGTTTTTCAAAGTGTTACTCCATTGGTGTGGTTATCTTGCTCTCCACCTTCCTCTCTCAGCTACTCAAGCATGTAGAAAGGAGGGCAATATCTATCTATTTACCTATTTGCATTATATTGTTTGTAGAGTAACATCTATATTTTCTTTGTACTCTAAATTTTGTGTCTATTATCTCTATTTCTATATCATTTCTATATCTTGTGGTCTATTGGTTATCTGTGGAGGTGGAAAAATGAAAACGGGGGTCTGATTGAGGTAGACTCCAAAACACAACCACAACATATTCCTATTGGTTTGTGTGTAGGTAAAATTTGTTCGTGAGGAGCTTGTTGAAGAACTAGAGCTTCTGTGAGTTGGTCTTCTTCTTCCTTTTTCTTCACCATTTCATTATTATAATAGTCTACATTTACAAGTTATAATATTTTTCTTCTTATTTTTTGGATTTTCGCATTTCCCTATCAAACTGTCAAAATAGAACTCTCGGTCGTTAGCTCACACTATGAGTTTCATTATATAAACTTGACTCTTTGTCTATACAAGATGCCAATGTGCCTCTAAGACTATAGCACAGTGTATTGTAGTCTAACCCACACTCTAGCATCCTCTAGTTTAGAGCTCGTTAGTCTACAGTCTGAGACCTCTGTTGTCTACTCACCCATTTCCAAAAAACCTCTATCATAAAATATAAAGAAACCATAGTCTAGTTTTCCCTTCACTTTTAGCTTATTAGGTAGTCTGAGGTAGTTGAGGGAAATTTTCTCCCTTTAGGCTCTTCCGTGTCCTAGAGACTTAGGAGTAGTGAATCCCCACCTTTACATTTTTGTGAAAATGATGTGAACTTTCTCCTTTTCATTTCTTTGTGTCAAAAAGTTTTTCCTCAGTTCTTGGGTGTGTCATAGATTAGTGTGTCATGAATCTTCATGACCCAATCTACAACCTTCAAATTTGTTTTCAAGAGAATTCTTTGTCACACAAGGATAGAACCAAAGCGGTCCCCTCTGGTCAAAGTTGTCCCTCTTTTGAAGAAATGGATTAAAGGATGTCTACTGGATTTTCCAACCCCTTTGGGGAAGCTACTACTCGTATCCCTACACCCCCTACTTCTCCTTTCACTTCTTCTATGGAGGAAGATGATGCTCTTGAGGTTCCTACAAAGCAACTTCTTTCTCTAGATAGAAGGCTTGAAGAGTTTGAGTGATACTTGGAAAAAGATAGTAGTCTTTCCCAAGTAGCTACCATTGTCAATAGACTAAGAACCATGCTAGATAAGGATAAGAGAGGTATTAAACTTATCTGAGGTCTTGCAAACATTGTGGATACCCATGTCCTGTCCTATAATCCTAACTTGGGTGTTACCCAAGATGTTGGCTCCAATACTGCTATGAGACAGTTGGAGTCTTGATGCCCAAAGTGTTAGTATATATGGATGAGATGGGTCCTTCAACTAACATGATCTTTGTGCTTGAGAAGACCCACACTTTCAAAGTAAACAAGGTAACTTTAGGCTTAAGTTCTTCCACCCCTAATGTTTTAGCTTTTGGTGGTAAAACTAGAATTCCTACTGTTCCTAGTGTCAGAGGTTCTACCAGTATGGGGGTCGGTCTTACCTCATCCTTTGATCCTGTCTTGAATGCTTTATTACAAAATATGGGATGAATGCAGATCCAGCTAGCAAACCTCACCATCTCTTCTTCAACTCAACCCATGTTCCAGCCCTTCTTTCATCATAGTCCTTTACGTATTTCCATCTTGAACACTCCTATCCCTCAAGGGATGGAGATTCCAAAGTTTGAAAAGTATAGTGGTTGTGGAGACCCTCAGACACGTGTCGATAGTCAATGCCTTGTGCACTAACTTCTTCCACCATGTTGCTTTGATGACAAATATTTTTCTCATTCCCTTAGTGACACTGCTCTTGACTAGTATTGTTCTTTACTGGATAATTATGTCTTCTCATTTGATCAGCTAGCGAATTAGTTCCTTAGATAGTTATAAGCTAAGATTTGGTCAAAGATGGAATTTGTTTATCTCATCCAATCCAAGCAGGGGGGCCATGTAAAGGTTACTAAATTCATTTTTCATTATCAAGCACTCTTTTCTCATATTTCTTATCCCCTTCTAGACTCTGATGTCCAGAAGGTTTTCATCAGGACCTTACAGAAATCACTGCAAGAGAAGTTTGTCCTGATGAAGTATCATTCCTTTGTGCATTTATGTGTAGTGTTGCGTAAGTACCAACAAATAGTCGCTTAGTTTAAGGGTTCATCTTCACACTCCCATTAGGATAACCGATCAGTAGTTTCGGTTTCTAGTGATGCAAGAAAGAATAAGGCCATTGCAAACATTGTATATGTTCCTAAAGACAAAAGTATAGGACACAATAGAAATTTCACAAAGTTATTTGAATCCTATACCAATATTTTGCTAAAACTATTAAAAGATAAAGTTTTAACATTATGCCGGTATTGGCATGGTGTGATGGTTTAAAGGTGGCATTGTTGTTTGTGCCACCAAGGTTCAAACCCCATTGGGGTGGTATTGTTGATTGGTTGTAATCCGGTTCATAGCTCCGGTCAAAAGCGTTTACCCCTTGAATAAAAAAAAAAGTTTTAACATTACCAGAGATCTAACCTCTCTCCGAGCCTTATCTAGAGTGGTATGATGCTCAATAGTTTTCTCAATTCCATCAGATATACGAACATGATACCAAGCGGCATGTATGCCTACGTCATGAGATTCGAGATCACATCAATGATGGGACTATCTGTCTTGATGGAAGGAAACAAAACTCCAATAAATTTGTATCCAAGCCTAACAATGAACTATACATTTACATAGATCCATTCCCTTCCCATTTTTCCAATTTGGTCATGTAGTCCTATGCATCTTCTAATCTTATCCCATATGAGTACATGAACATGGTCTTGTTCACACGTATGCCTCTTGTAGAAAATGTGAGTGTTATTCTTGACATTACTTTTACCTCACATGATCTTCCATTCAACAAGGAGCCATCTTCATTGTATGTTCCTATCTGGATTAATGGTAACATCATGACTAGTGTTATGGTTGATCCGATAAGCCGAATGAACGTGATAACGAAGGAAACCTTGTTCATTAACACTCTTCATAAGGATAAGTATGATGAGTCATATGACACTCTTCGTACTCGTGACAAGATTTCTATTGCCCCTATGGCCACTATTTCTTTGTTGATCCTGGTAGGGCTTAAGGATGTAGATGTTACATTTGTAGTGATTCCAAAATTTGTCCTATTCAAGGCTAGGCTAGGCATTCTATGGCTAGCCTCCATGAATGTAATTGCCTCTGTAGTCCACAACTATTTGAAATTCCCCCACGAGGGCACAATGCACGGTGTTCATGATACTAGTTATAAACCACTAGTGTCACATGTAGCCTTTTCTTTGGATCACTTTTGGCTCGCTCCAGTTAGACCCCTCCCTCATGGGGGATTTTTTGTATCGAGCTTATGTTAAGTATAAGACTGGGGGCTCAGTACCAAAAGCTAGTTTCCCTTTGTTTCCATATGAAGTTTCTATGAAGGCTTTTATGCTAGCACAATAATAGGCTATCTCTTATGCCTCATCAAAAGGGAAGAGGAGGCTTGCTCTCACTTTGGATCCTTCCCCTTTCATGTCTTCTACACCATCTGCTTCCTCTTCCCAGCCTTTGCTGGCATCCTCAATTCCTGGTTTTGTGCCTTGCATGGGAAGTGAAAATGGTGACTATATGGAAAAAGACAAAACATTGAGCTTTCCAGTTGCCTATTCTACCCACAGTTCCCCAACCCACCCTATATGGCAAGGGGAAGCATTCCCATGGGGTGGTTGTTGTGTCTCAGCCTCCACCAACTTCTATTATTCTCCAGCTACTCCTCAAGAGGTGAATGGGAAGAGGCCCGTTGCCGATGTGCTTGTCTTTGTTTATCCTTCTATCATCATTTTGCTCTTGTGCCTCCTCCTCTTGCTCCCACTCAAGAGACCACCCTTCCACCAACAAAATTTTTGAAGGATGCTTCTACAGTGGAGCAACAACCTCTGGCCTCTTCTTAGGCCACATCCTCTAATGCTCATAGGCGATGTAACCAGCTTGTGTGCGAGCATAAGCGATGACAAAAGGCTCTAGATCAGGAGCATGCTACCTCATAGAAGACATAGGAAAAGCTTGTTGTCTTTGTTCTTATCTCTTCTATTGCTCCATTTACTTTTGTGTCCTATGCTTCAGTTCCTGTCACTTCTGTCATGCTTCCAACTCCTCTTGTAGGTCCTAATGTCCCTCACCCCCAAAAGTGTGCAAGTATTCATCATACCCTCACGCGGAGCCTCTGCTTCTCATGTCCCTTCCAAACATTCCTCCTTTTTCACAACTTGTCGACATGCCTAATACAAAGGTGGTGTCCTTTGTAGGTCCCTTTGGTTCCTCCTCTACTTTTTCTTCCTTTGTGGGGATCCTGCATCCTCTGTTGAAGAGTAAGTTGAAATATGACCTCACCTCGAGTAATGGTTGTAAGAAAGTCTCACCTTATGTGGACTCTAGTTTTGTTTTGGCTTGCATTTTCCTCGAGATGGAGGAAACCCCTTCTTCCACATAGTTAGTCACTTCCCCTCTTTTCAAGG
This sequence comes from Sequoia sempervirens, assembly GCA_007258455.2. Taxonomy (NCBI): domain Eukaryota; kingdom Viridiplantae; phylum Streptophyta; class Pinopsida; order Cupressales; family Cupressaceae; genus Sequoia; species Sequoia sempervirens. The sequence continues at coordinate 57,579,641 of VDFB02109042.1, forward strand.
TTGGAAATGACTCTCAGGTTCCTTTTAATTCTCTTTTTAAGTTGACACAGGGAACTCCTGAGAAGTGCATATTTAACTCAGTGGATGATATCTCGGTTGTGTCCTCAATTTTTAAAAAAATGATGACTTTTGCCTCACAAGAGCTTAGTGAAGAAGACATCAAGGGGCCTTCTTCCTTAGCTATTTTCATAGAAGAGTCATAGGGTACTACTCTTTCTATCCCTCACTTCTAGGCTCATCCTCCTTCCCCCTATAATGATCTAGATTGGGAGCTAGATGATCTATTGGTCGATGAGGACTAGGGTGGTGCCTCCTTCTGCATTTGTAGATTATTTTTGTTTGTGTTTGTGTTCCATAGTGCTTGTCTTTTGATGTTTTATAATCTTGCCTAGAAGACCCTTGCTACCCTTGTAGGTACTTGGATACATGCACATAGATTTTTTTTACACTTATTCTATTTGTGTCATAATTCTTCTATGTGTCGTAATCTTTTTTATTGATATCAAGGACAATGCAAAGAATTGGGGGAATTTATGCCTTCTTCCATGTTGACTCATTTTTTATTTTATTTTATCTTCATGTGTCCACGTTCTAAGAAATTTGGGGATTGATGACAATTCATATGTATACTATATTATATCTATCTATCTATATCTATGGATGGTTCTAACCTGAATTATCAAATTCCCCGGTCTCTTAATTTCTTCATCTCTACTTGTTTGCTTCGTGATGTTGTGGTTCTAATGTGTTGTCCCTTACATGTGTGACAACATACCAGGAATACATCTCATCATGTATCTTGTGCCACAAATTCTCTTATCTTTCTTTTCTCCTTAGGATGTCCTATGCTTCTTTGCATAGCACACACCATCCTAAGGGGGGCTATCATGCTTGTCTAATTTTCAACAAGGATAATTCTTTCAAAAGGATTCCTTGGGTCTTTAAAATGAATTTCTTGACAAAAGAATCCCTTGTTGGAAACCCTCATTTTCCAAAATGGCATATTCTCTCAAAAAGGACTCCTTGATGAAAGGTTCTTTCAAAAGGATCCCTTAGTGAAAGAGTCTGAAAACTTTCCTTTCAAAAAAGAAGTATTCTTTTTACAAAGAAAGAGTTTAAAAACTTTCCTTTCAAAAAGGAGCACTTTTTCCAATGGATTCCTTGATGAAATATTTTTCAAAAGGATTCTTTGATGATAGAATCACTTGCGTAAAATTTTGTGTCCTTCAAAAGGAGTGTCATTTCAAAAGGGTCCCTTGGTGTCTTGATGTCTTGAGAAAAGGGTCCCCTGTCTAAAGAATCCCTTTTTGAAATCCTTCTTTTCAAAAGAATTCTTCGGTGTCTTGCAATCTATGTCTTCTATTTGATATTTTATATCTTGTGTCTTGGTGTCTGATATCTTATATCTTGGTGTCTAGTTTGGGGGCAACCTGACTAGACTTGTCTTTTTTGTGACTATCCTGCAACGCAGTTTGTAGTAGCCACATGCCTATCTTATATCTGATCGGATTGTGTCTTATGTTGTCTTATTTGATCAAATTGTGTCTCATTGTGTCTTATTGTGTCTTATGGTATCTTATTGTGTCTTATAATTTTTTCTATTATGATTCACTTTTTGTCCTAACATGTTTGTATGCAGCTAACATGTTTATGGTGAGATTACAGCTGGCTTTGTAGGATTGAAGACTTGTGTCCTCTTCACATCCTAGTGGAGCTCATTCTCTTTCACATCAGGGTATGTCGAAGTGAAGGACTCTTTCCTCTATGTTTTTGATATATTCTCTTCAATCTCTTTCTACTTTAGCTCACATATGCATTGACACATATGCTCACTAAAGTGGGGGAAAAATGTAATGGCATAAATTTTCACCTAGTGCACAAATTCCCATTATATTACCTCATTTTAGCCTTACAAACTTGATAATAGAAAAAATTGTCACCTTTGCCTTGATTTTCACATGTTTCCTTGCCATTTTCCGCTAATGATGGTGATAGGCCAAAACTGGGGTAAAGAATAAACTGGACTCAGATTGGTCTAAATGTCAATCTAGGGATCGTAAGCTTATGAAAGGTGTCATGGCTAACTTCACAAGGGCTGCAAGTCATGAGGCGAGTGGAGATGAAAATTCATTCCTAAATTCAATCAATTACCTAAGTTGAAAAGCATATTAATGTTTTTGGTTTTTTGTGACAGGAACTACTACAAAAATTATTACTGGTTTTGCAGTATTTCCATGACAGGAATAACAAAAATTGTGATAGGAACTATGCAAAAATTATGATAGTAAATTCTAGAACAAAAACTCGATCAACAAATATTAGACATGAAAACCATAGCAATTAATTCTGCAACATGGAAATAAAATGCAAATCATTAATACACAAAAAGTATTAACACCTATCAAATGCATCAACGTAATAATGTAAAAAGTAATCAGCTTAATTTCATACTTCAAAATCATGAGGGTATTAGGATAATCCAAAGGATCAAGAAATACAGTGACATATAATTCCTTGATCGTTGTTTAATTCAAAACCATCCTTTGTAGCATGTTTGGTATGGTCATTAATGCATTCAAACCGATCTAGTTGTGCTTAATCATAAAATCAATTATTGGTGGACCTAAATCAATAAGCATGTATGGAATACACATTTTGACCATAGGCTGCCAAAGATCTAGATGTTGGATTATAAAAACATTTATAAATGATAGATCTTGTAGGATGCCATTATGTATCTCACACAACGCGTGAATGATCAAGGCATAAATTTCACCATTTCTCATTGCATGATTAATTTCAACACACATATTTATCATTTCAATGATGATTTAGTATTGAATTGTTTCCTTTTGTGTGTGAATTATTTCTAAAAGTTGTGATCCATTAAGTAGATATGAAGAATTAAAGTGATTATCTTTTAGTTGATCAAATTGTTCCTTTAATTCAATTAAACCAAAATCACATCTTTTAGTTGTATGAACAGATTGTAATTGTGATACACCAATTTCAAGCACAATAATGGAATATAAAGGGATAATTAAAATATCATTATTATATGTAGTTTGAACCACCTTATTATGTAATGTTTTATTAGGAATTATAGTTTCCCTTCATGGATATGTTGAAGTGGATGGTGGATAACATGAATGTGATAATGAAAATGGTATAATTTGTTGTGGATATAGAGTGGGTGATAATAGACATGAAGGATATTGTGGAGATGGTAATATATAATATGGATATGGTGGTTGTTGTGAGCATTCATTATGCCATTCTTGGTAGTATGGGGATTTTTTCCATTCACCATACATACTAGATGGTGAAGCATTTTGTGAAGAAACATATTGCCTTCCTAATTCAATAGAATTATAAGACATTTTATAACCATCAAGCATACCATGATCTTCCTGATTCGATGTGTGTAGTTGTCCTTGAGTTATAAAGGAAACATTCTCACTTCCACTGTTGTTGTGTCAAGGATCACTTATAACATCTATCTCCTTCACCATGTCCTCTTGAATAGCTTGGAATGTGCACTCAACTTCTTCCTTGCAACAATCATAACAAAAAATGGTCAAATCTTCATTTTCAAAATTCCATTGTTTTAAAACTTCATCAATTATTTGTTCTCGCTTGGTTACAGGGATAACATATGTATATGTTTGTGACAATGGTAATTGAAGATCATGACAAGATGAGTTGCATTCATCAGGTAGAGGGGGTATAAAAACATCACTTTTTATCAGTGCGATTCCCCCACCAATTTCTTCTTTTGTTTTTAAATTTGAAAGCGGGGGTTTGGAGGCAGTAACCTCCAGTGGGGTCAAGGGGCAGTGCCCCTTGCGGGGTTTGCAGCAGGCCCCTGTGCATGCTCCCTATCGTGATACAAGACAGGGTTGAGGGGCAGAGCCCTTGTTTCCAAGCACATTTTTCTTCTTGTGTGACCTTCAGATTCTTCATTTTTTAAGCATTTTCCCTTGAAAAGTGATGAATTTGAACTGCCTTGAAAATGTAACATTTTTATTATTTTTTATGTTTTTTCTTCAAACTTACTTCTTTCTATCAATTGACTCACAACAACTGGTGTGAATATATAAATTATTATATCTACTAAGATCTACCTACAAACTCAAACCATGCATCTATATGATTTAAATAATGCAAATTAGGAGTAATCACCTGAGCACGACCGATAGGTACACGGGCTTTCATCCTAACGCATTGGTCCTAACACATCTCACTAATCTAATAGGCCTTTGACACCTTTTCCTAGAAATGGCACCAAAATGATAGGCCAGAACTAGGGTAAATAATAAACTGGACTCAGCTTGGTCTAAATGTCAATATGGGAACCGTAAGCTTATGAAAGGTGGCATGGCTATCTGCACAAGGGCTGCAAGTCATAAGGTAAATTGGGATGAAAATGAATTCCTAAACTCAATCAATTACCTAAGTTGAAAAGCATATTAATATTTTTTATTTTTTTGTGACAAGAATTGCTATAGAAATTGTCACTGGTTTTGTAGTATTTCTGCGATAGGAATAACAAAAATTGCAACTAAAATTGCACAAAAATTATGATAGTAAATTCTAGAACAGAAACTCAATCAACAAATATTATACATGAAAATCATAGCAATTAATTATGCGGCATGGAAATAAAACATAGATCATTAATACACAAAAATCATTAACACCTATCAAATGCAGAAACGTAACAATGTAAAATGTAATCAACTAAAATCGTAACACACATAAACATACTCTATAGAAAATAAATAAATATTTACACTTCATCAATGGCTGAAGAGTGGGTGCCCTTTCTCCTAGTCAATTGATGAATAAAAAGCTTACAAAATTTCTAAGAAAGACTTCAAAATGCTTTAATAATAATATCGAATGTATTTCCTTCCTTCTGCTACCAAGTTGATATTGTTGGAAACCGTGTCTCAACTAATTGGCTTGATATTGGTAGCATCGTGTTCTTCTCTCTCTTTGTCATCAAGACATCATATCATTGAAGGGACTTTGTTCATAGTCTCTTTGATGGCCCAACAAGCTTTCATGTCTCACCTTGCTCTTTTTCGGTGAGACATTGCTCCGTCAGTGGACTTCACTCTTTGTCTCCTCGACAAACCGATATCCCTTGTTGTGGCATTGTGTTTACATTTTTAGCGAGAGTAGCTCACTTCAAAAGGAGTTTCTAAGATGTCTCTTTGACACTTTGAGACTCTGATGGATTACCTTGTTGGTAGGAGGTTGCACTATCGCCGAGACATTGGACAATGTCTCCTCGACATCCTGTTGTGGCTTTATATCGAAGAGACCTGAATGGTTCACCAAGACATTGTGAAATATCTCTTTGACATGTCGATAGAAGTCCTGAACATTCTTGTCAATGTGACTTTGACTGCTCATTGTGACTTTAGGCAATGTCTCTTTGACAAATTAGCAAACCTCTTGAGCAGTAAAGTGGACATTGATGAGACATGTGTGTATCGATGGGAGCAGCTAAAATATCTCATTGACATGGCAATGGACTTGGTCGTTAGTGTATCTTGAGAAGCACGTATCGGTGTGACTCAAGTAGATCGGCGAGAGGTTGGAGTTTGTCTCTTTGACATGGCCTGATATGGTAACTGCAGTGTGACAATTGGTCTGCTGTTACGAATGTGTACTGATTTGGTATGTTTCTCGTATGGGTCTAGTGATGCAGATTGATTAAAATCCTCCCAAGAAGAAAAATGTTATAATGTGTAATGTATTGTAATAGTGCAAGAGAGTTGTGTTGTGAGACTGATGAGTGAGAACGAGATTGTTCAAAATTGTTATTCTACCTAAATTGTATGTGGTGAATTGACATATGAGAGCAACAAACTGTAACTCTATATGTGGACTTTGTTCACTGTAATACAAATTGTTTTTGCTTGGTGTGGTGGGTTTTTCTCTTCAAAGGGTTTTCCCATGTTAAATTTGGTGTTCATTTCGTGCTTGTGCAAAATTTGTTTTGTTTCATTTTTTTGCTAATGTGCATCTTTAATGAACTGTAATTTGAAATTGAACCATATGTCTTCTTTCTCTTCTTAGAATTAGCATTAGGAAAGTGTTTCTGCACCTCTACTCCTTACAAGTGATATCAGAGCCTGGCCAGTTGTGTTATCCTTGTGGGTTGGACGGGTTTTTTGTGCCAATTCTGAAGTAGGAATTTTGTAGAGGAATTTGGTAATCTCAATTACAAATTAAGATGGAAAGCATGTAAAGGAAGATAGAAATTGAAAAGTTCAATGGTGGCAATTTTGAGTTGTGGAAACTCAAAATGGAAGACCTATTGGTAGATAGAGATCTTTGGATTGTTGTGTCTAGAACTAAACCTTCAAGCATGAAGCAAGAAGATTGTGACCTTGCAGATAGAAAAGCCAAAGGGTTGATAAGACTATGTCTAGTAGACTCTGTTCTCCTAAACATTCATGAAGAGAAGAAAATTGGCTACATTTATCAAGTCAAGTCCTTGGTGAATAAGTTATTCTTGAGGAAGAAGTTGTACTCTTTGAAAATGGAGGAAGGAGCGTCTATGGCTAATCATCTAAATACGTTTAATATGCTCATTGCTTAGTTAACATCTGTAGGTGTGAATATGGATGATGAGGATAGATGTATGTTTTTGTTATGTTCTTTTTCTGACTCGTGGGATTATTTAGTGATGGCTATTGGGAGTATGACAACCACTTTCAAGATGGAAGATGTGGTTGCTTCATTGTTGTCAAAATAGATGTGAAGGAAATCTTCTGAGATGGCAAAGGAGGCTCTTGTTGTTCAAGGAAGATCAAAGGAGAAAGGCAAGAAGAAGGACAAGAATTCTAAATCAAAGGTTGAAGGGAGATAAAAGTCTCTTGGCAAGATTCCAAGGTGAAATGCTGGAATTGTGGGCAGCCTGGTCATGTCTGGAAGGATTGCAAAGAGGAAAAAAAGAAGAAGAAAAATAATTCTTCGGATAATGATTCTTCTCGGTGTGACACAAATACCTTCATTGCAGCCTTGGCGACTTAGGCATCAGATGATGTTTGGCTGATTGACTCAGGTGCATCTTTTCACATGAAATCTCATAGAGACTGGTTTACAAAGTATGAAAAGTATGCTGGTGGAAAGGTGTATATGGAAAGTGTCTCATCTCTCAAAATTATTGGCCATGGATGAGTCAGAATTCAATTTCCTGATGGAAGAATCAAAGGAATTGATGGTGTAATGCATATACTAGGTCTAGCTTGAAATTTACTTTCTGTTAGCAAGCTAAATGATGTTTGTGTGCAAGTTTCATTCTCGAATGGTGGTTGTAAGATGACTAGAGGCTTGATGGTGTTGGCTAGGGGTGCTCAAATTGGTACCCTGTACAAGCTGGACGCACATGTTGTTCACTGCAATAGTTTCTTTGTAAAGTTAGAAAAGGTTGCTCATGAAGAGAAGGAGAATGAAGTTCCTTAGGGGGAAAACTCTTTAGCGGTGAAACTCCTTGCAGAAAATACCATGCTCTAGTATCAAAGGCTCGAACACATTGGTGAGAAAGGCTTAAAAGATTTGAAAAATAAAAACCTAGTTGAAGGGCTTGATGATTGTAACCTTGAGTTCAATTTTTATGAACATTGTATATATGAAAAACAACATCGTGTTTCATTTTATTCTAGTCCTCATAGATCTTCTGGTGTTCTGGATTATATTCACTCTAATGTTTTTGGTCCAGTAAATGTTCCTTTATTATCAAAATCAAGATATTATGTTTCTTTTATTGATGACTATTCGAGAAGGACATTTGTGTATTTTCTAAAAAGTAAATCAGAAGTGTTCAGTCGGTTTAAAAAGTTAAAAAACTTGGTTGAAAATCAGATTGGAAGAAAAATTAAATGCTTGAGGATAGATAATGGTGGTGAGTTTTGTTCTGTAGATTTCAAAAGGTATTGCAAAGACCATGGAATAAAAATCCATAAAACAACACCTTACACTCCACAACAAAATGGAGTTGTTGAAAGGTTGAACATGATGCTGATGGAAAGGGCGAGAAGTATGTTGAGCAATGTTGGTCTAGAGCAGAATTTTGGGCTAAGGCTATGGCTACAACATGTTATTTGATAAATCGATCTCCCTCTTCAACACTTGTTGAAAAAATGCCTATGGAAGCTTAGTCTGGTAAGAAGCCCTCTTTAAGACATATAAGAGTCTTTGGCTACGAAGCATATGTTTATGTGTTGAATGAGAAAAGATCTAAGTTGGAGAACAAGGCTGACAAATGTATTTTAATTGGCTACGACATTGGTGTGAAAGGATACAAGCTTTGGAATCTAGTGATTGAAAATATTGTATATAGCAAGAGTGTAATCTTTTGTGAGATGAAACCTTCTTTAGTGGATCTATAGTCAGAGATGAGAAGAAAAAAAAGAATGTAGTTGAAATTCCTCAAACTCCAAATAAAGAGGAACTACGTAGTGTACCTGAAACTGAGGACAGTTCTGGAGAAGAAGAACCACAACCTCAACCTCAGCCTTTGAGGAGGTCTACACATGAAAGGTGACAACCTGAAAGGTATGGTTTTTCCATGTTGGATGTAAATTGTGCCTATGCTTTGATTACAAGCATTGATGAGCCTAGGACTATGAAAGAGGCAATTGAAATGCCTGATTTTGATTCTTGGTTGGAATCCATGAATGAAGAAATTGCATCATTGAAAAGGAATGAAACTTGGAGTCTGGTGCCCTTGCCTGAAGGTAGAAAGCCTATTGGATGTAAATGGGTATTTAAGAAGAAAATCGATGTAGATGGTAGTGTGGAAAATTGTAAAGCTAGGTTGGTTGCGAAAGGTTACTCCTAGGTAGAGGGAATAGATTATGGCGAAATATTTTCTCTTGTAGCTAAGCTGACATCTATCAAATTTCTTTTGTCACTTGCAGCAACGTATGACTTAGAGATTAAACATATAGATGTGAAGACAACATTTCTTCATTGAGATCTTAAAGAATAAATTTATATGTCCTAGCCTAAGCACTTAGTGGAAAAAAGTAAAGAAAATCTGGTTTACAAGTTAAAGAAATCTCTGTATGGTTTAAAACAATCGCCTAGAATATGGTACTAGAAGTTTGACACGTTTGTGTTGTCATTGGGATTTGTAAGATCAAAATATGATCATTGTGTGCTTCAAAACTAAAAATGATTGAGTTCTTGTTATTGCCTTGTGATGACATGTTGTTCATAGGAAATAGTAAGACTATGATTTTTGATCTAAAATTTCAATTGTCAACAAAGTTTGAAATGAAAGATCTAGGTGCAGGGTGTGTGTAAGTAGTTGAGTCCACTTTTTGGCCAAAAAGTGGAAATGTTTTCCCTGATTTTCAGAATTTGACACATTTGACCTTAAAATTTGAATCACTTAGAGATGGAATCTTCAAAAAATTGACTATTCTTAAAATGTAGTACTAGGAGTCTAATTTCCAAATATGTAATTTATTTTAATACCCAGATTGTAAAAATTGAGTTTTAATAGGCGTTTCTAAAAACCACTGTTTAAAAGTCACTTTTTTATACCATACCATGCACGTGTATGACATCCATATTTTGACCTAAATTATTATATTTTTCTAAATCCTTTTGGGAAAAGATTTGTAACTCACTAAAGCTTGTTTACAATATTTTTTTTGTAATTTTTTATTGAATATTTTTTTTGTTAAATTTTTGTTAGGCATATTTGTCGTTTTGAAAAATCGCCGTGTATGACATGCATAAGATGAACTAAACTTACCATTTTTTTATTCTTTTTTTTAAATTGAAAAAAATTATCTGGAGTTTGTTCTCGTGCAATCCGTTCGTCAAAATGTTATGTTGATCAAAAGTTATTAAACTAGTAAAAAAACCTGATAATTCAAGTTTATGGACTAGTTTCATTAGAAATTAATTGAAAATAAGAAAAAATAATCAAATTATTAAAAAAAATACATATTTGGAATCTGCATTGTCTCATCTATAATGGGTTTTAATTTCGTAGAAAAATTCTACAAAATAGGTCTTCAGACATATGTCCAAAGTCATTATTTTCTTGTGACATTAACAGGACCGTCAAGTTGCAGGTCAAACCAGGTCCAAAGCTTAGGTTCGGGTCCCCAAGCCATTTCTTGAACCAAAAAACTTGCCCAAAAATTCATAATTTAAAAAACGGGATCCCGTTTCATTAAAATGTGGGATCCCATTTCATTAAAAAATGGAAAAAAAAATATTTTTTATGGTTCTATGAACGGGATCCCATTTTGAAATTTTTCCTAAAATGGAAATTTCCAAAATTGAAAGTTTTCAAAACAGATCCCGCTTTTGAAAAATTTCAAAATGGAATTTTTTCAAAATTGGAAGTTTCCAAAATAGATTTTTCAAAACAGATCCCATTTTGAAAACTTTCCATTTTGGAAATTTCCATTTTGAAAATTTCAAAACGGGATCCCGTTTTTTAAATTTAGGCTTGGGATCCCATTTTTTGCAAGCCGATTTCGTTTTTTTGCCTAAGGCAAAAACTTCCACGTTTTGTGGACTCATCTTCTTGCATTTACCCTGCAGCAAGGTATATTTTGGGGATGGAAATCAAAAGTGATAGAGGAATTAGAAAGCTTTGTCTCAACCAAAGTAAGTATATCAATACTATCTTGGAGATATTTGGTATGACTGATTGCAAGCAGCTAGTTGTTCCAGTGTTGCAGGGAACGAAGCCATTTGTTGAAGATTGTCCAAAATCTCCTACCATGGTAGAGGACAAGACCAAAGTTCCTTATGCAAGTGCAGTTGGCAGTTTAATGTATGCAATGGTATGTACAAGGCCAGACATTTCCCAAATAGTGGGAGTTCTTAGTCATTTAATGGCAAATCTAGGTAGACCACACTGGGATGTTGTAAAAAGAGTTTTTAGATAATTAAAAGGTACCTCTCAGTATGCTTTGTGCTATCATGGTAACTTGGTTGGGTCACATAAATCCATCACCATTCAAGGTTATGTGGATTCTAATTGGGCAGGGGGCATTGATAGCAGGAGATCCACCAGTGGATACATCTTCATGTTGAATGGTGGTGCAGTTAGTTGGATGAGCAAGCAACAAACTATAGTCGCTTTATCTACTACAGAAGCAAAATATTTGGCAGCAACACACACCTATAAAGAAGCCATTTGGCTTAGATGTTTGTGTTATGATATTGGGTTCAATGCAGGAAAAATTAACATTTGTTGTGATAGTCAAAGTGCTATTTGTTTGGAAAAAAATCCAACTTTCTATGCCAGGAAAAAACATATTGATGTGTAGTATCATTTTGTATGGGATATGGTGGAGGATGGAAAGGTCAATCTTGAAAAAGTGGATACTCTAGAAAATGTTGCAGATACGTTAATGAAACCAATGAGCACAAACAAGTTTAGGTGGTGTGCCAGTTCCATGGGCCTTGGGGCCTATGATATTCAGTAATGTCAAGTTTTGGAAAAGCCAATAAGTCTTTATCAAGTGGGAGCATGTTGGAAACCGTGTCTCAACTTATTAGCTTGATATTGATAGCATTGTGTTCTTCTCTTTCTTTGTCAACAAGAAATCATACCATCGAAGGGACTTTGTTCATAGTCTCTTCGATGGCCCAACAAGCTTTCATGTCTCACCTTTCTCTTTCTTGATGAGACATTACTCCGTTGGCGAGAATTCACTCTTTATCTCCTCAAAAAACCAATACCCCTTGTTGTGGTGTTGTGTTTACATTGTCGGTGAGAGCAGCTCACTTTGGCAAGAATTTTTGAGATGTCTCTTTGACACTCTGAAACTCCGATGGAGTACCTTGTCGACAAGAGGCTGTCACCAAGACATTGGACAATGTCTCCTCGACATCCTGTTGTGGCTTCATATCAAAGAGACCTAGATGCTTCGCCAAGACATTGTGAAATGTATCTTCGACATGCCAATAGAAGTCCTAAATGTTCTTGTCGATGTGACTTCGACTGTTTGTTGTGACTTTAGGAAATGTCTCTTCAACAAGTTAGCGAACCTCTTGAGTGGTAAAGAGGACATCGATGAGACATGTGTGTATCGGTGGGAGAAGCTGAAATCTCTCATTGACATGGCAATGGACTTGGACATCAGTGTATCATGAGAAGCACGTATCGGTGTGACTCAAGTAGATTGGTGAGAGGTTGGAGTTTGTCTCTTCGACATGGCTTGATATGGTAACTATTGTGTGATGGTTGGTCTGTTGTTATGAATGGGAACTGATTTGGTATGTTTCTCGTATGGGTCTGGTGATGTAGATTGATTGGAATCCTCTCAGGAAGAAAAATTCTATAATGTGTAATGTATTATAGTAGTGCAAGAGAGTTGTGTTGTGAGACTGATGAGTGAGAACAAGATTGTTCAAAATTGTTATGCTGCCTGAATTATATGTGGTGAATTGAAATCTAAGAGCAACAAACTGTAACTCTAGATGTGGACTTTGTTCACTGTAATACAAAGTGTTTTTGCTTGGTGTGGTGGGTTTTTCTCCTGAAAGGGTTTTCCCATGTTAAATATGGTGTTCATTATGTGGTTGAGAAAAAATTGTTTTGTTCTGTTTTCTGCTAATGTGCATCTTTAATGAATTGTAATTCAAAATTGAACCATATGTATGCTTTCTCTTCTTAGAAATAGCATTAGGAAAGTGTTTTCACACCTCTTCTTTCCTTACATATATTACATACGAATGCTTATATAGTTTTACAAAAATATGTTTGCAGTTTATAAATCAATGATTGAGGTAAATTGGTTGGTTTAGAAAAGATTTGTGTGGCCTCATGGCCAATCTTTCCTTAACAAAATGAATTGATTTCTTAACAATATATTAATGACGGTGTTTACTAACCGATTTCCCAACAATATAATAATCACACTTTGTTGTCATCATAACAATATAACAATATAACCATAGCCTTTGGATTTAATGATGTAGAGAGGAAATCTAGTGCTATATAGTTGGCAGTTGAGTTGTCTCAAACTGTGGCACATGGCTAGAGGAATAAACAAGTGAAACTAAAGTCAACCACGTAGAAAAGGAAACTGCAACAATAATCACGGGCCATATTCCTGTGAAGAAGGTGACAAGAAGCTCCTATGAAGAATGTGACAGGAAGTTTGCATACTGCGAGATATATTTTCCAAGGCTTACAATGATAACACTTATTAGTAAATATAATCAATAATTTTGTTTCATATTTATATCCCAAAACCATATTAAATATCACTCATATATATTTAATCATATATAGCGTAGAATGGTAAAATGTTATGATAAGATATAGAAATGGAATATGGGAATGGGATTGAAGGCATATGAAAAAGGCTAAAATGTGGCATAAAATGGGACATAAATGGCTCTCATCAAATGAAATTTCTATCCGGGATTCCTGTGCATCGTGTAGACGTCTATGTGCCATGCTTCCATCCTCACAAGGTTCTTGGGTCAGTGGACGTTGAGGCATTATGATTCCCTATCAACTTGTGAATTGTAATGTCCTTGCGAACATTGTGGTGGTACCTGCAAAATCTAGGGCCATTTTTAAAAAAAATTGAAGTCTTTTGGGGTTATGAACTTGCAGGATAGGGCTTCCAAAACCATTATGTGCTTAAACCCTAAACCCTTGAACCTGGCATGAAATTTTTTTATAAACCATGTTGACCTTTTGCTCGTAATTAGCCTTGTGTTCCTATGTTGAAATTATTTCCCTAGTTTTATTTTCCTAGGCGTGACCACCTTTTAGTGAAAACATTTCCGCATGTGCATAATTCAATCACTTAAGGATCTTGCCCATCACGCAATTTGTATGCATCATGTTTTTCTTTCCCATTACTAGTTTCATTTTGGTGATGGGCGATGAGTTCCTTTTACTTGCATCACATATCATTGATGTTATTTTTCCTAACCAACTCATTTTTGTGATGCACAAAGGCTTGTTATTTCATTCGCATTGCTAACATCTTGTGCATCATTGAAGTTGTCTTGCCTGCTTAATCCTTTCCACGATGCACAATGGACCCTTTCTTCTATGCATCACTACTTTGGTTATATCGCGGATGGGTATAGGGCCTTAAGTTTCATATGAGCAATGTGCGATATGAAGTTTTCTCCCTTGTATCACTAGTAACCTTTATATCGCTAATAGCCTAAATGCTTCAAGTTCTGAATAAGCGATATGTGATGGCACTATAGTCCTTTGCATTGTTGGCTCATTACCCGTTGTGCATTGTTTCTTTCTCTCCATTTCCATATTAGGGATGAGCGATGGATGGTGCAAATTTAAAGATAAGATGATCTAATGGCTATCGCAAATGCTTAGTGCATCGCGATTGTGTTTCAAAGAGGATTTTTCCTTTTCGCAATGGGAAATGATGTGATGTAACCCTTGTTAGAGTTAGGGTTAGAATTTTGAATTTGAATTGCAGTTATGCCTACACTATAAAGGAAATTTTTGTAGTATTTGTTTGGGTTCCATTCTCTTAGAATTTTGTAAGTCTTTTGCCTTAGTCTGTATAGTGTTTTCTTCTTCTACACCTAGAAAGGATTTGTCGTAATGTTTGCTCTGTAATAACAATGATGACCGAAATATTAATGTTTGTATTAGTTCTGTCATTCTCCCCACTATTGTAGTCATTTCCCTAGAATGAATATAATCAAGGATTGTTTCTCGTTCTCAAATCACATTTGTTGGTCATGAATGCCTGATTTATTAGTTTTTGTTCAAGGAATAGACTAGTCTCTTTCAATTCATATGTTAAGGTGGTGATGATGCAATAGGGATTTCAAAGAAGTTTGATAACATTGATCTTTTATTGGTTTCTTGTTGCAAGACAGTAAGTTTACTAGAAGCCAAGGTGGGTCTATTGTAGGAGTGTTACTTCATTTCTGGACTCCATGTGGATAAGGCACTGGTCAGTCTATGCCCATAAGCCTAACTTTGAGGTGGATCCAATTTCAAATTAAGAACAAAACCTTTTAATTTCCTGCATTTTACTTTTATGTTTATTTCCATACTACCAGAAGTTATTAAAGACATAGAAAGTTGCAAATATGATTTAGCCCATCAAAGGCCTTCCACCATTATAGTATGATGATCTGTTATCAAATGCATCATTTGCATGATAGTGTCATATGTGAATGATGTTATAGGGATACCCACCTTGGTTCTACAAAGCCTCAAGTGCAAAGGAGAAGCTTGCCAATCATCTCCTGTTCATTGGCCACTGACCTAGGTTCTTTGAGCATAAGGAGTAGCTACCCTTTAGGAGAAACTAGACGATCAACTAGAAACATAAATAGATTGGCGACTTTGCTAGGGAAAGATAAAGTTAAGTGCAAGAATCTCTAGGTGAGCAATTGAAAATATGCTTCGCCTCTTTGTGAGCCACATAAAGTGTTGATTCCATTGAGGAAGATAGAGATATATTCATTTGGGAGAGTAAAAAAAAAATTGATTTTAATTTTTTGGTCAAATGATCCAAGGACCTACATACTTGAAGAGGGAGATTGATGTAACATTTTTGGTGTGTTCTTGAAGTCCGGTACTCTACTGGTGGAGAGAACTCAAAAATACCTAGATCTTGGAAGGAGCAGTTTGTTGCTTGAAGATCTTTTCCTCTTTCAAAGAGGTGGAAACTACATTTTTTTACATCATCAGAAGAGTGGTTGCAACAATTTTCAAGTATTTTCCTATTGCAACATTTTATATGAAGGTCTACAACAAAGTTCTAGTAAATATTGTCCCTTATTCAATGCTTTAACTTACTAGTTAAAAAGGGAATTGAGAAATTGGATATTCTAAAGCAGATAGTTGTAGAGGGTTAGATATTATTTTGCAAAATATATAACCAAATTGGTTCCCCCTCTACAAGATATTCTGCCATGATTGAAGCACAGTTGTATCCTCAAAGAAAACCTTTTTCTTTGGGGATATATAACCTCTAGATTTTAATAAAATCCATGGTTATCCACACTCTGTTCCAAGAGAGATAAAGGAATATTTTCCTAATTTTAGAGGAAGTTTAGAAGAATCAAAATCAAGACATTTGCAAGATTTCACTAATTTGGTGGTAAAATGTCAGATAGTAGAAGAAGATGTTGTCAAGATTTTTTTGGTAAGAACTTTAGAAAATGATGTTAACGATTGGTTTTTTAATCTTCCTCTGCATTCTATTTGTTCATGGAATGAGTTTAAAGAAATATTCATGGATTAGTTTGGTGAAGTGAATAATGAATTTTTGTCTAATGGTAGTTCTCTGCATAGTTAGGAAGTTGAAGAAGAATATGAATCTGAGGTTGAAAATTTCTCACCTCTAGATGCATTATGGAATATAGAAAGATATGAGGATGAATCCTCATCTAAATTTCATGATAAATTCATGGAATGTTGGTTTGCTAAACTAGAATCAAATAAGCCAGATGAATCAACATGTGTTGATTTATTTTGTGAAAGACTTGAACCAGGTATGAGTACAATGCCACAAAGATGGAAGCCTTCTGGAGTTAGGGAGATTGATGGTTGGCTTTCAACGATTGATAGGTTGATAGGGAAATATGGAGATATTTTATTATCTGAATTATGTGATGGTACTAATTCTAGGCTTGATCAAATGGCTCTATATGGTATAGTAGAAGACAAAAATGATGCATCTTGTAGTGGTGAAGATTCTGCTTTTGAGCAACCTACAGAATAATTGTGTGTAGATGAGGGTTGTTATGACATCAACCAAAATGTAAGGTATGATGAAGTGACAAAAAAATTTGATGTTATACCTTTTTGTAGATGTTGAAACAATAGAGGTAGAGAGTTTTCTCTCTATAATATCAGATGAATGTGATAGTATGTGTGGTGATTTTCAACTAGAAGAAATCAACAATGATGAATCTAATGATGATTTTCAATTTTATAGTGTGGGATATGAATTTGCTGATTGTTGCAGCAGTATGGAAGAAGAAGAAGATATGTGTGCCAGAGATTTATTGGATGGATTAGTTCAAATTGTAGATTATGACGGGTGTGCATGTGATGGTGATACAAGTGGTGAACAAGAACATACTTCCTTGTTTTATTTCTCACCTTTTTCTGTCCCTTGTTTTGGTTTTGAAGTTGTCATTGAATTTTTGCATGAGGATATCATATATGTAGCTATATGTGAAGATAAAAATGAAAATATAAATGTTAGTACAACCGAAGATGTTATTTATGATGAGTTTGCACTTGAGGAGTATGATTGTATGAATCATATGGATGCCTATGAAAACTTTTTTTTAGGGGGTGCAACTTATAATCTTCCTCATGAGTAGTGGACGTCAAGTCGGTCATGGCAGAGTAGTGTTGCTGAGGTAAGTTCCACAGACGTGTGTCATGATTCTAATTTTTGTGATACATATTCCTTAGCAGATTGTGAAAAGGTTGAAGAAGAGAGAAAATTTGAAGAGTATAACTCTTCACATAAAAAGTCTCTTGATTTTAATGAATGTGTTGATAAGGTCTACATCAACATTGAGGAATCCAAGCATGTTTCTTGTAGTTTTGATGAGCAACAACAAAGTAATAATTTTTGGCTGCTCATGTTCCTTGTGTGCCTGATTTTCAACGTTTTCAATTTGATATGCTAGAGGATGAGTTTCCCTTTGCATGTCAACATAATGAAGTGGCATATTTTTCTATTCCATATGAGTTGGAGGCTTTTTCTCTTCGCCTTGATTCATGTGAAGTGGTCAGCAAATGTGAAGAGATAGTGGTTTCATATGGTGCTGATCAGTGCTCTCAATTTTTGTCACTTGCTACAAAATCAAACAATGCAATGGGCGGTAGTGAGGTGGCTTATATGATGTGGTTACCATGTAACAACAAAGCCAAACGTGGAGCAAGTTCTCACTTGTTCAAAGGTAACCTAATATTTGTTTTTGTAGGAAAGGGGCTAATTGGTGTCTAACAAGGGTAAGTGTTGACTTCCCTTTTCCATGTGGTGGCCTGGGGCTATCAAATAAGGTTTGAAAGATTGGGTTGAATTAGCTTCCCAATGGACAAGGCATGGTCTACTTCTCCAGAGATTTGAATTCTTGCTTTGTTTTATCAAACAAATGTCCCCAACTAGATCCACTAGTGGTACCTACAAAATCCATGGCCATTTAAAAAAAATAAAGTCTTTAAAGGTTTTGAACCTGTAGGATAGGGCTTCCAAAACCCTTATGTGCTTAAACCCTAAACTCCTGAACCTGGCGTGCAATTTTGTTATAAACCATGTTGACCTTTTGCTCCTAATTAGCCTTGCGTTCCTATGTTGAAATTATTGCCCAAGTTTTATTTGCTAGGCGATGACCACCTTTTAGTGACAACATTTCTACATGTGCATAATTCAATCACTTAAGGGTCCTACCCATCACGCGCTTTATATTCATTGCGTTATGCTTTTCCACTACTAGTTTCATTTTCATGATGGGTGATGAGTTCCTTTTACTTGCATCACGTATCGTTGATGATATTTTTCCTGACCAACTCATTTTCGTGATGCGCGATGGCTTGTTATTTCCTTCGCATCGCTAACATATTGTGCATCACTGAAGTTATCTTGGCTACTTAATCCCTTTTGCGATGCATAGTGGACCCTTGCTTCTATGTATCGTTGCTTTGTTTACATTGCAGATGGGTATAGGGCCCCAAGTTTCATATTAGCGATGCGTGATATGAAGTTTTCTCCCTTGTATCACTGGTAACCTTTGTATCGCTGATAGCCTAAATGCTTTAGGTTCTGAATCAATGATACATAATGGCACTATAGTCCTTTCCATTGTTGGCTCATTGCCCGTCGTGCATTGTCGCTTGCTCTCCATTTCCATATTGGTGATGAGTGATGGATGGTGCAGATTTAAAGATAAGACAATCTAACAGCTATCACAGATGCTTATTGCATCACAATTATGTTTCAAAGAGGATTTATCCTTTTCGTAATGGGCGATGAAGGGCTCATATCAAGCGAAGAACATCTAATGGCTGAGGTTATATTGCCCCCTTGTTTCACATCGTTGTTGTGAAGCAAGGAAATGGAGTGGTATGTGCGATGCACAATGGGTGAGGATGATGGTTATACAATTTATTGGTGATCAATGGTCCAAGTTTAAAGGTGGAGATCAACGATGGTATCTTAAACTTGGTTTGATATTCGATCTCATCCCTCCATCTTCCATTCGATGACTAGAGTTCAAATGCTAACAACTAATTACCTCATTTCGTGGGTAAAATCAAACAGTAATGGTGCATCTACTTTTCAACTACCAAGTCAACTTAGAATGGCTCTAGATCAGATTTATTTGCTTCTTCCAAGCTAAATTAATTATTGCGCGACACCATTTATTCCTTGATGTGTTGTAGAGGACAAATTCTTTGTTAGGTTATGTTTTTCCTGATTCTGATTGTGGATCCTAGGAGCCCATACCTACATTTGTGAATGCCATCAGGATGGAGTGTGCTTGAGGTGTTAGGGGCCTTTTATGGCCGGTTGTTGCTCTATTTTGGAGGCAAATTTTACTATTTGTAATATGATCGGGGTTCTTTTTCTTGTAACCCTTGTTAGAGTTAGGGTTAGAATTTTGAATTTGAATTGCAGTTATGCCTACACTATAAAGGAAATTTTTGTAGTATTTGTTTGGGTTCCATTCTCTTAGAATTTTGTAAGTCTTTTGCCTTAGTCTGTATAGTGTTTTCTTCTTCTACACCTAGAAAGGATTTGTCGTAGTGTTTGCTCTGTAATAACAATGATGACCGAAATATTAATGTTTGTATTAGTTCTGTCATTCTCCCCACTATTGTAGTCATTTCCCTAGAATGAATATAATCAAGGATTGTTTCTCGTTCTCAAATCACATTTGTTGGTCATGAATGCCTGATTTATTAGTTTTTGTTCAAGGAATAGACTAATCTCTTTCAATTCATATGTTAAGGTGGTGATGATGCAATAGGGATTTCAAAGAAGTTTGATAACATTGACCTTTTGTTGGTTTCTTGCTACAAGGCAGTAAGTTTACTAGAAGCTAGGGTGGGTCTATTGTAGGAGTGTTACTTCATTTCTGGACTCCATGTGGATAAGGCACTAGTCAGTCTATGCCCATAAGCCTAAGTCTGAGGTGGATCCAATTTCAAATCAAGAACAAAAACTTTTAATTTCTTGCATTTCACTTTTATGTTTATTTCCATACTACCAAAAGTTATTGAAGACATATAAGGTTGTGTAGATGATTTAGCCCATCAAAGGCCTTCCACCAGCGTAGTATGATGATCTGTTATCAAAAGCATCATTTGTATGATAGTGTCGTATGTGAATGATGTTATGGGGATACCCACCTTGGTTCTACAGAGCCTAAAGTGTAGAGGAGAAGCTTTCCAATCATCTCCTATTTGTTGGCCACTGACCTATGGTCTCTAAGCATGAGGAGTAGCTACCCTTTAGGAGAAACTAGACCATCAACTAGAAACACCAACACATTGACCACCTGAAAATGACCCTTTACCTCCAAATTAGCCTTTTAAACATATCTTACATTTCCATTCACTGTCTCTAGCTTCTACCACTTCATACTTCACTTATATTCAGTTCACTTCACTTCTACACCATTTTGCTGCTCCTATTCCATTATTATGGTAGGTTGTCAAAGTGTTACTCCATTTTCATGGTTATCTTTCTCTCCACCTTCCTCTCTCGGCTACTCAAGCATGTAGAAAGGAGGGTAATATTCATCTATTTACTTATTTACATTATCTTGTTTATAGAGTATCATCTAGATTATCTTTGCACTTTGAATTTTATGTCTATTCTCTCTATTTCTCTATCATTTCTATATCTTGTGGTCTATCAACTATTCGTAGAGGTGGACACACCAAAACGAGGGTCTAACTAAGGTAGAATCCAAAACATAGCCACAATATTTTCTCATTGCTTTGTGTGTAGGTATAATCTGTTCATGAGGAGCTTGCTAGAGAACTGAACCTTTTGTGAGATGATCTTTTTCTTCCCTTTTCTCCACTGTTTCATTATTAGAATAGTCTCTATTTATAATTTATATTATTCTTCTTGTTGTTTTTGTATTTTCGCATTTCCTTGTTAAAATTTCAAACTAGAACTCTTGGGTTGTTAGGTCACCCTACAAGTTTCATTTTGTAAACTCGACTCTCTATTTGTATGAGATGCCAATGCACCTCTGAGACTACAACACAATGCGTTGTAGTTCGAACCACATGCTAGCGTCCTCTGGCCAAGAGCTTGTTGGTCTGTAATCTGAGACATTTGTGGTCTGCTCACCTGTTTCCAGAAAACCTTAGTCATAAGACATAAAGAAACCAGAGTCCAGTTTTCCCTCCCTTTTTAGCTTATTAGGTAGTCTAAGGTAGTTGAGGGAAATTCGCTCCCTTTAGGCTCTTTTGTGTCCTAGAGACTTGGGAGTAGCAAATCCCCTCATCTACACCTTGAAAACACAACATTTTTATGTTTTGGATGTTGTTTCTTCAAACTTATTTCTTGCCTATCAATTAACTCACATCAAGTGGTGTTGATGTATATATAGTTTTACCTTCTAAGATTTACCTAAAAATTCCAATCATGCATCTCTATGATTTAAAAAAACACAAATTAGGATTAATCACCTAGGTAAGGTTGGTAGTTGTACAAGATTTCTTCCTAACACATTGGTCCTAACTCATCTCACCAAGCTAACAATCCTTTAACACCTTTCCCCAAAAATGACACCAAAATGATAGGCCAAAATTGAGGGTAGATAATTTGAAAGATTTAATATTAATAACTAAATTTAATTTGGTCTAAGTTTCAATTTGAGGGCATAAAATTACAAAAGGTGTAGTAGTTGTTTGCGTAAGGGCTATAGGTAGTGAGGTGAGTATGGATGAGATGTAGCTAAAAAATATTGATTGAAAGTATTATAGTAAATCTGCTAAAAATAGTTTTAAAAACTATCTGCTACAGGAATAGAGTGAGAGGAACAACTAACGACTACTCTATTTCTAGTGAAATATTTAAAATCACTCAAAATGCTATCAAATAGAACCTCACTCGAAAACTAAAATATAAAGATGGTTTTGGAATTCTCAAATAACTTAAATGGAAATTTTCATATACCATTCATAATCAAATCACTTTAATCTGTGAATCATACATGGAATAAAATAAAACAATAGTCACAAAAAATAATTAAATAAAGATACACAAAGATATCACCAGGCTTCCCGAGGAGTGGGCTCTTCCTCTTGGTCAATAGGGTGATTTAAATGCTACTACATAACTCAAATCATGACCAACGTATATTCATTTAAAATGAATATATTACAATATATTTTCTATGTTATGCTCGCTGCTATTACATTGTCACTTTATTCTCCAAACTCAATGTTGCTTTTGTATGCCACTACATTATTCTTGTGCTATTCTATCATATTCTCATGCCTATTACATCACATTTATATAATGAATAAGGCATGTAACTTATTTACTAAATTTACATAGTTGTCCCTATATTTACAACTCTCCTCTCTCTTTCGTGGTTTGAAATCTCATGAATTAGAGAGATCTAAAATGATTAACCTAAAATAGAGGAGTTGGTTTGGTTTATTACCAAACAACATAACAAATATGTTACAAAATAATCGGTGAGATTTATTCCTAGATCATGGCCATTACAACAACATATTAAAATATAAATGATTTAGAAATTTTTTATGAGTTGAAACTATACCGCTAGAAATTGCTTCTTTCCTCCTCCGATAAAATTTTACAAATTATTTTTTAAGGTAAAATAACAATGCTTATTAGTAAAGACAATCTAATAATTAATTCCCATATTTTATCTTGAAACTATATTAGATACCACTTATGTATATTTAATCATATGCAACATAAAAGTGGTAAAAGGATATGGTATGATATAAAAATGGAATATGAGAATGGGTACGAAGACATATAAAAAAGGATAAAATATGGCATCAAATAGAACGTGGATTACTCTCATCACCTCCTATGTTTTTCTATGACTTATGTTGTTTTTTTTGGGAAAATACCTTAATGTATCCAATTTTATCCATTGCTTAAAAAACCTTTGTTTCAACTCAATTTGTCAAAGGTGTGTTGTTTGAAGGTTATCAAACAAAGAGGTGGTTCTAAAACCAGTGTCAAGAGCCAACAAGGTTTTCCTAACCTATCAAATCTTGATGAGCTATTTGTAATTGTTGGAGAAAGCAAAGTATACTATTGGCAACGATTGGGGGTGGTTCTCAAACCACCCGAAGTTGTTGAAAATAGTTTAGGTATCACTAAAAAAGGAAAGGGGAAGGCTACAAGTGTTAAGTTGTTGACACCATGGAGAATTTCTAAAATACGTGTTAGGATCTAATAAGGTTTTCCTAACCTTATTGGAGCCCAACATGGTTTTCATCACCTTGAAAAATAAAATAAAACAATGTTCAAATGTACATCAACAAAGTAAGGAGATTTTAAAACCTCTATTAGAGTCCAATGGTTATTATTGAATCATAATTATTTTACAAAGGCAAGGCTTGTACAATGTTGTCTCTATGCGATTCTACAACCATAGGTAGGAGTTGATAAGGATTCAAGAACCCATCTAACCTCTAGTAAAGGATAAATGAATGCGATATTTTATTTGGGGAAAAGATTTCTTGTGATTTTATAACCACTTGTGGTTGCCAAAGATGGTTCAAGTGTTGAAAAAGAGAGGGCATGTGCTCATGGTTGTCTATTGGGAGTTTGAGGTAGTTTTAGGTCCCAAGTGCTGACAAGTTTTGGTGTCTCTTTGAAGTGCCAAAATAATAAAGGGGGGAAGCTTATTATTATTAAACTTTTTAAAAAGGGGTTTTAAACACCAAACATAGTGGTGCTATATTTATTCACCTGTATTCCTGCATAGATAATCACCTACCAACTCTCCCTCCTATTTTGAGTGCCATTAATCACCAAGTGTATTGTAGGCGAAAGAAAGATGGTTCCCCATTTCTTTTGGGTACATCAACACATGATTGGGTTTGATTTCAAATATAAAAACGATGAAAAATATGGCATAATGGTATGATTTCCTATTGTAGTCATTTCAAGGTCATGGGTTTTCATGATTGTCTTGTAGGTTTGCATGCTTACCACCTTGGAATGACATGCACTAGGTATAAAAACATTCCCTTTTTTGTTGAAAGGATGGGAAAATTAGTTTGTAGAGGAATTAAGAAGAACATATTTTAGACAACCAAGGTTTTAGTTCCAACAAAGGAAATATACATATTTTTGTATTTTGATGATTTGGGTTCATCCCAATTGTATAGTAAACTTATTGTTACCTCTGAAGAATGAGTTTAAATCATATAATCAACCTTGATTAAGTATCTCTATTGATATTGTGTTCATTTTGATGTATATGTGATTAGTTAGCTAGCCAAATGACTATAAAAACCCTACAAAGGTTTTGTATGGTGTCTTTTCACAAATAATAAAGGAAATTTTTAGGTTTATCTATGGATTACTAAGTAAAATTTTCTAATATTATGCAAATTCAATTATTTTGTTGAATGCATGTGTAGAACCTAGTTTGCACATGCATTCTAAGAGATATAGTCTTTAGTAAAATACTCATTAAGGTTTGACATTGAGATTTAACTCATTACATATTTTGAATGAATTCTCAACTCTATAGCCCTGTTGGAATTGGAATCAATATGCTATTTACTCCACTTCTCATCAACACAACCCATCTAGAATAATTTAATCACAATCACTTTCTTTTAGTTGTGGTGTGTAAGTTTTTCTCGCTTTCAAATGTGAATGCATAACGATCATAGGATTTCTTAATTCCATTTTCATAAAACCTTTAGCACTTGTTAGGCTATACAACCTTAGGGATTTGGGGTTTACTACTCAGATCACCAATAGTAGGAAAAAATATTTGTTATATATCCTCTAACAATTATTTGTAATGATATTTAATATGAACTTAAAATAACGGGGATCTTAGAAACCAGTCAAAATATGGAGATGTAGGAAGACCTACAATATGATTTTGTTATATATTTGGTCAATCTTCCCATAAAATTCCTAAGATGGGAAAGTTGTCATAATGAAGTGATGCAGGAGCATCCATGACTACGTGCAATCCTGTATTGGTTTGAAGGTTAAAATTTTGTCTCAATTTTGAAAATTTGATTTTGAGATGGATTATTTGGTGGAAAATAATGTTGGAATTATTAATTTCATTTATCCTTGTGTGAAGTGATCAAAAAGCATGAAAAGCATTGACAAGGTGAAAATGCAGGGTAATAATGCAATTTTGATTTTCTAAATTTTAAACTCTTGAAAGTGAATTTATAAGGAATTGGAAATTGAATAAAATAATGTTTTAAAAAGCATTTCAAAATTTCCTAAAAATTAGGGAGAGGGGAAAGTGGACACCAAGGTTAGCCAATCTTGGATTTTGGCCATTTTAGGTGAAAATAGTCAAACCAATGGTTGTGGGGAGTTATGATTTTGATTGGTTGGAGTTTAATATTTTTATTTTTAGCTTTTTGGAGGGAATTAATGGTGCAGCCCAGAAGTAGTCGTGAGTTTTTGGAGAAGAAGGAAAATGAATGGGAAACATTCATGGAAATGGGGAAAAATATGAAAAAGCAGGTCATTTTTTGAGTTGAGTTTTTGAAGAAAACAAGTAAAGTCATAGAAGAATGAATGGAATTCACGGAGGAGGTTGTTTGAAGGTTTTATTTTAGGTTTGGGACTATTCTACCACAGTCCATATCAATTCCAGATTGAAAGAGACAAGTTTGAGAAGTTGCAAGAGGATTCTAGGTGCTAGAGAATGCATTGTTTGGCATAAGTTCTTATTGTTTGAACTTGAAACCTTGTGGTAATTTCATAGAATGTTTAATGAATCTATTTTATTTTTATCTGTTGTTATCAGTCCCTCTTGAATGATTTATTGATGTAATCCATCATTCCTTTTATTGTAAAGAAGAGTGCATATGTGCAAATCCAAATTTCTAAATTTTAGAGCATTGATGCCACTTGTTTGACTAAATGTTTGTGAGGATTTAAAAAGGTTTTAAGGTAGTTTTTGAAGGGTGTTGCAGCCCTTACATTAGTGGTATTAGAGTTATAATATTTTGAGTGTGTAGGTAGATTCATCGAATGGAGGAAATTTGCCCAAGATTGAGCTTGTGGGTATTCTCAGAAAATGTATGGAAGAGGAGCCCAACGTCCAATAAGGGCAGAGATAGAGGAAGAATGCAAAAATTTGTCCATGGAGATGAATTTGGAGCCTTGAGAAGGAAAGTGGAGACACTCCAAGAAGAGATAAGAAGAGGGTTTGCATAGAGAAGAGAACCAAAGAGTGATGAAGAGGAAAAAGCCTCAAAGAGACAAGCGAGCAAAGAGATGCAGCTGTAGCAGTTGCAAATGACCTGTTATTGAGATACCTTTCAAAGATTGGAAACAGGCCAAAGATTGATGTTCCTACATTCGGTGGAAATTTGAATCCAGAGGAGTTGATAGATTGGATTAATGATATGGAGGAGTATTTTGAATTCAAGGAAATTGAGGGCCCTGATAGAGTAAGGTTTACAAAAACCAGATTAAAGGGTCATGCTTCCATTTTGTGGAGGGAGATTCAGTTGGAAAGAGGAAGAAAAGGGAAGGAGGAAATAACAAAGTGAGACAAAATGGTAGAGAAAATGAAAAGGTAGTTTATTCAAGTGGATTATGAACTACATTTACTCAAGAAAATGCAAGGATTGAAACAAGGAACGAAGACAGTGAAAGAATACATTGAAGAGTTTCATTGGATTCTCATTAGAATGGGACGTACTGAAGCAAATAAGAAGAAGGTTGTAAAATACATTAATGTCTTGAGGCCAAGCATTCAGGAGGAGATGAAATTAGTGAGGGTTTTAACCATGGAGGATGCATATCAAGTTTCCTTGAAGATTGAAGAAAGAATGAACAAAAGATTTGAAAATAAGCAAAGAGGAAAGGGTAAAATTAATGTGCAGCAGTATGAGGATAAAAATTAAATTGGGGACACTGAGGGCAGCAAGGAAGAAGGAGGTGAGAGTTCAAATCAGACCTGTGATCAAAGTTTTAGAGGAAGAGGAAGATCAGGTAGAGGATTTGGAAGAGGAAATTATAAAATGACTTGTTTCAGATGTGGAGAAGGACATAAATCTTATGAGTGTCCAAAACAAGAGGAGACAAGTAGGAGGACTAAAAATCATGCAAGGGAAGCAAATGTGAATGAGGAAGATGCTAAGTATTTACACTCAGAAGAGGCAAAGAGTGGAGATACAATTGTTTCAAGAAGAGTCTTGATGAACGAGGGAAAATAACTTGATCAAAGGAGAAGATTGTTCATAACGAGATGCAAATGTGAAAGTAAAGTTTGTAATGTTATTATTGATGGTGGTATTATTGACAATATTGTTTCTAAAGAAATGGTGAATAAGTTGTAGCTAGAAAGGAGAAGACACCCACATCCATACCAGATTGCTTGGTTGCAAGATGACCGCAAAATTCCAGTAAATGAACAATGTTTGGTAAAGTTTAAGATAGGTGATTATCATGATGAATTCTTATGTGATAATGTCTATGGATGTTTGTCACATGTTATTGGGAAGACCTTGGTAGTTTGACAAGTGAGCAATACATGATGGGTATGCTAATACATACTCTTTGACCAAGGATGGAATCAAACACAAATTGAAGCCCTTGAACAAGGAGGATGGAAAGGTATATCAGAGCATTGAAAATTGTTTGGTTAATGGAGTTAAACAAATAGTGAAAGAGGATGAAGATGAAGATTTTGATTTGCTAATGTAGGTTGCAATAGTATTGATGGAATACAAGAAAGGTAAAGTGAAGGTTTTAGTGGAGAAAGAAGAAGAGGTAAAATCTATTTTTGTAAGAATGATATTAAATTTGATTTATTTGAGCATGGTAAAAGTGTTGTAGAAGATGAGATTGCAACAAAAAATGCATTTGTAAAAGAAGGCGCAATGGTTGAAAGTAAGGAAGGTTACAAGAAGGAGAATGTCGATTTGTTTGGTGAACTTCCCTTTGCATCATTTGTTGATTTATTTGATAAAGAGATTGGTAAGAATGATAGTTTGTTGTAGGTTGGAGAGGATAAATCTTTTGATTATGTCACTAACATTGATAAGAATGTAGAGGATGAAGTGATTGCAGCTGGAAATTGTCTTTTTGAAGGCATGATGGAGGAAGAGCATTGTGTTGTAACCAAGGGTGATGATGAACAAGTGGTTGCAACAATAACAAAGAAAGAGGTAATGCATGGATTTAATTACTTTCTTGATGATGAAGAAGCTAATATTTATGATTTTCCAGAGTTTCACAGTGTAGGTTGGTGGGAGATGAATTATGTGAAAAGAGGGAGAAAGAGAGGAAGAATGAAGGATGGAAGAGATATCAAGTTGCAGGGATATGTGAGAAACAATGTTAAAGTGGACAAGGTGGGAAGATGGATTCAGTTTGAGCATGGAATCTATAAATGTTTATGAGTCACACTCATGAAACATTTGTTTCTATTGTGGGTGTCTGATGTAGGAGTATCTATGGCTATGTGTAATCCTGTATTGGTTTGAAGGTTAAAATTTTGTTTCAATTTTAAAATTTTGATTTTGAGATGGATTATTATGTGGAAAATAATGTTGGAATGATTAATTTCATTTATCCTTGTGTGAAGTGATAAAAAAGCATGAAAAGCATTAACAAGGTGAAAAAGCATGGTAATAATGCAATTTTGATTTTCCATTTTTTAAACTCTTGAAAATGAATTTATAAGGCATTGGAAATTGAATAAAATAATGTTTTAAAAATAATTTTAAAATTCCCTAAAAGTTAGGGACTAGGGAAAGTGGACGCCAAGGTTAGCCAATCTTGGATTTTGGCCTTTTCGGGTGAAAATGGTCAAACCAATGGTTGCGGGGAGTTATGATTTTGATTGGTTGGAGTTTAATGTTTTTTAAATTTTTTTTTAGCTTTTTGGAGGGAATTAATGGTGCAGCCAAGAATTAGTCTTGAGTTTTTGGAGAAGAAGGAAAATGAATGGGAAACATTCATGGAAATGGGGAAAAATCTAGAAAAGGAGGTTAATAATTTTTGATGAAAACAAGTAAAGTCATAGAAGAAGGCATGGCATTCATGGAGGAGGTTGTTTGAAGGTTTTATTTTAGGTTTGGGACTATTCTACCACATTCCATATCAATTCCAGATCGAAAGAGGCAAGTTTGAGAAGCTACAGGAGGATTCTAGGTGCTAGAGAATGCATTGTTTGGCATAAGCTCTCATTGTTTGAGCTTGAAACCTTGTTGTGGTAATTTCACAGTATGCTTAATGAATGTATTTTATTTTTAGCTGCTGTTATTAGTCCCTCTTGAATGATTTATTGATGTAATCCATCATTCCTTTTATTGCAAATAAGAGTGCATATGTGCATATCCGAATTTCTGAATTTTAGAGCATTGTTTCCAATTGTTTGACTAAATGTTTGTGAGGATTTAAAAGGGTTTTAAGGTAGTTTTTGAAGGGTATTGCAGCCCTTACATCACACAGGAATTTTACCATTATGAAGAGATTTATAACATACAAGTGGTGTAAGAGGATTTACTTACTATTCAAGGTGGTTAACCATGTGTGGTGAGTTGTGAGGTTCTCCATCATCAAGGTGGGAACCTAGATATGGGAGAGTGGTACAATATCTTTCATGGTATCTTACATTCATATCTCCTATATATTGGTACCTTGAGATAGTGGTATCGTGAGATTATTATGTAGGTCATTTGATAATTGTTATGTTGCCATAATAGAGAGGGATAAGCATATTGCATTGATGTAATTGTTTTTAGGATCAATACAAGCTCAAGTCTCTTTGGGTATGAATTTTTTCTTGTAAGGGTTTCTCCATGTAAACATTGTGTTATGGTTTGTATTTTCCTTCATTGTTGATTTCATTTCATCTAAAGATATATCATAGTTTCATAATTTGTATGTACTTAAGAACAAAATTTCTTGTTGTACTTCACCTTATTTTCAATACTCGACATAAGTCTCTAGTAGTAGCATATATGCATTTTTGATGAACCCTAAGCATTGTACCATCAATAGAAAATAGAATCCACATGCAATAGCACAAACCTCTACAAATATCTTTGTGAATCATGCTCCCTAGTGAAGCTACACAAATTTGTGCATATCATATCTATTAGGCTAGCATGTGATCAAATCAATAGTTTATGGTAGGTTGTAATGTTCTGTATGTCACTAGAGAATGTTTCTTCAATGATCAAATGATATTAGAATATGTAATCTTCATAAAGTAATACATGATAAATATGAAATTTATAAAGACAAGCTTTACATCATCTCGTAGGCATTTGCCTCTTCTCTTTTTCAATTCCATAGTTTATATTGCAACCTATGGAATCAACACAATATAATTTTCAACCTTCCTCCATTATTCTCACTTTGCTCCAATACCAATTTAAAATGGTGAGAGCCTATGAGAAATTGTAGTTTATACCATGACTACAAAGATAACAATAATAATGTAATATTATTTAGGATGATTCAATTGATTATGATATGGTTTTATAAAGTCATTACAAAATTTAACCACACAAACCACTTGCCATCTAACATACTTGACAACTAATTATTTGATCTACTAACATTGTTAATGTTAGTTTATTTACTTAACTCTTATTTTAACCTCTAATACTGGGATGATGCAATATTTCAAACATCTCTCCAACACATAGTTGTGTTCATTTGTGTGCTATATTGTGGTTTTTAGAGACATTCTCATTGATTTGAAATCATTACTCACAACCTAGGAAATATTGAAGAGCATTTATCATAGTGTAATTATGAGAGTATCACAGTAGTATTACAAGAGTATTACATTAACATAAATTATCTTGGGTCCATTGCATGCTTGCTTGTCATTCTTAGTCTTTGTTTTGAAGTTGTTGAATCAATCCAACCAAGGCTTGACTAAGGAGAAGATGACCCTTGCAATTCACTAGATTTCCCAAAGGTGTTTGTAAACATCACTAATCCTCACCAAAATTCAAATATTAAAATATCAAGGCATGTGAATTTCAACAACCATTTTTGCTTGTTCATTCTTTCAAGTACAGGCTTAGGTCTGCATGTCAAACTATTTCTGCACTTGTGGAAATCTATTCTATAGGTGTAGATCTAAGCTAGAGTATAATGAATTTGTAGATTTTGAGACAATCATCAAGCTAAATATCACATTTTCAATCTTTTACATTATATTTTCACTATTAAAATTGAACTAAATATCACATTTAAATTTATTTAATCCTTACATTCAATTTAATATTATCAATGATTGCATGTATAAATAATTATATTATTTAATTAATTTAAATATTTTGATATAAACATATGCATTTTCTATTAATTGTTTTTATAAAATAATTTGAGATGGGGAAAAAAACTTCTAAAGAAGATTCATGGAATAACCACTCATTGTTTTTTAGTTGGAATATTTTTTTTAGAGATTGTACCTATAAACTTTTATGGGCCAAATTATATGCTTTTAAGCTATTTTATTGCATTTTTATTGTTTTTTAATACTTTCAGCGATAGGTATAGAACAGACAAGATACGTTTCTTGAAAATAAAAAGTTCCACAGATCACAAATTTTATGAGCCCCGGCTTTTGAAATAAGTGCCGCTGGTCGTAGACATACACAGTGATTTCATCCGCGTTGTATAGCCATGGCTCAGATAAAGCCCAGCATTGAAGAAGCTGAGAAGATGATGAAGAAAGCAGATAAATCGTATGTCCCCAATCCCACCATGTTAACTATCACCATATCATTCAGACGTGCTGCTTCAAATTATCAATTATTTAACATAAAAATAATGATTTCGAAGGGGAAACTTAAATTATTTGATTGTTACACTCCATTGTCGCATTGCGATTGGCAGCTACATAGTTTTAATTGTTTTTGACAATTTCACTTTATGATCTACGATCTTTGCTAATAGATTCACCAATTCAGTGAAATCTTTTATTGAAGATTGTTTTAGTTGTTATCCGGTCATTTCAAGAATGTAAATAGATGGGAAATTCTTTACTGTTCTATTGGAATTAAAGTTGTTGCCATCGCTATAAAAACATCAACTTGAATTGCTTGGTTGAAAGAATTTTGCTTCTACGCAGTTCCTTTTTAACAATTGTAGAGCTCAAGGTTGTTTTTTGAGGTCACCGCTAGGCCAGATGCCAATTTGGCGGATGGGGCCTCTCTTGTGAAAACCTACAAGGGTTCGGTTTTTGAGGTCACAGCAAAGCCAGATGCCTGTTTGGCGGACCTCCCTTTTATCTTGCATGTTGTGCAAATTTCTCACCTCTACTTTTCAGCCTCCAAACCAAGTTTGGGCACAAACTGGAGATTGCAGATCTACCTAAAAGTGTATTGCATTACCTACAGTTTAGTATGTATTTGAAGTTTGCCTTTGTTGTGGAATCCCATTCAGAGATCATTCTTGGTTTTTCCTATGTATTGAATTTTTTATTTATTTTTATTCAGAGGAGAAATATTTTGATGAACTTTTAGCAGCCTGTGGGCATTGGGTGCATGAATAATTAGTAAGAGTCAAGGACTGAGGGATTTCCATTATCAAATTTGTAGGCATGAGCCTGACCCTAATCCCTCATGTGTGAGGCCTTGCAATCAGCTAGAATTGATCCCTGATGGGCTCTTTGTGAACTATTTAATTTCACCAACACACCAAGGGCCCGTGATTATTTTTAATGTTTTTCACTGTAGACCTGCACTTGTTCCAAGCTAATCATCTGAAAGTGGAAAAGCTTCCTATCAATTGACCGACATTGTTGACATGCACTTATCTTTCTGCTGTGGTACTCGAGTGTTGAACATTTTTAGCTTGTTTGCCTGCGGAGCGTATATTTGTATTTTGATATTCTGTTCGTCCTTGGCCTATTCAGTTAAACTCAGTTATGACTTTGTTGTTGTCCATGTAATTTATTTGATTTATGAATTAACATTTAAGCTTCCATTGAAAGTTTTTGACTTTTATTTAAAGAAATTTGTGACCAATGCTGCAAAATTGCCTATAAACTTGATTTTAGGGACGATTACCAGTACCTATCCCTGTCCCTGTTCCTGTGCCCCCATCTCCTGGTGACTATATTTATTTGTAGTAATGTTGTATCCGTAATCATATATTCATGTATCCAATTTCAAAATGACTTCTCCATACACATATCCCATTTCCTGGTGGTTATGATAGGTAGAAACAGTTTCTAAACAATACACTAGGCATACACACTGAGTTCAGATGGGAAATCAAACCTACAAAATGTAGACACTCAAAATTGTATAAATGGTTTCTCTGGAGGTAGGTTTAATGAAATATGGGGAGGCCGGTTTGTTGGGGTTGGGGAGAACTAGAAGGATTGCCGATGCTGGAGTTTCCTTATGCGTATGGGATATATTTTGTTTTGAAGCAAGGGAACATGTCTAAAAATGCAGGGTATTTTATGCATCAATTTTGTTTTCTTGTACTTAGCCTTCTGTTTTATTTCTCCTTGTCCAGCAAACAAAAAAGATAAAGATATTAGGAGCACAATGATTCATGTTCTTTCTTAATACACAGGTTGGTTATGAATTAACGAGATAAAGTCTCCAACTATAGCTATTAGTGAGTACAATTATCTAGGTAGTATTATTAATCAATTATGGTTAGGGCGTTTCCCATTTAGAGCTGGGGTTATATTTGGAGCAGCTTGAAATTATTCTCTTCTCAAGTTGTATTTGATAGTATAGAATTCCGAGTTAAATCTGTTGTTTGTGTATACAATGCTTTATGTCGAGTTTGATATGTAAAAGCGATGAAAACTTAATTATGGATCAGATAAACTTTCTTTTGATTGTTACTATAAGTATAACTAGTTAATATTTGACATGGGTCTTTGTTTAATGACTGATAAAATTTCTATTTTTTATCTTAAATCCCATATGCAAAAGAAATTCTGTAGGTATTGAGATACTGATAAAAGACAAGACAAAAAATCGTGGCACAATAAATATTCCTGGAATGATATAAGTGGTCAAAATATTACCATAGTAATTATTTGTCCCATTGTTTTGGTAGTAAGAAGAGTGACTTCTATTAGATATAAACAAAGACACATCATGGCAGGCAAGGCCATAAACACGAGGAGTACATATAACAAGATATATTGCTGTGAGATGCGTAGGCTCAGTATCAGAATCTGATTAAGGGCTAAAACATAATTGCTTGAGGGAACCAAATTGAAAAATGGCCAGCTGTAACATAGCCTTTTAACTTAACAGTTAACACTCTTTAAGCTGTGTATCTATAGAAGTATACAGCATGTGTGGAGAGTCTAATCTGGTGAGTAGACATATAACACTATTATTGTCATTCAAGGGGGTTTTTGGTCATTTATAGACTGGATAATTTTGATTGCTGTCACCTCTGCATACACATTAACAGGCATGTTGCCAATCTTTCTAATAATGTCCTCAACATTAATTTTGGTTGCTTTCTTCTGGTCCACAGTAATCTTCAATTTATCTCTTGGAATTCCCGGCTGGTAGCTTTGTGAGTTCCTTTCGATTGATTCTCATCTTGGAATTCCTGGTTGGTAACTTTGTGAGTCCCTTTCAATTGATTTGCAAGCAATACACATTTTTCTTCAGCATCAGGACCTTGTTATTGGCTTGCATAGATTGATCTGAGCCACCAGAGATTGGCAAAAGTTTGTATTTTTCTCTCTACAATTGCAGCCATAATCTCTCTAGATTCTTGCATATTTTTTGAGAATCACAATGCAAATCCTTTCAAAGGATCTTACATACCCAGATACTGCTTTACTTTTAATGTAAAATTGTTCTTCTGACCTCTCATTTTACCAGGGTCTGGAAGTTTTGCATGTTTTCTTGGCTATTTTTGTCTCCAGCCTCAGCTTCCTTTTTACTTTGAGCAACTTCCCCTTTGGCATGCCCCTCCTATATATATTTCTTGGATGAGCAGCTCCATTTCTTAGTAGACTTAAAATTTGGGCCATAGAGTTACAAGTAACTTTCCTGCATTTGTGTCTTTGATGATCACATTTCATCTCATTTCTTCCTTTGATTGTCTCTACCTTTTTTCAACCATGACTGCAGTAACCTGCTACTGTACAAGAACAAAAACAGAAAAACTCAATCAGTTTACACAGTTTACACAGTTTTTATCCCCATCCTTCAAACTATTGCAATAGAAAATAGTTGGAGACTTTTGTATGAGAACCTGTTTAAAATATGATAAGTTGGGGCGATATGGCTGGTAATTGATGGTAGCCTATTATCTGTTGCTACATGCAGCAATAATCACCATTATTTCAAATTAGGTTTTCTACTTTCCCTATTCAAATCATAATAGATTTTTCTTAAACCTGGAATCAGCAACCCACTGAGAGAGGTCTAGCAGATGATTTGATGCTCTCCTCATATTTCTAAACATAGTTGAATATAAAAGTTAAGCTAACTGGCAAGCCTCCTTGGCTGTTGATTTTACAACTAGGTTTCTAGTTTTACCTTAGTGTTATTTGTTCAATAAATCAATAATGATTTTTTTAGAATCACCTTCAAAATAGGGCTGAGGTAGTCCTCTTTCAAGGAAAATTTGGTACCTGTCAAAGCCTATATTTGATTCAAAACCAATTTTTACCTCCCCCTTAGTATCTTATATAATCCTAGTGTAGCCTATGGTACTTGGATTATTCGTGAAAATCGCATCGAAATTTTGTTTTGCATCTGGAGTGCTTTTGTTTATAATTGATTTGGATTTGGTTGCCATTTGTAAGAACTTCTTGTTGTCTAGATTTCTAATTGTTGTATTTGTTGGAAGCTCTTGTCCCTATCAAAATAGTCACCTGGAAACTCCAGTTGAAGAACAAGGGCTCTGCCCCTCTCCCTCCATACGCTCCATTCCCCTCCCTACAAACATCTCCTGATGACTATATTTATATAGAATATAGTTGTTCCCTATTTTCATTTACTTTGGTAAATTGATTAAAAGTAAGTCCCCATTTCAGTACCTGTTTCCTGTTTCCAGGTGACATGATTTTAAGTTGATATATTTTATAAATAGAAGGAATACTAACAACAGTCTTCAAAATTTATTTGCTATTGTTCATGCATATTAATCTTAAGCTACGAAACTGTGACACATGCAGAACAAAGTTAAGTTTTACAAGATGGAGTGTTGACTGGAATAGTGCTACTCTTTTGTATGAGCAAGCAGGTAGGCATATCTTATTAATAAGGTTTCCAATCATGTCTATTTGTTAACAATATTTAATTGTTTTGATCATGCTGTATTGGTTTTTCTGTTCGTAGTTGACTGCATTTGGTTCTTTGTTTGAAGCTAATGCATTCAGATTTGCCAAAGAAAATGCAAAAGCAAAAGAAGCCTTTGAAAAGGCTGCAACGGGTCAAGAGAGGCTCTCATCGTATCCTTATGTGTTTTTCAGTGGTCACAACTGGAAGAATTGAACAATGAAGGCATTGCCACACTTGTTCTACATTTTATTTGCATTATGTAAAAATATTATTTGGTTTGAAGCTGACATCCTTGACAGAATTGTTACAGACCATGGCAGGCTGCCAAGCATTTGGAGTCAGCTGGAGCCTTAGCCAAGGAACTTGAAAACTGGAATGAAGTTGCAGATTATTATAGGAGAGCTTGTGAGTTGTATACAGAGTGTGGGAAACCACAACCTGCTTCAGATGCTCTTGCAAGGGGGGCACGGTAATAGAACATTCAAAACAACATAGTACTTTTTGCTTATAAAATGTTTGTAATAAGCTTGCCCTTTCAGGGTTGGGTTTGAGGGCTTATTTGAGAAATGACATTTATGCTTCAGTGCCCTGGAGGATGCTGTACCAGATGAGGCAGTGCGAATGTATATTGATTCTTGTAGTATACTTGAAGATGAAGGCAAGGAGCATATGGCCTTTGACATCTATCATGATGCGGCTAACCTCTATCTGAAGTTGGAAAGGTACAAGACATTTTTGTTAACATTAACATGATTATTTACATGTATATACAAATTGATTATGGTATCTCATGGTAAAGGAAAATGTAGTTAAAAACTGGCCAGAAGTAATCCTGATCAGCTATTATAGGGTTCTGTTTCCTGATCTTGGAATCCTATCCCTATTTGCATTTGAACTCAAGCGTTTGCTTTCTTGAAGAATATTTTTACCTGATATAGGATTCCTTTTTGAGTGTTCTTAGAGGGCTCTTAGAGATATTAAAGTGTATGTTTCAAATACTTCCTCACTCCTCACTTTTGTGGCAGTTGTTTTTTTCAAACTCCACATGCTTTTGTCAGTTCAAGGATCTTGATCACCTCATTTCCTCAGGTTACGTTTGATTTCATGTACTATGTGACTAAAGTTAGTATTAGATAATATAGCCATTTGTCATGGGTTTGCTTTAGGAGCAAAAGATGCTACAAGGAGAGCACACGCATTTGCTTTTCTTGTTTAAAAGAAATGCATCATAGATTTGTAAGATTTGGCCATGGAGATAGCCAACCGAGATTTAGGAGCTTCAATGAAAGCACAAAGACCCAAAATGAGAGAATAATTCTATTCTACTGAATGATGCAAATATATAAATGAGAAAATTTGCAAGAAGAGATGAGGCTGGTAAATATGGGATACTCCACCGAGAGATGTGAATGTACAACCAATGTGGGATAAAGAGATGTACTCACACGTGTGTAGTACAACTTAACCAAACAAGGAAAGTACAAGTCACATTTGGAAATGCGACCTACCTAAGTAGATACCTATGTAAGCAAGTTTATCCTATCCTAGGTGCAAATATGCAATAAAGTAATTAAATTAAATGCAAGAAAATAAATATGCACCAATATCCCTCATAAGCGCATCTTAGGTGGGTAGCGAAAATAGATGGATGGGTCCCAACAAATGTGTAGCCATATTAGGTACCCATATATAAAATGATGCCCCATAGAAGATGAGAAGGAGCAAGCCCATAGGAAAAAAATTCCCTCCAAGGCAAGGAAAATAAGAGAGACCACGTGATCCTCCTCAAGGTGTGTAGTCTCTTAGGTCGATGGTAGATGCTTGACATTGAATATGGAAGATGATTTAAGTATGCCAAACAATATTCCTCCCCTTAGGAAGAAACAAATACAAAGGTGCATGCAAGATATCTTCTCATTCCTAAAAGGAATAAGAGGGAAGAAAACTCAGAATGTAAGATGTCTTTGGAAGTTGCTTAGGTGTTGCCATGTCAATGTAGAGAGGTACCACTATCAAATCAGGAGTCTCAATCCTGATTGAAGAAAGTAACAATCCAAAAGCTTGTTGAAACAAATGTAGAACAAGGTCCAAAGATGATGAGACAACAATTATGATAGAACTGCCATTAAAGAGGATGTGGACGTCTTCAAGGGTGTCCTCCAAATCTGCAAGGAACTCACTAAACAAATCTGCAGGATGTGTTAAAAACTCATCCCAAGAAGCTGTATTTGGAAGACAATGAATATGATTGTGCTAAACTAAATCATTGGAAGCCCCATTGGAAGCTACGCTAAACTCTAAAAGAAGTAGTAATGAGGGAGATGGAATATCTCTAGAACCTTAATCGATGAAAGGATTCCAAGTTTCAAATGACCATCCATATTGTATCTCCTCAAAAGTGTTCACACTAGATGCCTATGTTTGAACATCAATCGAAGGAACATTAGGTGCAAAATGTAAGATGTACAATCTAGACTGATCATTTGTCTCTCAAATTGCAAGAATATACCTACTTTGCAAATCGTGAATGACCACGTAATCCTTTGTGAACTCAACATTCTTCCCTGTCCCATTGTGTGTGATTTGATAGTTAGAAAGTAGATTAGTTGATAGTGAAGGTATGCAAAGGACATCATTGAATGATCCTTCACCTATGTCAATAGACTCTCTCCCACAAACACACACATATGTGTTGTTACCCATCAAGATGTGTGGTGTAAAACAAGTCTCAAATGAAGAAAACACACTTTGTGATGAATCCATATTGTATGAAGCATTGGAATCAAGGATGGGTCTCCTTGATTTAGAATTTGCAATTGTGACAAGTGCATTGCCCTTCCATTTCTCTAACTATGTAAACGAGGAAGATGACGAACCTCTTAACATAGTTGAAGGCAATTTGATTTAGTTTTTCATAATAAGATGCTTCAACTCATCAATTTGTTTTGAATGACATTGATGCTCATTATGCCCAAGTTTCTTGCAATATGTATATTTGGGCTCCTTCTTAGATGATTCCCTTTTGCAAGAGGAATTGTTATATGTGTTTGTGGATGTGTATGTGTAGTGTTGTGTGCTCTTCTTTGGCTTGTTCTTTTTTTTTTCTTATTGCCACTAGAATGCCCATTTGAATAAGCTATCTTTCTCCTTGGTGAATGAGATAGCAAAATCCTCAAAGGTAGGCATTTTAAATTCACTCCCCAAAGCATTCTTCGTAGCATGGAAGGTAGACATGAACACTGAATAATTAGGTCCTAACTTAGAGAGAAGACTTAGTTTCAGTTGCGTATCAGATTTTTCAATTTTACAATCCTTCAATTGTGCTCTTAGTGACTTGAATTTGGTAATGAAGTCTTGCATGTTGTCAAAAGTGCATGGATTGGGACTTATTTGTTAATTTTCCAACAAATGTCCTTGTATTTCATCTTTTTGCCCAAACAAGTTTGGCACTATAGTCCACATAGATTATATGTGTAGCAAGGTGCTCAATGTGAAACAACGACTTGGGAGAGACATACAAACACAAATATCCAATGACTTCTTCACAACTATTCAACTACTTAGTCTTTACATGCTCATGTTTTGGTTCTCCATCAAGTCCATGAACTATCCTGTACAATGTCTTAATTCTTAGCAATTTGTTAATTTAGATTTCCATGTAGAATAGTGGTAGGGTGTTAGAAGTGGAATAGAAGCACTCTCCTTGATGAAGCAAGAAGTATAGAACATAAATCAAGAGGAATGCAAGTACAACTACAAGAAGACACCCCCAAATTCACCCAATCAATGATCCCCCTAGCACAATATGATTAAGTACTTTATATCTAGTGCAAGTGTAATTGCCACTAGCAAATATCAACAAGTGGGTTTGATCCCAATGCTTTTATAGATATTAAAAAGAGGTTCAAAACTTAAAATATAGATTAGGAGCAAAATCATAATGAACCAACAACACCATTGCATAGAGCTAAAAAAATTATGCAATTTCAAAAAAAATTTCATAGAAAAAGGAGCTTGTATTAACCTAAACAAGGCCTTGGAAGGTCTTGTTGATGTGTGT
>VDFB02109042.1:57624634-57702657 GCA_007258455.2 Sequoia sempervirens
GCTCTGCTTTTTCATTACTTCTAAATGTATATTTATCCATGGAACTTTTGTTTGCAGTTAAAACTTAATACAACAACTACTTACGCTTCATCCAACTTGACCTCCTAACCAGCTTGTATCTCATCTTTATGACTTGATTACAAATTCAGTCTCGGCTTAATTGCTTGGACTCAGACCTGACCACTTCACTTTTACATGTTGATAAACTATTAATTTTTGAACTTAACCTTAAGTGATCTAAAACAATGGTAGACTTAACTGCCACTTGGATGCATGGACTCTAGATTTGAAGTAGGTTATGGTATTGATGGTGGGGTCATAATTTAATTGTCCACCTACAGAATTAAGAGTCCCCTACATAATTAAGAGTCTACTTGATAAATACACTAGCTACTAGACTCTAGATTTTAAATGCCTGTGAACTCGCTGTGCTAGCATGACTCGTAGTACTCAAAATTGGCCTACTAACAGTGACTTAAACAATCTCTAAATGCACAATATCATGACTTACAATTTTACATTTAACAATGTTGGTATTTCTTGTAAACATTGTAGGGTTGATTCTTGTACAAAAGTTTGCATTATCTTGTTTGCTTTATTTAGACATCATTTTTGAGGGTGATCCAAAATGGGTGTTAATTCTGGTGACTTATCATCAGTGGGCTGCACACCTGCAGCTTAGAACTTTGTCTCTAGTTTAGAATGCCATACCCTTCTTTTCTCTCCACTGCAACAATAATTCAGAGTGGAACCTCCAAAAGAATCTGACAGTGAGCTGATGCGCATGCTATTGCCCTCACATCCATCTTGCTGCTACAGAAGCAAATGAGAACAGATAATGCATGTTTTTCAATATAATCCAGTTGCCTGATAATCGGATTAAATTCTATGGTAGAACCATAGTTTGAAACTAGGACTTGGCCAAAACTCAGCAGCCCAATATTTTGACCTGGACTTGGGACTGCAAAAATTTGAGAAAACTACATAATCACACACAAAAAAATTTAAATTAATGCATGGGATGCACAAAAAATGAATTTAGAGAACACATAAGTCTATTTTCATTGTCAATTTGTCATAATTCAAAGATTTCATGTGTCATGATACATGACTTTCTAACATGCTCAAAATTTCAAAAGTACAAGACCTAATTGCAGTGATCAATCTGCCACTTCCTCCCTTCCCTCCTAGTACTATAGCCATCTAGGTTCAAATTAAAAGGGAAATCCGAATCATCATGAGTACTGAATGATTGCTCAGGCATGTCTTCCTCCAATGTCACTGCTGTTGCTACTTCTTTCTCCAATTCAGCAAGATCTTCCTCAGTGAACATTACATCTGCATCTTCAACAATCCAATCTGTATATGAATTAATGTCATCCAAGTTGATGGGATCATGACCCTCTATGTTTTTGGTTTGAAGCTGAAGGTTGTATTTGATGAGGCCAAGGTCATTAAGGTGTGCCTGGGTTAATCTGTTTCTCTTTGTGGTGTGAATTCTCTCAAATACGCTCCAATTGCACTCACATGAATAGTGACAATACAGGGCTGTGATTAAATCTGTAAACCACACCTCCATGCAGTCAATAATCACTTTGCCTTCTGCATTTACACCTGCTGAAGATGAAATAAGGGAAAAAATAACTGCATCTGGTAATTTTTTTTCTGCAGCTAAGTTTGCCCTGAAACTCACTGAGTCCAAGTATGGAACTTGCAAGTTTCTTGTCCAGACTTGACTTGCTTAGAATTCAGTAATGGTACTTAACAATATTAGTCTGCATGAGAATTCATTAGAGAGACTAAGAAGGCTTATAGAAGTCTTGAGTAGCAGTCAAAATTTATGCAGAGAGAAAATCACTGTATCTCCTTGTCTGGACCAGCCATGACGAGAAGTGACAAATTTTAGCATGTAACAACAAATTCAGATTTAACTGTATATGTAATGCTAAGTGACCTGTCCTGCGAGGTAATCTTTAAGTCAATAACATGAATTCTAAACATTGCCAATCAGTTGCATTATATCTGCTTTGAACAACTTTACATTTTATCTATTGAATTGAAAAGTAGTCTTTGTTATGTGAATGATTACAGATTTAGTGATGCGGCAACAATTCTTTTGAGATGGGGCTTGGCAGCAGATAAAGCTAAGGCCATCTATAGTCAGTGCAAGGTACTTCCATCTAATACTTGCAATAAATTTGATCTTCATTTTTATTGGATGCTTCATGAAATCTTTAGGTTGAATTCTTTATGATATTCTTGTAATCCAGTTTGTAGTTTGGTTGGACTCTACTACATTATGTTGGATAAAATTTATTTTGCTTTCTTCCTATTATGCTATTTCCTTATTAAATTGTTTAGAAAGTGATCATGGATACACACTAGGAAGCTTGGGAGAGAAGCGAGAAAGTTCGATGTAGAAATTATTATGCAAGGAACACACACAGAGCTGTTAATAAGAGGGACTTATTATTTTAAGTCCAAGTTGACAAGATGGAGTAGATTCTTTAAAGTGTACTAGAAATTTTTAGATACAAACATTCTAGAAATTTTTGGATACAAGCATACTATAAATGGAAAATAAGAAGCAAAAGCTTTCTTAAATAGGATTGCAATGAAGGATGACAAACCACTTTATGAATGTGGGATAAATTAAAAATAGTATACTAAGAGGAAATAAAAAATAAAGTATATCTTAAAGTTGGAATGACTTTATTAAAGCCGACAACTACAACTAATTGACCATTATTAAATAATGATTGCTTTAACAGTTCCTCTTAGTAGGGGAGGAACTACCAACTTGTGGAAAAAGGTGAATGGCAAGCTAGTTTATCATAGAGCTCTTTGGAATTTAGACCATTTGATCAAGGTCTTCTTGGCAATTGTGAGGTCACAATATAACTACATTTACATGACATTGGCACAACACAATGAAAGCTTAAAACTAGAGTTTGGCAGCGCTCAAATTGCAATCTCTATGGGATGGTGGGATGGGAATGAAATGTCTCCCATTGTCACTTTGGGTGCCAACTGGAAAGGGGTAATCCACATGATGGTTGGAGGATGTTTGGATGTCCCTCAACTTTTGTTGGGATGACAAGCCATCCCCACTCTATTTAAGAAAATAACTCATTTTTTAAAATTACAGCTAAGTTGCAGAAATTTTCTTTTCATAAATGTTAGTGAGTTTTTGAATCCTCATAAACTTTCTTTTTATCTTGGTAGCTTGGTTAGAACTTACATGGCAATTTTGCTTTGCTTTGGTATTCTTTGATGATTTATTTGGTTCCATCCTTGACCCACTTATGCTTGTTAGGCCTTTTGGTCTATATAGCACCACCCATATGGACTTCCAAGAACAATATCAAATACATCAAGTGCAATCACATCAGCCTCCACTTCATCAATATATTGTGCACTCATACCAAACTGAAATTTGCATCTCTTTGTAACCTGAATGTGAACACCTTTTTTCACCCAATCCCGTGGATATGGGTGAGGTGATCATATGTCTTCAACCAAGCTTCATAAGTATATCAGCAAAAAATAAATTGCACTAGGAACTAGGAACTACAAGTGCACTTACCCTTGTTTTCTTCACCTGAAGTTTGAGAGTGAATAGTTGGTTCATTGGTTCTAGTTCCTTGTCCAAAATGATGCTCTTTGTGGCTATGCATCCAAATCTTTCATCTATGACTGATCTGTCCTCATTTCCACCTCCTCTTGGATGGTGGCTGTGGACATTTTGGATTCCAACTTGGCCTTGTTTTCAGGTGCAACTTATGATGCAGCCTCCAATACTTATTGATAGTATGACCATTAGTATTACAATGAAAACAATGATTTTTCAGGTGCAGCATATGATGCAGCCTCCAGTACTTAGTGAAATTATGACCTTGTCCTTCTTTGACTTGTTATTATTTTGCCCCTGCTTGGAGGACTTTCCTTTACCCATCCTTTCTTCTTCTATGTAGTATGCCAAGACACATGCTTCATCTAGCCTTTGGATTTGTGGTGACGACTCTTGTCCTAAGATTAGAGTGCAGCTCACCAAGATATTTGGTGAGAATATCCTCCTCCTCTAAGCCCATGCCAAGTAACGTGGATTTTCTCTGGAAGTTAAGTAGTCCTGCTCACTTTGCTTGCTACCTTGTGTTGATGTTATGCAGCGTCGCTCTCCACTT
The DNA here is from genome assembly GCA_007258455.2 of Sequoia sempervirens. NCBI lineage: Eukaryota > Viridiplantae > Streptophyta > Pinopsida > Cupressales > Cupressaceae > Sequoia > Sequoia sempervirens. The sequence goes on from VDFB02109042.1 coordinate 57,628,819, forward strand.
TGAGCCGATTTCCTTACTTCATGATCATAAATTAAATAATAGCCTAGGGCACAATCCTTGGTTATTATATTTAATTATTGGAATGGTACGAATTAATGAAGAGGCACAAATTACTAATGAGGCCGACCTCTTGCATGGACGCATTTTTTATTGGAGGGGCGCATCTTTCTATGCTGGACCGACTTGTGCTTTTGAAAGGACTCGTCCCCCTCCATCACATTGTATATATACTTGGTGATGTCTCATTGTTTGATCATCGACTTATTCCATTCTTCATCTCAAGTGCGAGTTCTTCATCAAATGCAGATCGACATAGTAGAAGGCTGAGATTTCATCAGCGAATAACATCGTGTTTCTGTGTTGCATCATACTTTGGTGCTCATATTTAGGCCTTCATATCGACCTCTTGTAAGGAGATAATTGTTATTGAGATTCAATACATAAGTGATATATTGTTGCTGGGTTTATCTCCCTCAAGTGGAGGGTTTTCCCAGGGTATTTGCTGTGTCATTGTGTTGATTTTGAAATAAATTTCTGTGCACTAATATCTGATCATAAAACTAACATGGTACCAGAGAGGGTTTGAAGAAGATCTTGATCAGATTTTTTATTACAGCGATACTCATTATTCTTTTTCTCATTGTTAATTACTTTTATCTCTTCGTCAAGATGGTGAATGGTCTTAAGATTGAGGATAGACTCGAGGAAGCATCAAATTTTACATCATGGAGATTCAAAATTATGCTCACCTTGGAAGAGAATGAATTGGCTGAGTTTGTGGAGAGAAAAGTCCCCGAGCCTACGGATGAGGAAGAGAAGGTTCAATGGAAGAAGAAAGTTATCAAGGCGAAGAAGATTTTAGTTGATTCCATGAAGGATCATATTGTTTCTATTGTCTCCAAGTTAAAGACAGCAAGAGAGATGTTCAAAACTTTGGAGGAGATGTGTGAAATCAACAACACAAGCCGGGCTCTTGCATTGAAGCAACAACTCCATCATGTGAAGATGGCGAAAGGAGAAACTGTTATTGCTTATTTCATGAAGATTTCAGAATTGAGAGATCAACTCTCTACAATTGGTCATGTGGTTGATGACAAGGACTTGACCATGCTTGCTCTTAATGGTCTTCCTTCATCATGGGAGTCCTACATTCAAGGAATCAATGCAAGATCGAAACTTCCTAAGTTTGATCGATTGAGGGCGGATTGCATTCTAGAGGAGTCTAGGTTGGCTGCTAGAGGAATTGGTCATAGCTCTACTAATGAAGACATTCATGTTCTCGCCTCTCAATCTTCAAAGAAGAAAGGAAAAGATGGGAAGGATACTTTAAGAGGAACAAAGATAAAGGAGCTGATGGTGCTCCCACATTCAAGAAGAAGAGGGACCTCTCCAAAGTCCAATGCTTTAGATGTGACAAGTATGGTCACTTTGCTAAAGATTTTCCAATCAGGCCTAAGCAGCAGGCTACCATTGCAGATGTTGATGAAGTCTCTCTGCAGAAGGATTCTTGTGAATACTTATTCTATTCGGCATTGTCAAGCAATGTACCTACCGACACCAACACTTGGTTGATTGATGGTGGTGCCTCTCGCCACATCACCGGATTTAGGGAGCATTTAACAAACTTGGTGGAGAGAGACTCTAGTGAACAAGTTATTATTGGAGATGATGCTAGTTACTCGGTGAAAGGAATTGGGACCTCCACTCTCCACTTGGATTCCAACATTTCCCTACAGTTGAGTGATGTTCTATATGTTCTAGGCATCAAGCGAAATCTTGTTTCCATTTCAGCCTTGGAAGACAAAGGTTACCAAGTTGCATTCTCTAAAGGCATAGTTCTTGTGTGGACGAAGAATTCCAACTTCAAGACTACTCAGGTGATTGGAGTTAGACATGAGAGCCTCTATAGGCTATGCACTCATCCACTTCAGGCACTAGTACATGATTCTTCAAGTTTGTGCGAACTATGGCATCGAAGATTGGCTCACCTTCACTTCCGAGCTCTACCTATCATGGAGAAGATGGTCACGGGCCTTCCGAAGTTCAATCAGGAGCATGAAGGAACTTGTAGAGGCTGCACTTTTGGTAAGAATACAAAAGGTCCATTTCATAGTAAAGAAAGTAGATCCAAATGTATTCTAGATCTTATTCATTCTAATTTATGTGGTCCAATGTTTGTTGCTTCTTCGAGTGGTTTCTTGTATTACATTCTTTTTATTGATGACTACTCTAGAAAGACTTGGATTTATTTCTTGAAATCTAAAGAATCTGAGGAGGTATTAGAAAGGTTCAAGGAATTCAAAGCTCAGGTAGAGAACCTATCTGGGAAGAAGATCAAAGTCTTGAGATCCGACAATGGAGGAGAGTACTTCTGGCAGCTTTCGAAACTTTTGCATTGAAGTTGGGATTAAGAGGGAGTTCTGTGTCCCTTATAATCCTCGACAGAATGGTGTTGCAGAGAGGAAGAATAGATCAATCGTGGAAGCAGCCAAAGCCATGATTCATGACCAAGATCTGCAGATCTTCCTTTGGGCAGAAGCATCTAGGACAACAGTCTATGTTTAGAATAGAAGTCCTCACCGAATACTAGAGAACATGACTCCTGAAGAAGCTTTTACTGGGAAGAAGCCAAAAGTGAGTCATTTGAGGATCTTTGGATGTCTAGTGTATGTTCATGTACTAAAGGAAAAGAGAACAAAGTTGGAGCCTTTTGGCAAGAAGGGGATATTTGTAGGTTACAGTGAAACATCAAAAGCCTACAGAATCTACATTCCAGGCTAAAAGTTGATCGAGATCAGTAGAGATGTCACATTTGAGGAAGATGTTGCATTCAAAAGATCCAAGGGTACTCATATGGAGATTGATAATGAAGAGTCTCCTCAGGATATGGAAGTTGACCATGCTCTTGAGATTCAGAGAGAGACTTCAGAACTGAAGGAAGATGATGATCCAGTTGAGCCCTTAGAACCTACTGATGGGCCTACCGATATTGTGATTGGGAGAAAAAGACCTCTTTGGGCTAGGCAAACGATGCAGGAGGCTGAAAGGTTTGTAGCACCAAGAGGAACCTTCAGAGAAAGTAAGAGACCTCATAAGTTCTCTAGTTATGTTGCTTTGATGAGTTAGATTATTGAGTTCGAGCCTTCTAGTGTTGAGGAAGCTTCTAGTCATCAGGTTTGGAGAGATGCTATGACAGAGGAGTATCAGTCCATTCTCAAGAATGATGTTTGGGACATCGTTCCTAGACCCGAAGGCAAATCTGTGGTATCTTCAAAATGGCTCTTCAAGGTCAAGCATGCGGTTGATGGGAGCATTGAGAAGTACAAGGCAAGATTCGTGGCTAGAGGTTTTTCACAAAAAGAGGGAGTTGACTATGAAGAAACTTTTGCACCAGTTGCTCGCTATACTTCTGTCAGAACCATCATTGCTATTGCTGCATCTAGAGGATAGAAGATTCATCAGATGGATGTGAAGACAACTTTTTTGAATAGTGTAATCAAGGAAGAAGTTTATATTGAGCAACCTGATGGATTCGAGGTTCATTGGAAGGAGTCTCATGTTTGCAGGTTGAAGAAGGCCTTGTATGGTTTTAAGCAGGCTCCTTGTGCTTGGTATGAAAGGATTGATTGTTACCTGGTAAGCTTGGGTTTCTCCAAGAACGGTGCTGACTCAAATCTGTATTTCAAGGTAATTGATGGTGAATCATTGATGTTGGTTTTGTATGTTGATGATTTGATTCTTACTCGAGAACACCTCATTATCAAATGCAAGAAGGAGTTGGCTTCTGAGTTTGAAATAAAGGACCTTGGTCTCATGCATTACTTCCTTGGCTTAGAAGTTTGGTAGAAGTCAGATGAGAGATGATTCTAAGTCAAGGGAAGTATACTATTGATATTTTGAAGAGGTTTGGTATGATGGATTGCAAATCCATGTCTACGCCTATGGAAACCAACTTACATAAGTTGAAGGAGGTTGTAGCTAGTTCAGATCTAGTGGATCCCACAATGTACAAACAGTTGATTGGATCATTGATGTATCTAGTCAACACTAGACCAGATATCTGCTATGTAGTGAGTGGACTCAGTCAGTTTATGTGTGAACCAAGGTAGATACATCTTGTTGCAGCGAAACATATCCTAAGATACTTGTGTGGCATAGTTGGATATGGATTGAGATATTCTTCAGGTGTAGATTTGAAGTTGCATGGTTATATTGATTTTGATTGGGTAGGGTGTGTCACTGATTGGAAGAGCACCTCTGGATGTTGCTTCAGTTTGGGGTCTGCTATGATATCTTGGTGCAGTGGAAAGCAGTCATCTGTAGCATTGAGTACAATAGAGGCAGAGTATATTGCAGCCTGTGTGGCAGCTTGGGAAGCAGTGTGGCTTCAAAAGCTCCTTGCAGGATTGTTTGGGCAATCAATGGAGCCTACTATCATTCATTGTGATAACCAGAGCTGTGTGAAGCTTTTTGTCAATCTTGTGTTTCATGATAGAACCAAGCATGTTGAGTTAAAATACCATTATATCAGAGATATGGTATTGGGGAAAGCAATTCAGTTGAGGTATATCAGCACTGATGAGTAGACGACAAACATTCTCACCAAGCCTCTCTCCAGGATAAAGTTTGTGTACTTTCGAGACAAGCTTGGTATGGTGGAGAATCAAGCCCTAGCTGAGGAGTCTCAGTATCAATGATCCTCTTTAATGCATTTCTCTTTTGAGAGAGACTTGAGGTGCAAGCCCTTGTTAATGCATTTCTCTTTTTTGAGATTTGAGGTGAAAGCCCTTGTTTCCACCCTTTGGGAGAGCCATGGTGGATGTCATGTGTGTGACTCAATGACAACATCACGTGAGAGAGTCCATGATGATTTTCTTGTACTTGTGTTTCACCCTTTGGGAGAGCCATGGTGAACGTCACAATGAGGTGACAACATCATGTTAAGTGATGAGCACTTGTACGTACCATACATGGGTGTAGCCATGATGGTTGATATCACGATGAGGTGATATCTGATATCATGATGAGGTGATATCTTTCTTTTCCACATATGGGTGTAGCCATTGCGGTAGACATCACGATGAGGTGATATGTCTTGTGCAGCTGGAAGTGTTCTCCCTAGCTGAGAGGGAGTGTTGATGTTATGCAGCGTTGGTCTCCACTTCGAGCCGATCTCCTTACTTCATGATGATAAATTAAATAATAGCCTAGGGCTATTTAATTTATGTGACATCGATTTATTGAAGAGGCACAATCCTTGGTAATTATATTTAATTATTGGAATGGCACGAATTAATGAAGAGGCACAAATTACTAATGAGGCCGACATCTTGCATGGATGCGTTTTTTATTGGAGGGGCGCATCTTTCTATGCTGGGCTGACTTGTGCTTTTGAAAGGACCCGTCCCCCTCCATCACATTGTATATATACTTGGTGATGTCTCATTGTTTGATCATTGACTTATTCCATTCTTCACCTCAAGTGCGAGTTCTTCATCAAAGGCAGATTGACATAGTAGAAGGCTGATATTTCATCAGCGAATTACATCATTGTGTTTCTGTGTTGCATCATACTTTGGTGCTCATATTTAGGCCTTCATATCGACCTCTTGTAAGGAGATAATTGTTATTGAGATTCAATATATAAGTGATATATTGTTGCTGGGTTTTTCTCCCTCAAGTGGAGGGTTTTCCCAGGGTATTTTCTGTGTCATTGTGTTGATTTTGAATTAAATTTCTGTGCACTAATATCTGATCATAAAACTAACACCTTGTTTGTTAGTTTTGTGTCACAACTGGGTAGATGTTTCCATGCAACAAAGCTTTGAAACCCTCTCAGCTACAATCTAGTGGTTTCCTTTTCTTCTCACAAGAAGCAAGGTAACTTTCCCTCTAGAAAAGAGTATGACCACTTATCTTGAGGCAAGCAAAGGAAATTCTCTCTGCCCCACACATATTATGAGCACTGAAATATATTTCCATTTGCTCTAACCAAGAATATAATATCTCTGCATTTACTTAACCCTTAAAAGTTTTGATTTGTACTTTAGTTTCAGCCTTGAGTGGAGTAATTTAAAAATATTACCACTTTCCTTAACATCTTTTTCATTTTGAAACTTCTTCTTGTCACCTTTGTTCTATTCTTTTATCGTTTCCAATGCCAAATTTCTTGGCCAGAGCATGCACTGATATATTTATGGATGACTGTTATTGAAAAATTTGGGCTTGTTGTTGAGTCATATGCTCCTATTATTGAGTTATCCATTGCTGGATTTGTAATTTGTTTCATGTGGCTCTCCAAGGCAAACACCTGTGCATTCAAATCTCTGTCCATCCTTATTTCTTTGTTCCACATACATGTTCCAATCTTTACAGTGTAAGGAAGTAAATTCTAATCCACTGAAGACCTTGTTACTGTCATACAATTTAATTCCAATCAATTTCCCCATGGTTAGTAACCTTCTCTGATACCAAAATGATCCATAATTTCATGAACAGTTTAATAGAAGGATTAAAACAAAGTCCTAGGAGTGAGTTTGATTGTGCAAAGTAGAAATAAACTACATCCAAGTAGCAAACACATACATAGTAATTAGAATTTTTATCCTGGAAACTTCCAAATGGAGGAAAACCCAGCTGGTAGTGGCCAGATGGTTTATCTACCTCAATGTTTTAGATTAGAAACAAGTTGGAGAATACAATAATCTTGTTGCTTCAATTTCATGTCCAACTTCCTCTGAAAATAAAGTGGGTTATCCTTGGTGAAATTGCATACAATGAATTACTTAAATCTCTGACCCTTTGTCAATGTTACTGTCATGCCCATAATTAACGTGTTGAAAGTTTGCAGTGCATTCGAAGCCTCCATCGGACCATCTGTGATCTGGAACACCAAAATTCGTCACTGTTTGTTTCTTGTATCTGTTTTCTGCATCAAGACAAAATCCTCAGTTTCCTTTTTCTACTGGTTATGTAATTGCTAGAGTGATTATGAGACTGTGGTGTTGATTATGCATTCACCAGGACAATTATGGAATTGCTGATTTTTCCAAATTGGGAGTTTCACAATCAACACCTGTGCATAACTGACAATTTTGATTCAAACAAAACATTGAGTACTTAAGCAATTTTATCTTTTTGGAAAACTGTTAGTTATTGTTTCAGACAACTTCCTGGATCCTTATGGACCACTTTGTCATCTGGCACAACTTGCTGGTGGTCTGCAGGCACATTTCATTTTTTCATAATTTTACTTCTTTTAGGGAAGGTCTGAATTCTTTAAAAAATGCATTTCTAGAATAAGGTTTAACTTTTTATTTGAAAAAACTGCCAAAAAACCATGGTTTTGGTGGTGTTTCAAAAAATTGCATTTTTTGATTCAATAACCTGGTCAACAGTTTTCGGTCCAATGTTACAAGACTCACCCAGACTCACCTAGACTCTGTGAGTCCCGAGGCTAGCCACCTTCGACGAGTTTGGGAGACTCAGTAGCCAAGTACTCGCTAGACTTGCCGAGTCTGGTGGTCTCATCAGACTCACTGAGTCTAGGTGAGTCTCGACCTAGTGACTTGGCCATGTTAATTAATCTATAGAAAAAACTTACAACCTTTCAATTTTATGACATGCCAATCTAGGATTTACAAAAAAACATGAAAATGGTGTGCGCCATGAAGGTTTGTGTGGTTTTGAAGGTCTTCATTTGGGCTTGGTGGCTGCCCCCGGACCCCGTGAGGTGCACTGCCTCTAGGCCCCTACAAGGGGTGTTGGCCCTTGACCTCACTGGGGGCGCTACCAGCAGACCCTCATGAGGGGCGTTTGAGGTGTTGCCTCCAAACCCCCATCAAACTATAAGTTTAAGCAAGTAATAGGTCAATGATGAGTCATGATCATAAAACCTACAAAATACATATCCCTTGTTGCAAATCTCAGCATCTTCGCAGTCAAAGCCACAATCAAGTATTATCTTATTTCATATATTGGACAACTTGTTTAGTATACAAGGACGGCCATAGGCAAAGTTGGCATGCTACAGTCATTGTACTGTTGAATACAGGTTCAATCATAGTTGGTAAGAAATGCCATTTTCATAATGCAAAAATGTATCAATCATGCCCTACACAGACAACTCATAGAACAATCCCATCTATTAGTATCCTAGTTAATGTCAAACTAGAACATAACCATTTATCTTTTTTACTTAATTGTTCCCCTTTGTTAATGAGCTTGACAACAAAACATGCAGTCTTGAAGGCTTCAAGAAAACTTTAATAATAAATTCTCACTTGAATATACACACCAATCATTGAGACACAAGCAAATATCATGGCTACATCATCTTCCATGACCTATTTTAGACACCAACACATGACTTCTTGTGATGTTGAGATGAGTAATGCAAGCTCCTCTGAGCCATAGACTTATATTTTTAGTTTTGATATTTGTTTTGATGCTGTGGATTTCATATTCCATGAGTTTTGTATACATTTGACAATATTTATATATCTAAATGTGTTATTTCTTTCAGCTAAAATTTGCGTTTATACTTATTTGATCGATGTATACTTGTATATGTGATCAAAGTAGCTTCTATTTGATGAGGTTATTGTGTCTTTAAGTTTTATTTATTAAAGGGTGCATGAAATAGGTTTTAAATCCTTAAAAAACTTTGAATTTCTTGGGTTTTTAAGGTTTATTTATTAAAGGGTGCATGAAATAGGTTTTGAATCCTTAAAAATCTTTGAATTTCTTGGGTTTTTCAATTTGATGAGTCTCTATCGAGTTTGCGCTGAGTTTGGGTGCCAAGTTTGAGTCCAAGTCAAAAATCAGCTTGCCGAGTCTGAGTCTTGTAACACCGGTTTTACTTGACCAACTGGTTCAATGCAGCATGGCTCCAATGTTGGGCTGCAATTAACTTTGGTTTTTTCCCAGCTTTTACTTCTATGGGTGAGGCAATTTTACCTAGCCCCCTAAATAGTAAAGTCGATTAACTTTACAAATGAAAGAAATTTATATTGAATTCTCCTAGCTGCATATGTGTTGACCATGTTTATAATGACAGCTTTATACAATTCATTCAGTTCCCAATCATCAACAACAGATACATGCCCAAGTCTATCCACATACAATTTAGATTATTTGCATAAGCTATTATGGGAAAATGAGTAACATCTTGTTACACCTCCCATGAATATGGGTGAATCTGCTCAGTTTTGGACTTGGACATGGTATCCCTCTGTTGATAGGAGCTCTTTCTCTGCCAAGTATACTATCAAATGCCTAATAAATCTATTTAAAATTATAAGGCTTTGTTAACATAATTGTTGTTTTGTGCATTAGGTTCTGCAAAGTAAACTATATGTTAGGCATTTTGACCACCAATCTCCATCAAATGCCCTGTACTTCACATAACAATTCTTTGGCCATTTGGCATTGCTTAAGCATCCTCTCCAACAAAATAAAAATTTCTGGCTTATTACCTCTACTGGTTTGATGAATGTTGCTGGATAATTGCCCAACATGTGGTGGTTGCAAATCAAAACTTGTATATCTTTAGCTTGTGTCATAAAATTCCTCATCCAATCAATTTTTCTAATGTCCTTGAGCATGTTTTTTAGTAGTTAATGCACATCGTTATGGATATATTCTTCTTGTCAGCCATAATCATTAAGGCAAGAAATGCACTCGTCGTCGGGTAGATGAATCTGATGCCCAACACATATTGAAACTTTCTTTTAATCTTGCTCTTTTTAGAGTATCCATAAAGTCTGATATTGGGGCATTGGCTGCTTGAGACCAACTTTAAAACACGGTCTTTCTCCCTACTATAATGTCCCCTTTTCAAGCATAATTGGTTTGTGAACAATTAGTCTATTTTCCGAGTTTTCCCGTAGGCTAATTGGTGAGCAAGGGAGAACTTCGAAGTTCTTGGAGAGCACAGGATTAGTCAAGTAGTGGTGTTGTTCATGGAAGTGAGTTTAGATGATCTTGTTGAGCCTCATGGTGCTTTCAAAATGTAATCTTGGCTTTTTGGGAGCTCTCCAAACCTCTTGGAGAAGCATGCTATTTTTAGATAGTTGCCAAATTGCTTTGGTTCATCATCCTAAGTCCTTAGTGACATGTTGGTATGATCAAAATTTCATATTTGTCTCATTTTGATGCTTTCCGCAACTTAGGCAATTTATTCAATCAATTAAATAATTATAACTTAAGCTGTCCCAAGGAGGAAATGTTAAAAAGACAACTAAGGTATAATTATTTATTTAAAAGTGTTTTAAGTTGTGCCTCCAAGGGCACGTTTAGGCATAAGGGGGTCTTTTGCACATAATAGATTATTTAATTTGAAAAAAGAGTTTGTGGAGGGAAAAGGGAGATTATTATTTTCCTTCTAGAATGTTAGAAAAGGAGGTTGAGAGCTCATTGTTGAGATTAGGCATTTTATGATTTTTTTCTACTTTAGAGAGAACTTGTGTCCATCTCCAATTTTCTTGAGGACTAAAACCCTCTTGAAAATATTGGTTTCAAGGACAAAAACCCTCATAACTGGTTTTGGTGGCTTCATATAGAGGTCATAGCTGCACCTGCAAGTGTAGTTTCAATTGGTTCCTTCGAAGATGGAGATATTGGATGTGTTTTGATGAGTTGTTTCTGGTTTTGCTAATGTTGTTGGCTGTTGAGTTTGATGAGTTTTTAAATGAGATTGGTGGGGAGGCTGTATCGCCATAGTGCTGAGTCATACTTATAGCTGGGTGTGAGGTTTTAGAGGATCAAGTGCTGCCTTTTTCTCCAGTTTGACTGAATCTTGGGTGGCACCCAGCCTAGGTGATTACATTCCTATCATTTCTAGACCGAACTTTTGGTGTTTGCATGGTCTAAAGGTTGCTGTACATCGCACTGTACCTGTCGTACTGGCTGTTGAAACCTTGTTCCAGACCTGCACATGTTTTAATATGATTGTTATTTTGTGTTGAGATGTCTTACAATGTTTTGGGATGAAATACACATTTAAGTATAAATGACATTTACATATAGACATTTACTTCCTTATACTTTAAGTTATATTTCATGTATATAGTGTTAGGATGCTTGAGATGGGTTTCAAATATCTAGGAGATACAATGCAAATTCTAGTTTCTAGAAGCTCTTATAGTTTTTCAGTCTTAGTTAAATTTTAGTAATCAGCAGTTTTCAGTGTTCTCTTAGTGTGTGTTCAGTTCTGATTTGGCAGTTTATCAGTAGAACCAAGTGATATCAGAACCGCGATCAGCTTCTAATGTAATCTATTAGAGGTATACCTTTGTTGGGTGCTTTAGTATTTCGTTAGCTATGCTATCTAGTTTCAGTTGGTTTGTTGCAGCATGCTTTATTTGTGATCAAAATTTTATACCAGCAAATATCAGCATTCTATCTTTCTAAATAATGTTCTATATTACATTGGATATTTTGTAATACATTGGATGGTAGTACTGCCAATGGCTTTGTCTTGCACTTTAATGTATTTGCTCACCTCACTGAATAAGTGGAAGTAGTTTAATGTAATTGCAGTCCATTGAATAAACACAAAGTGCCTATGTTTAATGTTATTGCACTCTGTTGAACAAGTGAGAAATGCCTATGCTTATTGTAATTGCACATTCCATTGAATAAGTGTAGAAGTGTTCTCCTTCAGTTCTTGCATCAAGGACACTCCACTGAAGAAGTGAAGTTTTGGTTGGCTATGCTGCCTTGTGTGCTTTGGTTGATTAGATTACCTCATTTGTTGTTATTAGATTGTTGGTTGTGGTCCTATACACCGTATACTCTCACCTTGTCCATCTCGGGAACTAGGTGATCGGAAAGTGTGAAGGACATTGCATTGCAGCTTAATTTCCATTGAATATTTTCAAAAAATTTGGGGTGGTTATTACACCTACTCATGCTGCTGAAAGATATTTTGCAATATATGTGAAATAAATTGTGGCTCCCCATTAAATTCCAAGGGTGGGAGTTGTGCTACTGTGCACATTTGGCCCCTCTTTTTAGGAGGTTTTCCATTTTATGGGAGTTAATAACTGGTTTAGTAAAATCTTGAGTACCTCAAATATATAGGTCTTATCTTTGAGGTAAAACAAATGAATATTTCTTGAAGGACCATTGCAAAATTTCCTAATTGTTTGAGTCATAGCAGCAAAAATCATTTGGGGAAAAAATTGGCAAATCAAAAGTATAAGATTTTTTGAAAAAAAATGGAATTTAAAAGGGAAAAAATCAGGAAAAATTTGGATTTAAAAAAATTCATATTACTGTTATATTTAATAAATCAGTATAATAATAATATATTAATATTAATAATTATAACTATTATATATTATTATATTATAATAATAAATTTTAATACAGTAATATAATAATTATACTATATTAATATGTTATTATATTTATATATTACAATTAATAATTAAAAAGGAATGTTATTATTATATTATTATAATATAATAATATAATTATAATAAAATAATAATATGATTATAATAAAACAAAATATATTAATATAATGGGGGAGGAGACTCTGGCGATGTCCATGCCATTGCATTTCTTCACTTGTAGTGCGCATGGCGTGCGGTAGGGCTTGCATGCCCTAGTCGTGGCCTGTGAGGACCTTTCCTTGGCTTGTGGAGGTGCTATGTGGTATTTTGGTGGGGTTGCTTTCAGTGCAAGGGTTTTTTGTAGGAGTGGAGGTGTGGGTTGGTTCTTTCTTTCGTGGGGGAGTGTGCTGGACGTTTTTCTTTTTGTTGCAGGTTTCAGTGGGCATGGGTGTGGCTATTGTTGTGGATGCGGGTCTTTCTTGTTGGGTGGTGGTGCTTTCCTGCTGGAGTCATGGGCTTGGTAGCGGTGCTGTTGGTGTGGGGTTTTTTACCCTTTTTTATTTTTTCTCTTGGCCGGTCTCCGTTGGTGTATGGCGTTGGTGGCTGATTCAAGAAGATTTGACAAAACCTCATTTTTTGAGGTTGTGATTGTTAAATTTAGTGATCAGATTGAAATGCACAGAAATTAATTCAAACATAACACAAGACACAACAGATACCCTGGGAAAAAACCCTCCTCTTGAGGGAGAAAAACCCAGCCAATAATATCTCTTATATTATTGAATCTTCAATAAGAATGATACACATACAATGGGCCAATAGAAAGGCCAGGACACAGCACCACAGTTTGATGCAAATACAAAACTGAATGGTACAATCCACCAATAGTTATCTCAGCCTCTTATACAAATCTCAGTCTGCTCTTGGATGAACTCGCATATGAAGAACTTCAAACTGTGTATGAATGAACTGGCAAATGCTAATAAATTGATGATCAACTATGAGAGAATGAATGGATATATATACATGATTTGTGAGAGGACGTGCCTCTTCAGCTATCTTCTAGTCGGCCTCCACCAATAATAAAAGATGCCTTTTCATTTGGACGCAACCAATAAGAAATAGGTCGGCACATATAGGAACTCGTGTCATTTAGATGGAGCGCATCTCTACATGATGTCAGCTTTAAAAAGCATCTTCTATTAGACGTACCACTTCATCTCATCCAATCGCTATCTTATAAATTAAATAGCCTCAGCTATTATTTAATTTACGTAGTAAAGATCGTTGGAAGAATGCGACTGAAGCTGCTATGAACATCAACACTCCCTCTCAGCTAGGGAGGATACTTCCAGCTGCACAAGACATATCACCTCAACGTGATGTCTACCACAATGGCTACAACCAAATGTGGAAAAGAAGAATATCACCGCATTGTGATATCAGATATCGCCTCAACACAATATCAACCATAATGGCTACAACCATGCTATGGTGTGTACAAGTGTTCATCACTTGCGTGATGTTGTCACCTCAACATGACTTTCACCATGGCTCTCCCAGAGGGTGAAACACAAGTACAAGATGTGTCATGGAGTCACACACATGACATCCACCATGACTCTCTCAGAGGGTGGAAACAAGGGCTTTCACCTCAAATGTCAAAGAGAAATGCATTAACAAGGAATTTTACCTCAAACTTCTCTCGCAGAGAAGAACTCATTAAACAAGGGATTTCACCTCGAACTTCTCTCGCAGAGAACTCATTAAATAGGCTCACTGATATTGAGACTCTTTCTCAGTTAAGGCTGGATTCTCCACCATACCAAGCTTACAAACTTTATCCTGGAGAGAGGCTTGGTGAGAATGTCTGCCGTCTGCTCATCAGTGCTGATATACCTCAACTGTATAGCCTTTTGTAGTACCATATCTCTAATATAGTGGTACTTGATCTCAACATGCTTGGTTCTATCATGAAACACTGGATTGACAGAAAGCTTCATGCAACTCTGATTATCACAATGAATGATAGTAGGCTCCATTGATTGTCCAACCAATCTTGCAAAGAGCTTAGGAAGCCACACTGCTTCCCGAGCTGCCATACAAGTTGCAATATACTCTGCCTTTGCTGTACTCAATGCCACATATGACTGCTTCCTGATGCACCAGGATATCATAACAGAACCCAGACTGAAGTAGCAACCAGAGGTACTCTTTCGATCAGTGACACACCCTGCCCAATCAGAATCAGTATAGCCATGCAACTCCAAGTCTGCATCTGAAGAGTATCTCAACCCATATCCAACTGTGCCTCGCAAGTATCTCAGGATATGTTTAGTTGCAACAAGATGTATCTGTCTCGGTTCACACATGAACTGACTAAGTGCACTCACAGCATAACAAATATTTGGTCTAGTGTTAACTAGATACATCAAGGACCCGATCAACTATCTGTACATAGTACCAAGTTTGAACTAGCTGCAGCCTCCTTTAATATATGTAGGTTAGTCTCCATGGGTGTAGACATGAATTTGCAATCCATCATACCAAACCTCTTAAGTATGTCAATGGTGTACTTCCCTTGACTTAGAATCATCTCATCTGGTTTCTGCCAGACTTCTAAGCCAAGGAAGAAATGCATGAGCCCAAGGTCCTTCATCTCAAATTCAGAAATCAACTCCTTACACTCGAGAATCAGGTGATCTTCTCCAGTAAGAATTAAATCATCAACATATAAGACCAAAATTAATGTATCACCATTGATTACCTTGAAGTAGAGATTAGAGTCAGCATCATTCTTCAAGAAGCCCAAACTTGACAAGTACCGATCAATCCTTTCGTACCATGCACGAGGAGCCTGCTTAAGACCATACAAGGCCTTCTTCAGCTTGCAAACATGAGACTCCTTCCCATGAACCTCAAATCCATCAGGTTGCTCGATATAAACTTCTTCCTCAATCACACCATTCAGAAACATTGTCTTCACACCAATCTGGTGAATTTTCCATCCTCTAGATGCAACAATAGCAATGATGGTTTTGACAGAAGTATAGCGAGCAACAGGAGCAAATGTTTCTTCGTAATCAACTCCCTCTTTCTGAGAAAACCTACGAGCTACAAATCTTGCCTTGTACTTCTCAATGCTCCCATCTGCAGCATGCTTGATCTTGAAGAGCCATTTTGAAGATACCACAGACTTGCCCTCGGGTCTAGGAACAATGTCCCAAACATCATTCTTGAGAATTGATTGGTACTCCTCTGCCATAGCATCTCTCCAAACCCATTGACTAGATGCTTCCTCAACACAAGTAGGCTCAGATTCAATAATCTGACTCATTAAGGCAACATAACTGGAGAACTTATGTGGAGCTGCAAAACTTTTAGCCTCTTGCATAGTACGCCTGGCCCATAGAGGTTTCTTTCTCCCAATAACAATGTCAGTAGGCCCATTAGTAGGTTCCAAGGGTTCAATAGGATCAATATCTTCTTTTGGTTCAAAAGTCTCCCTCTGAATCTCAGAAGTATGGTCAACTTCCATATCCTGAAGAGACTCTTCATTATTGATCTCCATATGAATGCCCCTGGATCTCCTGAATGCAACATCTTCCTCGAATGTGACATCCCTACTGATCTCAATCAACTTCTGTCCTGGAATGTATATCCTGTAGGCTTTTGATGTCTCACCGTAGCCAACAAATATTCCCTTCTTGCCAGAAGGCTCCAACTTTGTTCTCTTTTCCTTTGGAACATGAACATAGACAAGGCATCCTAAGATCCTCAAATGACTGACTTTAGGCTTCTTTCCTGTAAAGGCTTCTTCCGGAGTCATATTCTCCAAGACCTTTTGAGGACTTCAATTCTGAACATATACAGCCGTCTTGGAAGCTTCTGCCCATAAGAAGGTTGCAAATCTTGGTCATGGATCATGGCCTTCACTGCTTCCACGATCGTCCTGTTCTTTCTTTTTGCAACACCATTCTATTGAGGATTATAGGGGACACAAAACTCCCTCTTAATCCCTGCATCAATACAAAAATCCATAAAGCTGCCAGAGGTGTATTCTCCACCATTATCTGATTTGAGGACCTTGATTCTTTTACCAGAAAGATTCTCTACCAAGGCTTTGAACTCCTTAAACCTTCCTAACACTTCCTTAGACTCTTTAGTTTTCAAAAAATAAATCCAAGTCTTTCTAGAGTGGTCATCAATAAGCAAAACATAATACAAGAATCCAATCGAAGACGGAACAAACGTAGGTCCACATAAATCAGAATGAATAAGGTCTAAAATGCACTTAGATCGATTTTCTCTACTATTGGAAAGGAGCTTTTATATTCTTACCTAATGCACAACCTTTGCAAGTTCCTTCATGCTCCTAATTGAACTTAGGAAGACCCGTCACCATCTTCTCCATGATAGGTAAGGCTTAGAAGTGAAGGTGAGCCAATCTCCGATGCCAAAGATCACATAGACTTGAAGAATCAAGGACCAAAGCTTGTAGAGGACGCGTGCACAGCCTGTAAAGACTTTCATGTCTAACTCCAATTACTTGAGCATCCTTGAAGCTAGAATTCTCCATCCAAACTAGGACTTTGCCTTTGGAGAAGGCAACTTTATATCCTTTATCTTCCAAGGCTGAAATTGAAATGAGATTACACTTGATTCCTGGAACATAAAGAATATTGCTCAATTGAAGTGTGATGTCAGAATCCAAATGGAGTGTAGAGGTCCCAATTCCTTTCACGGAGTAGCTAGCATCATCTCCAATGATGACTTGTTCGGATGAATCTCTCTCCACCAAGCTTGATAAGTGCTCCTTGAAACCCGTGATGTGTTGTGAAGCACCACTGTTGATTAGCCAAGTGTTGGTGTCGGTGGGTGTACTGCTTGACAATGCTGAGTAGAACAAGTATTCACATGAATCCTTTTGCAGAGAAGCATCATCAACATTTGCAACGGTGACTTGTTGCTTAGGTCTAGTTGGACAATGCTTAGCAAAGTGGCCAAACTTATCACACCTAAAGCATTGGATCTTGGACAAGTCTCTTTTTCTTGGAAGGGGGAGCACCGTCATTTTCCTTATCTCGATTCCTCTTGAAGAATCCTTTCTTTCCATCTTTTCCTTTCTTCTTCGAAGTTTGGGAGGCGAGAACATGAATATCTTCATTAGATGAACTTTGACCAACGCCTCTAGCCACCAATCTTGACTCCTCTTGAATGCAATCGACTCTCAAGCAATCAAACTTCGGAAGTTTGGATCTTGCACTGATTCCTTGAATGTAGGACTCCCATGATAATGGAAGACCATTGAGAGCAAGCATTGTTAGATCTTTATCATCAACCGCATGACCAATAGACGAGAGCTGATCTCTCAATTCTGAAATCCTCATTAAGGAGGCAATCACTGTTTCTCCTTTCGCCATCTTTACATGGTGTAGTTGTTGCTTTAGCACAAGTGCCCGACTAGTGTTGGTGATTTTGTACATCTCCTCCAATGTTTTGAACATCTCCCTTGCAGTCTTCAACTTGGAGACAATCGGAACAATGTGGTCTTTGACGGAATCAACCAACAATTTCTTGGCCTTGATGTCTTTCTTCCTCCATTGCAACGTCTCTTCTTCCTCTTCTGGTTCAGGAACTTTGGTCTCCGCAAACTCAGCCAAATCATTCTCTTCCAATGTGAGCATGATTCTAAACCTCCATGAAGTATAGTTGGATGCTCCTTCGAGTCTATCCTCAATCTTCAATCCATTCACCATCTTGATTGAGGTAGAGATAGACAAAGAATTATGACGAAGAGAATAGAGTATCGCTGTAGAAACAAAATCTGATCACGATCTTCTCAAACCCGCTCTGATACCACGTTAAATTTAGTGATCAGATTGAAATGCACAGAAATTAATTCAAAAATAACACAAGACACAGTAGATACCCTGGGAAGAAACCTTCCTCTTGAGGGAGAAAAACCCAGCTAATGATATCTCTTATATTATTGAATCTTCAATAAGAATAATACACATACAATGGGCCAATAGAAAGGCCAGTACACAGCACCACAGTCTGATGCAAATACAAAACTGAATGATACAATCCGCCAATAGTTATCTCAGACTCTTATACAAATCTGAGTCTGCTCTTGGATGAACTCGCATATGAAGAACTTCAAACTGTGTATGAATGAACTGGAAAATGCTAATGAATTGATGATCAACTATGAGAGAATGAATGGATATATATACATGATTTGTGAGAGGACGTGCCTCTTCAACTATCTTCTAGTCGGCCTCCACCAATAATAAAAGATGCCTTTTCATTTGGACGCAACCAATAAGAAATAGGTCGGCACATATAGGAACTCGTGTCATTTAGATGGAGCGCATCTCTACATGATGTCGGCTTTAGAAAGCACCTTCTATTAGACATACCACTTCATCTCATCCAATCGCTATCTTATAAATTAAATAGCCTCAGGCTATTATTTAATTTATGTAGTAAAGGAGATTGTTGGAAGAATGCGACTGAAGCTGCTATGAACATCAACAGTGATGGGGGTTGATTCTCCCTCTTCTAACCATGAGAAAGCTTTAAATTTCTCAAGCAACGCCTTAAATGGATTGTGATCATTGCAGGTGAGTGATTCCCAGGCCTTGATAGTGAATGGTTGCCTAGTAAGGAGTATATCTCGCCTAGTTTTGGTCATCCAACTAGACTCCGTTGTAGAGGACGTAAATTACCTATGTAATTGTGATGATCTCAACCCTGATTTGAATAGCTATTCTGGATTCCCTTGCTGTTTTTGAGTTTTATTACTGAGTAGTTGGTTTGAAGTCCCACTGTTTGTTATATTGATTTGATACAATTTATTGAAAACTCTTATATACTTGAATAAATATGGGTTTAGAATATATAGAACAACTAGTTTCTTAATAAGTGAATGAATAGAGTTTAGATGAAATAACAATTTCCAGATTCATTTGATCTCAAATTTCCAATTATTGCAATGGATGGTAACAAATATATTTGACTTCAGAAACACCACAGTCCAGAGCAAATCATAGGACAACTAGACATGGTAGAAAATATTAATCACAACAGTTGTATTAAACATACCTATGACGCCTGCATATGGTAATAAGTAATAACTTCAACAGAGTAGCAATGCGGATACTCTCGCCTCCTTAGAGTTAGGTAAGAATACATAGGTTGCGAGTAACAAGAGTTTCGTCCTTCCTCAATAATATTGGCTTAACAACCAACGGTAGGAATCAACGTGAAGGCTACGTGAAGAACCCGATATTGGGTCAAGCAGACAAACCGTAGAAAATCAAATATCAATCTGATGCAAAGTAACCATTGGGAATGCCTTTGTGTATCATTGAATATGGTCGCATTGCAATATAAAAAATATCAAGCAGGCGCACGTGTATTATTTGCAGACATGATGATGCTTGCAAGGTGAGAAATCCTGATATTAGGTGGTATGCTATAAGTGATTAGTCGCCTATGAGTGGTCGATCTCCCTTAACTATTTGGAATGTATCATTGCCATGCCCATCGATTACAACAAAGGATTAAGGGTCCGCTAATTAACATGGATGCTGATAAATGTGAATGTTGACTGGAGCAATAGCCGCTTGTTCCTTTTGAAATCCATCTCCATGATCTCCTTTTAAACTCGTCTGTGTAATCTGCCACACCAAGGTTTTCGTCTTGGCATGACCACCTCCCTTTGAGAGTTGTTCTTAGATTGATGCCAAATGATCAGAAAATATTCATTCTTTCGTCATGATTACTCAACCCCCTGATCATTATTTTATTTCGCCAACTTTCAGTTTGAAAAACTGAATTATTAAAGCTTTATTCTAGTGTTCCATGGGGATGCGTCCTCCTCAAAAAACGCAACGTTTTCTAGACGGGGACGTCTCAGAGACTTGGGGACTTGGGGGGACGTCCCCCCACTAGCGCCACAATCCCACCACCAATGTCGCTGTCTCCAAGACGCTGCTAGGACTTCGAGGATGTTGGGGTGTCCCCAAGACGTCTAGGGGACTCCTAGTTGTCACCAAGATGTATAATTCTTATACTTATACATCTTTTTATAACTATTTTTTCAAGTACTATATGTATTTCAACACCTTGCCGCCCCCTACAACCATCCCCCCGTCATCCCCCTTGCTGCCCCTAAACTTAGAACCCCCCTTCCCCGCGTCCCCAAAACGCGTCCCTTGCCGTCCCCGTCCCCGAAACCTTGTGGAACATTGCTTATTCAAAATATAACATTTATTAATTAATTAAATAGTTAATAAGTCTTAAGAGCAAATTAAAGACTTATTTAAATATTTAATTAATTGTTTCCCCAAAGTCATTTTGGCTTTAGAAGAGCGGGGACATCACAGTAATCATGCCTTGATTTGTAAGTTTATGGGCATTTGGGTCTCTCTTTCGTTTTTGGAATCATGGGCTCATCGGACTTGGAAATTGGAGGGGGATATGAAGGTGATGCAAGTGGCCAATAGTTATTTTGTGGTGGTGATCTCTTGTTTGGCAAATAGAAACAAAGCCTTTGAAGGTGGATCATATTTTTATAACCAAGTGGGGCTATTCGTTAAACCCTGGCATATTGGGTTTAATCAGACTAAGGAACTTCCGTCGAGGGTTCTAGTTTGGGTAAGCTTCCCTGGCTCTGGCTTGAGTTTTGGCAAAATGATATTTTGCACATAATTGCTCTTCTGCTAGGTAAACTGGTTGGACCATTGCAACAGACTCTAGACAAGAAGGTAATATCTCTTGCTCGTATTAGTATTGAGATTGATTTGAATAACCCGTTACCAAATTCAATGGAAATTCAGGTGAGATCCACTTCTTGGATTCAACAACTTGATTATGAGGCTCTCCCTTTTTGATGTCGTATTTGCCATGAGTATGGTCACCTATAGAGGAAATGTCCCAAACTTAACTCTTTAGGATTGTCTGCCAATGGAGCTTCATCCAAGGTGCCTCCTAACTTAGCACCAATGAAGTATAAGGGGAAAGGGCCTACGTCAGAAGGGGTAATAGATAAGGAGGGTTTTGTTTCGGTGAAGTCTCTCAACAAGGGAAAAGGCCAAAAAAGAACCCTTAAGGATAGGTAGGATGATGTTTCTTTTAATCGGTTTAAGGCTCTAGAAGATCTTGATCAACAAGAGGTATTTCCAGACAAGGCTTTGAATGAAAATGCTAACTTGGTGGTGGAGCAATTTGTTCCCAAAGGGGATGGGAGTCTTAATAATTTTGTGGAGGTGAGATTGAAGTCACAAATGGATACTGATCAAGTTTTGGGGTCAGCAAGAATGCTAAATCTTCCAGAGAAAAATGAGATGGGTGAAATTTCAACCTTGGCTCTGTGTGAAGCACAACTAGAGGTACAGGGCTAGGAACCTGGTAAAGGTAACAAGACTCTTCCTACTTTGGGACTTCACCAGAAGAATTTCAAAAAGGGGAGCTCAGAGAAGTCTTACAAGTTAGGGAGGAAGAAAGAGCAGGATAAGATTAAATTAATCGGAGAGAATTTGGTGGAGTTGGGTTTAGTCAAGACCCTTGATTCCCATTTTTCTAATTCCCAAAAATGATTCCTCTCTCTTGGAATGTAAGGGGTTTGAACAACATCCCTAGACAAAAGGTTGTTTGGGAAATGATCAAGGCTCATTCTCCAGATGTTATGTTTATACAAGAATCCAAATTATCAGTGGAAGGTATGTTCAAGATAGATCCCAAGATCTGGTGGCGAGGACAATGTCAGTTCATTAGTGCACAAGGTAGTGTTGGAGGTATTGTGTGTCTTTGGGACTTGAGAAAAATCTCTCCTCTTTGGTGGATTTCAGGTAGACATTCCTTGACCATGGTGGCTTCGAGTTTTGACTTTGGTGAAGTCCTTTTGCTCTCTAATATCTATGCTCCGACCAAGTTGGCTGGTAAAATCTGACTATGGGACCATATTAGGTACGTAAGATCCTTAGCTCCACTGCCCTTGTGGGTGTTGGTTGGAGATTTTAATGCTATCTTCAGTTTAGCTGAAAAGAGAGGAGGAATGAATCAATTGGAGCCTTCTTCAGTTTTTAGAGATAATATTATATTATTGAATTTGATTGACATCAAGCCATCCAATGGTGTGTATATGTAATGTCCCCTTCCAGTTGACATCTCTCAGTTCTTGAGATTAGCCTATTATGTGACCCTCGTAGGCTGATAGGGTGGATAGAGGGTCTGGTTGAGGCTTGGCTTGGCTTCAGTTGGCAGAATCATTTAGCTTGGCTTTCGTTCGGAGTCGTTTGGACATCATTTGCTTGACTTACTATTTTTAGTAAGTAGAGTCACTCAGCAGAGCACCCTTGCTATTTTTAGCAGTATGGTTTGGTCGTATGTGGATTCAGTCACTTATCATCTGGCTTCAGATGGTTCATCATTTGGACCTGTTTTGAGAGAGATATTAATATTTGTTTGCTAAAATAAATATTAATTAATTAAAGGCTTATATTATAAAGTTATAATATAATTAAATATTATAACTTAAGTGACCTAAAAGAAGGGGTCGACCAACATGAAGAAGGGGCCACTTTTTAATTGTTAATTATAATTAAAAGTGCGTGCAAACTATGGAAATATTAAAAGTGATAATTCAACTTAATTTAAATGATGCTTTTTGGAGAGAAGTCGACCCTCTTGAAGAATATAAGGTTTTCACTAGTAAAGAAACATTATTATGTTATGAAATCGAATTTTTGCCAAGTACTTCTTCAGAGAATAGAGCCTAGGGTTCCAGTTTTCATTCTACATTGGAGAATGAGCCATGTTCAATGTCTGCAGTTCAGAGGCTGTGAAATACCAACTGATTTATTGATTGTCAGAGAGATAACTTCATCCAGAAGTTATTACAGAGCTTATTCAGAGATTACTATTTCAGAGTTTAATCCAGAGAATCATCCAGAGACAGAGAAGATCCTTGAGCGGCTGATTTGTATGCATCTGGCATCCATTCTTAAATTGTACGGACTTCTATTTTGCTGCTGCAGGGCCGTACCATCAAGTACAGGGCCGTACTTGCTGCCTAGGGCAAAACGCCTCATCTTTTTGCTTTCTGACTTCACCATCTAGGGCGCCTACACCTCTGGGTTCTTTTGCAAGCATTTGGCGAAGGGAGAAGTTATTTATGATGGCTGTACAAAACCTACATCATTCTGGAGCGCCTGTAATCAACAAATCAGGTTTTTAATTAATGCAATCAGCTTTGCCTTTTAATTTGCATGTTAGGGTTTGAATATTGTAAACAATGAGAAAGCGTAATAAAACTATTTGCTATCGATCTGGAGATTCAAATTTGTCAGTTTTCAGTTTATTGAATTTATTATAGATTTTTGAAGCAATTCTTTCAAAATCGCTTTTTATCTCTTTATGCAAAACAACACAAAAAAATCAAAACACTCAAAAAACAAGCAAAAACAAGCAGTTTTAGAAATAGTGAGAATAGGGGTTTTTACAGTGGTATCAGAACGGTTTCCTGCCAGCCTGAGGGTTTGGGATTCATATGCAGCCATAGGAGGTTGGGCCTCACAGATATTACACTCGCAAGAGAGCCTTGATTGACAGGGAACAGGGAGTGAACAGGCAGCTAGGTACCATGGCTGACAGAACAGAGATTCCTCAAATCCCTAGGGATGATGATGCAGAGGTCTTACATACTCTTAGAGATCTTCGGACAGGCCAACAACAGGTAACTGATGTATTGCAGCAGTTGACCATGGCAATACATAGGATTGGTTCACCTAGGAGGCCATCACCACGATGTGATGAGGCCAGGAGTGATACAGGGTCACAGAGGATACCCAGGACTGTGTCACGGACAGCAGATAGGCCTACCCGTCCGACTTTTGTGAGACAGGAACCCGATGGGCCTATGGCAGATGAGGAGCTTGAGGCAGTGTTCGCTGATATTCTTATGGCAGCGAACGACGAGTGGGAGTTATTGACCCTAGAGGTCAGAGAGAGGATTACTTTTGACAGGTTTATCACACAGAGGCGAGAGCATTACAGGAATAGGCTGGATAGGACGCCTAGGCATCAAAACAGTGACCTGAAGCACGCCACAAACAAGCTCTCTTTAGCTATGTTTGACGGCAGCAATAAGGTTACAGCTCAGACTTGGATTAGTAAGCTGGATACTTTCCTTACATTACGTCCCATGGCAGAGGAGGACGCTATCAGATATGCTACATTGCACCTTGAGGGAGCAGCTTATGACTGGTGGCATCATGGGATGGTGACACTTCAGCACGATCGTATCACCACTTATTAGGAGTTCGTGGATAGATTGGTGGAACGGTTTGACAAGAAGGATCCCGAGTCTTACTTCAGAGACTTTGCCCAGTTGAGACAGGTTGGTAGTTTGGAGGCCTACATAGGAGACTTCCAGCGGTTGTCCGTGATGGTTCCCAACATATTAAAGAGGCGTCTAGTTGTGCTCTTCATGGAGGGATTGTTGGAACCATAGTTGGAAAACTCGCCCCAACAAAAAACTCGCTAAGGGAAAAATTGGAGAGTTTTTTAAAACTTGCCAAAAACTCGGAAAAAACTCGGCAAAAAACTCGGGAAATGAGAAAATTGCTTAATTTTCATTAAAAACATTTTTTTTGCAAAATTCAATGACAAGATGAATCCAATGAATCCATAAATGAGTACAAAAGTGTTTTCTATTAATTTTGATTGAATTTAATGTAAATTGATTACAAAATCGCATTCTCATGCGGAATCCCGATGGCTAAAAGCCTGAAAGTCTAATACATGAAAACAGTAAAACTAGAACTAGAAGCAAATGCTAAACAACAACTAAATACAACATGCTAGGCTTTCCTCTTCCCTAGTCTAGCAACAACTAGGGAAGAAGGGGTGGGTCCTCTAGTCCTGCCGCGTGTGCATGGTGCTAGTGGTGGTGGCTGTGGTGCTACTGTTGCTGGCTCTGGCTGGATCTCATCCAAACCTACATCTCGGACTCCTGATGCACCCGCATTCTCCATTGCCTCTCTCTCAAAGTCAAGGATTTCATCTGCGCTAAACAATGGAGGCTGCTTCTCTCGCCCTGTCCAATCACTATAAGTATCTATCTCATCTAAGTCAATAGGATCCTGTGATTTTTCTTCAACTCTCTTTATGCGCAATCGAAGGTTCTATTGCACAAAGACCAAGTCATTGAGGCGCTTTTGTGTTAACTTGTTCCTCTTTTTCGTGTGAATGGACTCGAACAAGCTCCAATTGCGCTCACAATTGGATGCACTACAAGGCTGACATAGAATGCAAAGGGCAATTTTTTGTAGATTTGGGGTTTTTCCACCCCAATTTTTCCACCAAACATCTGCAAAAAAAAAAAGAAAATTGAAGAGTTAGAAAACAAAGTCAAAGACTCAAAAGTCAAAAGTCAAAACACATTTTATCAAATTCTAAGATGCATGTGAAATAAACTTAAAATTTAAAGACTCCGAATTTTATACCTGGTGGCAGAGTGGTTCTTCCTCTAACAGCCAGCTCCGAAGAAAAGAGATTACCAATTGCCTCCCTGTATATATCCATCTCCTTGACGATGAGGTCTCTCACTGCAACCTCGGGTTCCATCCTCTGAATGCATGTTGTGAGCCCCTCCATAACCTCTCCATTAGGATCAGAGAAGCTCTCTGAAGAAGAGATAAGAAGGGTTGAAGAAGTACCCTGCTGCATGGATGGGTTGGTGGAGTTGATTGTTCCACCTCCTATCAACAATCTCCCATATGGGATCAAATTTGAGGCTGTCCCCCATGTAATAACTTTTGATGGCCTCCTTGGCCCTATCCATGGCCTCATAAATGTATCCCATTGAGTTTTCATCCCCATCTACCAAGCGGAGGACTCTAACCAAGGGCTCCGACACCTAGATTAAAAATACAAAAAGATCAAAGTTAGAAATTTATAATGAAAGGCTTAAAGTTAAATTAAAAAATATATATTTATATTCAACTTGAGATTAAAATTAAAATCAAAGTTTTGAAGTTACCCTCACGATCTCTGTAGCTTTTTGTGCAAACAAGGGGTCGAAGACTATTGCAGAAATTCTATCTCCTTCGGCCTTCTTTGAATATGAGGAGTCATTCCATGCTTGACTCACGAACATTTGTTTTAGAGAGCCCAAAGAATCCAAAATGCTTTGCAACGTTAGGAAAATTGTTGCAAACCTTGTGGCACCCGATCTCACCAACTCCTTCCCTTGCGTATGCTCTCTCATCAAATTAAGAACCCAAGGGTGATTGTAGATATATTTTGTGATGCTCCTTGCATCATCTACAATCGGTGCCACCCAAACAAGTTTGCCTATGTCCTCCAAAAGAAGGTCAAGGCAATGAGCCGCACAAGGTGACCAAAAGAGTGATGGATGTCTACTCTCAAGCATCCTTCCAGCTGCCACATACGCTGCTGCATTATCTGTGATGACTTGCACCACATTAGCAATCCCCACCTCCATCACAACTTCTTCCAACAACGTACACAATGTATCTGCAGTTTTTATCCTGTTGGAAGCATCCACCGACTTCCAAAACACAACTTCACCTTTGGAAGCAACCAAAAAATTAAGGATGGTGCGGTTTCTCCCATCCGTCCACCCATCAGAAAGAATTGAGCAGCCAAATTTCTTCCATTTAGTTTTTTGCTCTTCCACCACATGCATTGCCCTTTCGGTTGCATTTGTGAGCAAACTGCAAGTACAAAGTAAAATAATTAAATAAGTACAAAATTGTAAGTTTTAAACAAAAAATAGCTTGAATTCAACATAAATAATAAAGTAATTTAAATTTTAAATTAAAGAACATAAAATTTAAGTTGACTTGTCACTTACCTCCCACTCAAATCTTTGCGAGAAGGTGGCTTGAAGCCTTTTCCCGCAACTGTCAATGAAGTGACCATATTGTGCCAATAGGGACTACTCGCCACATTGAATGGTATGTTATTGAAATACCAAAAATCAGCACATGCCATTTTGGCATGTTCATGCACCTCCTTGTTCCACCCTGTAGCCTCCAATGATCCCTGTGCTCCTGGTGTGTTTCTTGGCACAAAAAAACTTTGTGGGTTGCGTGAAGATGAAGGTGGTGGTGGCATTGGCACTCTAGTCGAACTAGAGGACAAGGGGGGCCTAGCCGATGTGGCTGTGGAGGATGTGCCATGAATGCGAATCCGTGGACCATGAAGAGAGCCCACAATGCCAATAATATCTGCATCCTCATCTGACTCTATCTCCATGTGCTCGACCCCGTGCTCCTGAGTCCCATGGGCATGCGCATGTCCACTAGCACTGGCTATGGATGCTGCTATGGCTTTTTTAGCCCTCTCCCTTTGCATTTTTTTTTCCTCAGCAAGTGAAAGTAGGGCAAGCATCTCTCTTCTAATCTCTTCTTTGGGCTTCTCACAAACCTTGGAATCACGTTGAGGAATGCCTGCTAGATGGTATTTGAGGCGATTTATGCCTCCATGATATGTATTTTTGCATTCACCGCAAACAACTGTTCCAGGCACTGGCCCTCTGACACCATATTTCCATGTAGGGTCTCTAGCCCCTGCAGGACGAGTGCCTGGAACCCATGATGATGGTGTGCGAGGGGTGGAACTTGATGGGGCGGGGGCGGAACCTGATGCTGAGCCTGAACCAGAGCCAGAAGCCATTATAGTGTGTAATGTGTATTCACTGATCAATGATCAATCTACACATTCAAAAATATGTACAACATATTAGTTTTTTAATACAAAAAAAATTTAAAAAACAACCTAAAATCATTAAAACTTCAAAAATCTAGAGCTAAATTTGATTTAAATTGATACAAATGTGTTTAAATGAATTATCAATTAACATTATTAACTAATCTTATCATTCTACACAAAAAATGAACCTAGGTCTGAAAATTTCAAAAAATAGTGAAAAAAATCAGCAAAAATCAACAAAAGATTGTGATGAATCTTGTTTTTTGGATTCTAAATGCAAAAAAATTGTTTCTTTGTGCTCTATCATGTCTTTTTTTCAATTTGGAATGAGTATTTTGCAAGAAGAATAAAAGAAAATAATTAATCAAAAACAAAAACCCTACCTGTGAATCGAATTTCCCTTCAAAATCCACACAAAATGGCATTTGAATTCACTCTCCTTGATGGAAAATCATTGGAAATGATATCTCCTTGCTTGGGGGGGTTTTTAGCTCCTCACACAAAGTATCAAGTGATTTTGAAATGAAATGAACATAATAAAAGACGTCTTCAGCCTTTAACACTACGCAGGTGAGTTTTTTGCACGGACTCGCGAGTTTTTGGCAAGTACTCACCACTAAAAACTCGAAAAAACTTGTTTTTCAGGTTTGGTGAGTTAAATCTGCAAAAACTCGTTTTTAAAAAAAACTCGTGAGTTTTTTAAGACTCGTCGAGTTCTCTGCGAGTATGCCAACTATGGTTGGAACCACTGAGAGGTTGGATCAAGGCATTTGATCCTCTTTCACTACAGGAAGCTATGAAGAAGGCGCACAGCATGGAACTTGCAGCACCATCTAGCAAGTTCAACTTCAAAAATACTACTTCCTTTAGGGACAATAAGGGATTTAATAAGAATAAGGAGAGATCTGATTTTAAGAGTGACTCAAAGGGTAAATCAGCGGCACCCTTGGATCGTGAGACTCTTAATGATTTGCGCAGGAAGAAGCTTTGCTTCTACTGCAAAGGTCCCTACGACGTTAACCACGATTGTCCTTTGCGGCCTAAGGGTAAGGCCAATAGAGTTATGTGGGCTTATTACGAGGATTTGGAATCTGAGAATTCCGAACAGCAGGAGAGTTCTGAGGAGTCAGAATCAAAGGCTTCAGAGCCTAAGGTAGAGGCAGAGTCAGAGCTCCAAATCCGAGAGGCACGGTTGTCTAACATTCAGCAGGAGGGATCTTTTAGGTTTCGTGGAGTTTTGGCAGGTCAAAAGGTTATCACCTTTCTAGACACAGGAGCCACCCACAATTTTATTGATGCTAGATTTGTGGAGAAGCGTGGACTCATGACCGAGGAGTTTGAGGGCATTCGGGTTAAGGTGGCTGATGGTTACACTCTCAGATGTGATTGTATAATTAAGGATCTTCCTTTGCGCTTGAATAATTATGAATTCAAAGCTGATTATTACGTAGTGAATATGGGAGATATTGATTTAGTTTTGGGCATGAAGTGGCTTCATTCCCTTGAGGAAGTCACACTTCGTCTCAAAGACATGGAGATTCGGTTTGATGTGGATGGGAAGACTCATATCCTGAAGGCCATTCAGGACAATAACGTCAGGACTATTTCCTTCCGACGGATGGAGAGACTTATGCGTCATGACATGGTTGAGTGGGCTGCCGAGTGCACTTTGACACCTATATAGGAGGGACAGCATAAGACCGAGTATCACCCTGATATTCAGCAGATCAGAGTTAAGCATGGGAAGGTTTTCAATGATATTCCACCAGGGAGACCTTCAGACAGGGGCATTGAGCACATCATAGAGCTTGAGGAGGGCGCTAAGCCCGTCATGATTACTCCTTACAGACATCCGAAGTGGCTCAAGGATGAGATAGAGAAGACTATCAAGGAGTTGCTTGCTATGAGTCACATTCAGCCAAGTAAATCACCATTTGCTTTTTCAGTGGTTCTAGTGAAGAAGAAAGATGGTACACTTCGCATGTGCATTGATTACAGAGTCTTGAATAAGAGGACCATCAAGAACAGGTATCCCATACCCCGTATAGATGAGCTTATTGATGAGCTCCACTGTGCCTGTTACTTCTCGAAGATAGACTTGAGATCGGGATATCACCAGATTAGAGTCCGTGAGCAGGATGTTGAGAAGACTGCTTTCCGTTGTCATTGTGGACACTTCGAGTTTGTGGTGATGCCATTTGGGCTAACCAACGCTCCAGCGACATTCTAGTCCACCATGAACAGGGTCTTCCATTCACATCTGAGGAGATATGTACTTGTCTTCTTCGATGATATTTTGATCTACAACAAGACTTGGTAGGAGCATTTGGCTCATTTGGATACAGTACTTAGCATTTTGGAGAGGGAGTCCTTGTACGCCAAGGAGTCCAAGTGTGATTTAGGGATGACTGAGTTGTTATACTTAGGCCATATCATCAGTGCAGAGGGAGTGCCGATGGATCCTGAGAAGATCCGTGCTATTGTAGATTGGCCTACTCCAGCGAACCTTACACAGCTGCGAGGATTCTTGGGGTTATGCAGTTTCTATCGTAGATTTGTCAGTGGTTATTCACGCCATGCAACACCTATGACGGATTTGTTGAAAAAAGGTGCATTCTGTTGGACTCCTGAGGCACAGGAGTGTTTTGTGAGGTTCAAGGAGCTAATGACTACGTGTCCAGTGTTGGCACTACCGGATTTTACGAAGCCTTTGAACTTCAGTGTGATGCTTCTGGTGAGGGTATTGGAGCGGTGCTTATGCAGGACAAGCACCCGATTGTTTATGAGAGCAAAAAACTCAGAGGACCAGAGAGGCTTTACAGTATTTATGATAAGGAAATGCTGGCCATAATGCATGCCTTGGCCAAATTCAGGAAATATCTCGTGGGCAGTAAGTTTTGTATTAAAACTGATCATAATAGCTTGAGGCATTTCCTGGGGCAGCAAGATTTAAATGACCGTCAGCAGAAGTGGGTGAGTAAGTTACAGACATATGACTTTGATATCAACTACATCAAATGTACCCAAAATGTTGTTGCTGACGCCCTCTCACGCCGGCCTTATCTGAGTTCTATAGTACATATTGCAGAGGACTGGAGGCATTTGATTGTGGCAGAGTATGCCAAGGATACTTGGGCATCATGTATTGTTGAGGGATCTATGGTGGACACCAGGTACACACTTGTGAATGACTTGATCATTTACAAGAACAGGATTTTCTTGATCCCAGGATCTGAGATGAAGAACACCATTATGTGAGCCTTTCATGATGTACCCACAACAAGGCATCCTGAGTATTTCAAAACATACATACAGGTTCGGGAAAGGTTTACATAGAAGGGTCTTAAGGCAGATGTTCTCCAGTATGTGCGTGAGTGCCCTGTTTGTTAGCAGAACAAGCAGGAGAACACGTATCCGGCATGATTGTTGCAACCACTTCTGATTCTTGATAGGAAGTGGGAATGCCTGTCGATGGATTTTATTACGGGTTTGCCTAAAGCCTAGGGACGTGATTGCATATATGTAGTTGTGGATCGGCTGACGAAGTATGCCCACTTCTTTCCGATCACCACCACTTACACAACTACACAGGTAGCAGAGGTTTTCTTCTGTGAGGTTTTCAGATTACATGGGTTGCCTCGGAGTATAGTTAGCGACAGGGGTAGTCGGTTCCTAAGTCACTTCTGGCAGGAGGTGTTCAGACTTTGTGGGACCGAGCTTACACTGAGCACCAGTTACCACCCGCAGACCGATCGTCAGACGGAAATAGTGAACAAATGGGTGGAAGGCTACCTCAGGAATTACATTGCAGGGCAGCAAAAGGTGTGGGTCAAGTGGATATATTTATGCGAGTATTGTTACAATACTACTTTTCACATGACCATTCAGATGTCCCCCTTCATGGCGTTGTATGGTTATGAGGCGCCTAGTTTTCTGGATTTGCTACTGAGTGACAGTAGAGTGCCTAGTGCTAGAGATTTATTGCAGGAGAGTCAGGACACTATGAGGGCTCTTAAGGAAAATATTGCTAAGGCACAGAATCAGCAAAAGCAGTATGCAGATCAGAAGAGGACAGAGAGATCTTTTGAGGTGGGAGACATGGTATATCTCATGCTGCAGCCCTACCGTTAGTCTACTCTTAGGAAGAGTGGATCGGAGAAGCTTAAGCCGCGGTATTATGGTCCTTTCAGGATTTTGAGGCGTGTTGGAGAGGTGGCTTATGAGTTAGAGCTTCCAGCGGATAGTAAGGTCCACAATGTTTTTCATGTGTCACGTCTCAAGAAGGCGTTGGGACACCGTGTGGTACCTTAAGCAGTATTACCTCCCTTAGATGATGAGGGAAAGTTGATCTTAGTTCCTGAGTCGATCCTAGAATACAGAGAGAGACAGTTGTGCAGGACTATCAAGGAATACTTGGTGAAATGGAGAGATTTACCAGCGGAGGATGCTACGTGGGAGAGCGAGGAGATTTTGCAGCATCCAGAGTTGAGATTGCTTAAGGACAAGCAATTTCAGGAAGGGCGGACTATAATGTCCCCTTCCAGTTGACATCTCTCAGTTCTTGAGATTAGCCTATTATGTGACCCTCGTAGGCTGATAGGGTGGATAGAGGGTCTGGTTGAGGCTTGGCTTGGCTTCAGTTGGTAGAATCATTTAGCTTGGCTTTCGTTCGGAGTCGTTTGGACATCATTTGCTTGACTTACTATTTTTACTAAGTAGAGTCACTCAGTAGAGCACCTCTGCTATTTTTAGCAGTATGGTTTGGTCGTATGTGGATTCAGTCACTTATCATCTGGCTTCAGACGGTTCGTCATTTGGACCTGTTTTGAGAGAGATATTAATATTTGTTTGCTAAAATAAATATTAATTAATTAAAGGCTTATATTATAAAGTTATAATATAATTAAATATTATAACTTAAGTGACTTAAAGGAAGGGGTCGACCAACATGAAGAAGGGGCCACTTTTTAATTATTAATTATAATTAAAAGTGCATGCAAACTATGGAAATATTAAAAGTGATAATTCAACTTAATTTAAATGATGCTTTTTGGAGAGAAGTCGACCCTCTTGAAGAATATAAGGTTTTCACTTGTAAAGAAACATTATTATGTTATGAAATCGAATTTTTGCCAAGTACTTCTTCAGAGAACAGAGCCTAGGGTTCCAGTTTTCATTCTACATTGAAGAACGAGCCATGTTCAGTGTCTGTAGCTCAGAGGCTGTGAAATACCAGTTGATTTATTGCTTGTCAGAGAGATAACTTCATCCAGAAGTTATTACAGAGCTTATTCAGAGATTACTATTTCAGAGTTTAATCCAGAGAATCATCCAGAGACAGAGAAGATCCTTGAGCGGCTGATTTGTATGCATTTGGCATCCATTCTTAAACTGTACGGACTTCTATTTTGCTGCTGCAGGGCCGTACCATCAAGTACAGGGCCGTACTTGCTGCCTAGGGCAAAACGCCTCATCTTTTTGCTTTCTGACTTCACCATCTGGGGCGCCTACACCTCTGGGTTCTTTTGCAAGCATCTGGCGAAGGGAGAAGTTATTTATGATGGCCGTATAAAACCTACATCATTTTGGAGCGCCTGTAATTAGCAAATCAGGTTTTTAATTAATGCAATCAGCTTTGCCTTTTAATTTGCATGTTAGGGTTTGAATATTGTAAACACCGAGAAAGCGTAATAAAACTATTTGCTATCGATCTGGAGATTCAAATTTGTCAGTTTTCAGTTTATTGAATTTATTATAGATTTTTGAAGCAATTATTTCAAAATCGCTTTTTATCTCTTTATGCAAGAAAACACAAAAAATCAGAACACTCAGAAAACAAGCGAAAACAAGCAGTTTTAGAAACAGTGAGAATAGGGGTTTCCACAGTATACTTGGAGTAATAAGCGATGTGGGGAGAATTCTATCTCAAAGAGACTAGACAGGTTCTTAGTTTCCATCTTTTGGATTGGCAATAAATGGATCACCAGCTTGAAAATTTTTGAGTGGAGGGGCTCGGATCACTGGCTTATAAAATTCTCAGCTCACGAGAGGGATGTTGCTAAGAACCCTTGTGGGTGTTGGTTGGAGATTTTAATGCTATCTTTAGTTTAGCTGAAAAGAGAGGAGGAATGAATCAATTGGAGCCTTCTCCAGTTTTTAGAGATAATATTATATTATTGAATTTGATTGACATCAAGCCATCCAATGGTGTGTATACCTAGAGTAATAGGTGATGTGGGGAGAATTCTATCTCAAAGAGACTAGACAGGTTCTTAGTTTCCAACTTTTGGATTGGCAATAAATGGATCACCAACTTAAAAATTTTGGAGTGGAGGGGCTTGGATCACTGGCCTATAAAGTTCTCAGCTCACGAGAGTGATGCTGCTAAGAACCCTTCGTTCAAATTCTAGCTTATGTGGTTGTGAGAGCCAACTTTGCAGGATTTAATGAAGGAATGGTAGGGCCGAGGTTTATCAGAGCATGGTACAACCATGTATACATTTGTCAAGAGTCTTTAATTTGTGAAATTTCAGATAAATAAGTGGAACAAGCAGTGTTTTGGAAATGGTTTTATGGAGAAATCAGCTGCACAAAACTGTATGGAGACCATCACTAAGTAGAACAAAGGTCATGGGTCTACCCAGGACTCCTTGAGAGATGAAGTGGAAGCTTTGAAGGTGTTATCAGAATGGGAGCTGCGGGAAGAGATTTTTTGGAAATAAAAGTCAAGGATTGAATGGCTTAACGTAGGAGACAGGAATACAACGTTCTTCTTTAATTCCGTCAAAGCTAGAGGTCATGGGAATGTAATCTCTTCAATTGTCTCCTCTAATGGCGACTAATTTTCTTCTTTGCAGGATATATCACAGGAGGCTACTCGTTATTTTTCATCCTTATTTCTTGAGGATGTTGTTGAGGAGTCAAGGGAAGAGAACCTGATTTTGGAGTGTATTCCTTCTATTGTGCCTCTTGAGGCAAATGTGGAGCTCAATCGACCCATCTCCCTAGAAGAGCTTGAGAAAGTGGTTTTCAATATGAAGAAAGGTAAGGCCCTTGGTCTGGATGGTTTCCCAATAGATTTTTTTCAGGAGTTTTGGGAGATTATCAAGTTTGATCTTTTGGAGGTTGGAAAAAAATATAGAGTTGTAAACAATTGTTGAAGGCTATGAATGCTACATTTCTAGCTTTTATTCCCAAGAAGGAAGGAGCTAATTCTCTGGATCCTTTTAGACCAATTTCCCTCTGTAATGTTGTCTATAAGATCACTTCTAAGCTAATTGCAGAGAGATTGAAGCCATTGTTAATCAAAGTTATTTCAGAAGAGCAGGGGGGTTTTGTGGTAGACAGGCATATCCAGGATGGCGTGGTTATTGTTGTTGAGGCTATTCATTCCATGGAAGTATCCAGAGAGAAGGCCATGTTCATAAAACTGGGCATGGCCAAAGCTTATGATTGTGTTAAATAGTCCTTTTTTCGTAAAGTTCACAGTGCTTTTGGGTTCGAAGAGGGTTGGATCAATTAGGTTATGAGTTGTGTTATGTTGACTTCTTTCTCAGTGTTGATTAATGGTGTGCCCTCCTCGCTATTTGGTTCTTCTAGGGGTCTTTGGCAAGGCGATCCCCTTGGACCTTATTTATTCATTGTTATGGTTGAAGGTCTGGGAAGACTTTTAAAAGCCCATGTAAGACAAGGGCTTATTCAAGGATGGAGTTGGGGGAGAGGTTTGCCTCCTCGGTCTCATTTGCAATTTGTGGATGACACCACGCTCTTGGGGGTAGCCCAAATCAGAGAAATGAATAACTTCAGACGGGCTTTGGATATTTATCTTATTGCTTCTGTGAAAACATCAACGAAGAGAAGTCCTCTATCTTCTTTAATACTCCTCTTATCCAATTGAGAATTGCTCGTATTCTTCGATTTCAGATTGGGGTTCTTCCTTTTGTGTATTTGGGAGTACCCCTCTTTGTTGGCCCATTGCAGAGAGGTACTTGGTAAAGTGTTTTGGACAAGTTCAAAGGCTATGCCAATCATTGGACCTGCAGGTGGTTATCCTTTGCAGGGAGGATAATGTTATTAAAATCTGTTGTTCAAGCACTTCCTATTTACAGATGCATGGTACAGATTGCTCCTGCAAAGTTTGTTAAAGAATTGGATGTTATCTCTAGACAGTTCTTATGGGCAGGCAAGTTGGATTCTAAAAAATGGAGTTTGGTAAAGTGGGAATCTATCTACAGGCCATTACAATGGGGTGGTTTGGGTCTTCTGCAGGCTGCTATTATTGTTGAGGCTTTGGCTGCTAAGCTCTTTTGGAGATGGTGTATTGATCAAGACAAAGTTTGGGCCATAATCCTTTTTGCTAAGTATTTGTGAGGAGTGGCTGGAGAGGACATCCCTCGTTTCTCCCTGGTAGGTAAGGGTTCTATGATTTGGAATACTCTTCAAAGAGGGGCTACCTTAATCAAGAAGGGCTTGTTTTGGATATGCAACAAGGGCTCTGAGGCCCTTTTTTGGCTTGATTCCTGGGATGGCCACCGCCTAATCATGACCATGTATCCTCATTTACAGAATCTGGGTTTTCGATTCCAGGAGGCTGGCTGGACTAAGGTGAGTGACTACAAAGAAGTGAAGAGATTGGGTTAGGTGGAGATGTTTAAGTGGAAAGAGTGCCATTTGTGGCCCTTGGGGGCTTTTGAGGAGGATTGTGCAGAGTTGGAGCAAATTTTAGTAGGCAGAGCTTGTAGCTCTTTGCAGAGTATGATGTCTTGGCCTGGGGTCCTGACCCAAGGGGGGGTGTATTCGGTGGCGGCTGGGTATCAAGAGCTAGATAAGAGGAAATATGGGGGGGGGGGGATGAAGTCCCTTGGTGGAAATATGTTTGGAATAAGTTTGCTTGGCTGAATTGCAACCTTTTACTTTGGTTAGTTGCCCTTAACCAGTGTCTTACGTGGGATAATCTTCTAAAGAGAGGCTTTCGAAGACCATCTATATGTGTTCTATGCGGTAGTAATGGGGAATATTCTTCACATTTGTTCTTTCAATGTGCCTTCTCTAGATCTATTTGGCATCATTGGTGGGAGGTTTGGAGATAATCTTGTCTGCATGCTTTGTCCCTTACAGAATTTTGGAGGACTTTGGGGAGGCCGCTTGCTCAGACCTTTTCTTCTAGATGGCTTGGACTATTGGGCCTTCATGTATTCTTTGGCAGATTTGGTTGGAAAGGAATCGTAGGATTTATCAGGACAAGACGTTGGTGGTTCTCCAGGTGTGGCAGAGGATTCTTGGTATGCTTCAGGAGATTGTATCTACTAAGTGTGAGGTGGGGACTTCCTTGGATGCTGGGGGGAAGTGGTTCTGCAAGGTTTGGGCCTAATTGGAAGGGGCTCAAGGATGGTTAGCTTAAGGGGGAGACGCCTTCCCAATAGGAAAATTTGGAGAGAAGGTTGATGGATCCCTCCTCCTCCTCCTCCTGGGATCTTAAGATTAATACCAATGGATCATTTAGGGGTAATCCTGGGTCTGCTAGGGTTGGAGGAATGGGGAGGGATAGTTCCGGGGCTGCCATCTGCTTCCTCTCCATTTATCAAGGTTACTAGACTAATAATTTGATGGAGGCTTTGGCTATTCTTATTGCCTTGGAAAAGGCTTGTGAACTTGTATGGTGCAAGGTTATTTGCGAGTCGGACTCTAAGATCCTAGTTAATCTGTTGAATAAGCATAGTTTGGATGGGGTGAATTGGCAATGAAATTCGGTTGTGCAACAAATTCTTTATCTAAGCAATTCTCTGGAGTTGGTGGCCTTTGTCCATATCCCGAGGGAGTGGAAAATTGTTGCGGACTGCCTATCAAAATGGGCTTTGGAGTTTAGAGGTAATTGGGAGGTTGATGACTGGGAGCATCTCCCTAGGGAATGCCTCCGACAATTGAAGTTTTTGATTCAAACAAATATGCATTGTCCCTAAGTGTGTTGTTTGTTTCCCTGCTAGGGGGGACTTGATGTTCTTTGGTCTTTTCTGGTTGGGTGTGCCTAATAGGCCCTTGTTTGTTCTGGTCGGTTTGTTTGTGTATTTGGTTGTTCTCTGATTGAATACATTTTTACCCCTTTTTCAAATATATATATATTAATATAATAATATTAATGTATTATATTCATATTATATTAATATAGTATAATTATTAATATAATTATAAATTATAATACAACAATATAATAAATATATTATGCTAATATATTATAATTAGTGATTATTATATTATATTACAGTGTGAATATAAATTCAAAAAGAAAAAGAAAAGTCGTCCTCTGATTGTGATCGTGATCACTATGGGAGAGAGTCCATCCTTGACAGAAATGGATTAGGCGCTCACTCACACAGATCAAAGGAAGGGTAGCTCTCACTTAACGGATCGTATGGAGGAAACAAAAAAAATTGGAGTAAAATAAGCTTTTTCCATGCTGCCATTGTTGAAACGTGTAAATGTTAGGGGTTATGAGCTTGCAGCTGTGGTTGGCAATCAAATAAATAAATAAATAAATAGAAATGGGCATGGCATCTGCCAAAAATCGTGGAAGAACCTTGCCAGAAAATCCTAGCTGAAAATTGCAGAAACACTTTGCAGAAAATTGCACGGAAAAACCCTATTGGAAATCATAGGTAGAAACCCTCCAATTATTCGCGATTAAACTCAAAAAAATTGGTGGAAATCAGAGAAAAGCAGTCAAAATCAGTAGTCAACAAGCTTTACCGAAAAAATCAGGAGTATCACCAGTTCTTGATTAATTGTGATTTTCCTAAATTTTTCCTAATTTATGCTTCAATGGTTTGAGTAATTGCAGCTTGAAGATAGGTCGATGCTCCTTGAGCATGGGTAAGGTAGTAGAATATAGAAGCTAATTACCCATTAAGATTTTTCATTTTAATGCCATGTGTCTATGGCAATTTCCTCCATATGTAATGTACTTTCTATTAGTGATAGTGACTTCCAAGTTGGACACTTGATAGGTGAAGCAATTTAGGTTCGTTGCTAGCTTCTTATTTATAAAATTTTGTGCTACTTAAATCAACAATATGATCATCGTTTGCTTCTTGCGAAGCATTTGAGCTTAAACGTTTGGGGGGTGTTAATTCCGGCCAAGGTATGGAGGAGATGTTGGGGGGTATCCTCTTTGATTAATTGTTTTTGAAACTCTTTAGGGTTCCCTTCCTCCTGTTACTTATTCTTGGGTTCGTTGAATGCCAAGTTCTCCATGCTTATGAGAGTTTTCTTTGCAGACTTGTGACCTTTGAAACATTTGCTATTGCAATGCTGGCAATAACCGTCAACTTGTCACTCATCCTGTTCTGCGTGGGATGGGTAATCTGCATAAGAGTAGTTATGCTGGTTGTCAATCTATCTCTTAGTATTAATGAAGATCCCTGAAAGTGTTAATTTTAAGTGAACAGATTAAACGCACAGAAAAATAATTCGAAATCAGACAAAATAACACGGCATATACCCTGGGAAAACCCTCCTCTTGAGGGAGAAAAACCCAGCAACAAAGATCTCTCTTATATTTGATGCAACAGTGGCAATTTTTACAAATTACAATGAGGTCTAACACAAGACCGATATGCAGTACCTGGCAATAATGAATGACAGATAACAAACTCTAGATCACACCTGGCAATGTCAGAACCCAGATCTGGTAATGTTTACTTTGCACTCGAAGATCTTCAATCAATGCACTGGATTGTCTTCAACCTGTGTTAGCTCAACTCTGTGCAATGTTCGCCCTTGTATTCTGAATTCACACTTGCTTGTTATATTCGCTTTTGAGTATATTGCAGACTGATAAGAATCGCGTCAATCTGTACCTTGTATTCGCACTGATAGATATTACAGAGCTGGAGTATTTGCACTTAGATCTCAGACAAGTTCGCACTTTATCATCAGCTGTGTTCGCACTTAGATCATAGACAAGTTCGCACTGGAATAATAGCTAAGATCGAACTATTAAACTCAGATAAGTTCGCACTATGTAAAATGAACGGACTGATCTCCTGCATAGATGATCATGGCAATGGACGAACAAGCTGCATATATATACAAGTGAGAGTTGAAACTAATCTTTCATGTCGGCCTTAAATATTATACATGCCTCTTCACAAGAGGTCGGCCTCAAGATAATGAACACGCATTAAATGACTTCAAGATGAATTCATATCTTTTCATGTCGGCTATGAAGATAAACAATAATAATAAATATAACTTGAATAGCCAACGGCTACTATTCAATTATATTTCCACGGAGGAGCTGAGCTGGAAGGAGCTACCGAAGCTGCTATATCATTAACAGAAAGAACCTAGGACTAGCCATATTTCTCATTTCAATGATCCTAGCAATATGTATTGCATCATCTATCATTTTTAGTTCTTGGCTTGTGGATCTTTAGCAGAGTTGATGGATACTTCCCCTCCTCTGTCCAGTTCCATGTATCCATGTGTCAGATATCAGATATGAATATGATACTCTTGGATATGGAATGGATGCTATAACTAGAGATATCCATATACAAGCCTATACTTGAGTTGTATCCAGTATGTCTGGTATGACACCACACTGTCTGGTGCCCTATTCAGTTTTACAGCTTATGCAAATATTCAAAATTTGCAAAACATTGCACACTCACATATACATATATATTTATATCACCACAGATGCAAACATAATATAACAAAATAAATATTATTAAATAAAATATAAAAACCAAGTATATATATCAATAAATATTTTTAAAGATATGTTCTACACCCCTTGATGTATAAATAATTGAATGTATGCATATTTTTCTAATTGTCATATTGAACAGTATCTATATCAGGGGATCTTGAAAGTTTGCTGTATCCATATCTGAATCCAATACTGTATTTGTTTCTGGTGTAGCTCTGATTTTTTGGTTCATATTGAGTTAACCTTACAAGTTACAACCCAACAATTGTCACCAGTGGCCTATATTGTTGGTCACAATCATCTCGCATAAATGAATCTTATGAATTGTATCTGTAGCAACCTTAAGACTGGCATCCTAGATTATTTTTTGCCCTTGTCATGCCCCTGACATAAATTACAAACCCCCTCTAAGGAGGTCACAGCCTTGTCAAGATCGCAGCCTGGGCGAAGGAGACAAGGGACAGCAATACCTACTAATGGGCAGCGATTCCTAAACAAGATCCGCACCCCTTATTAATATGCAACGATTCCACAAGGAATTAAATGATTAATAATTAGTAGTTTTGAGGCAGCGATTGGGAATAAACTAAAATAATATTAAGGTTGAACAAAAAGTCATAACCCTTGGAAAGGAGATGTCTATTCCAAAGGGTGCATAGTTTCATGAAGGTATGAGGATATATAAGGGAGGTCAAAGTATTTGTGAAAGGCATCAATTTTGGATCAATCAAGAGGATCAAGCAGAAAAAGGAAAGGAGAAGTGGAAATTAGAATATTAGCAGAAATTTATTTAAAAGATAAATCTGAGTAATAGGTAGAATTATAGACACATATATATGTGTTCCTACCATTGTGACATTTGCATAAAATTAATGATCTTTGTGAATAATCTATTTTATATGTGATAAGGGATTTGTATAATAATCTATTTTGAATTTAGAGAAATGGATTGCAAATAGGGAGGCTGATCAACCTTTCAGGTTCACGAGAAGTGAAGGAAGACCGGCCTTCATGGTCTTATCAAGTATGCCACCACGAGATGGAATGGAAGACCAGATTTCCATGCTTGTGGGCCAGGGGGTGGAGTGGAAGACTGGCCTTGCATGCCCTTGGGCTTGATCAAGGAGAATGACTGGCCTCCAAGGTGAATTGAGGGATGGAAGGGCGACCCACCTTCCATGCTCTCGCAGTACAAGGGCGACCAACCTTGAGACTGCGGTTTGCAAGCATTTCAACAAATTCCTAATAAGATTATTATGGGAATCCACATTGGAATGGCTATTGCCTTGATTAGATTTTTGATGTGACTAATGTACATGGATATCCTAATGTTTACTAATGATTCGTAATATATATATTATCATGGATTATGAATTGTATCTGTAGCAACCTTAGACTGACATCCTAGATTATTTTTGCCCTTGTGCTGTAGTGATGTCAAAACAAAAAACTTCTTCCCACTTTGAACGAAATGTGTAGGAACAAAAACAGTAAAAGGCTAAAAATAGACTTCAGCAGGAAAATAGAATAAATTGACTTTTCCTGAAAAGTGCTGCTGCTAAGTCTTATTCCCTGATCCATGAACGCCGCAAATTTGTTGCCTAAATAGTTGCTCTGATATGCATTGCTTGGATATTTCCAAATTATTTTAATAGAAGTAGAGCAGAAGACATTTTTACATAAGATTTCTGAAATGGGAAATGAGAGCAAAAATGTCGAAATGCTGAAATTTGAAAGCTGAGTTACTATAAGGAGGTGAACTCCACATAGAACAATTCAATTAGAGAATTTAACAGTGAGAATTTTAATATGAAATTCTATTCCCTTTTGTATAGCCATGATTAAGTTAGGGCAATCCATAAGCCCGAATTCAGGCGAACTCAACAAGAAAGAGAAAAGCTAAGAAACTACTAGAAGATTGCTTGAGGATTATCTGAACCACATGTGGGCTTGATAATCTGATCTTACATGGTGAAGCTAATAGCATGCTGGTATTCGAGGCATAACAATCTGCAAGTTAAACTTTGAATGTCTTTTAAGCACAGTTCTGTGCTTGTATTTCTTAGAGCACATATAAGAGTGCTGCAAGTGCTGCCTTCCTGAACACCTACTTTTAAAAGGAGAATAAATAACATGGAATGGAATGCATAAGCAAGAACAATTTTGCCAACTGCTTCAAATTCCTTTTCAGGGATTTTCTTGTTATAGGCTTCAGTAATAGACATTTCAAGCTTACTTTTAATTTTGAAAAACCCCTCTTCTCTTTACTTTTGTTCTATGTTCATTCCATTGATTTACAAATGATTGAGGGGTGGTAGACACATTTTCACTAAACAACTGCCTTTAACATCTATTCCCAATCACAGCCTGATACATTCTGGTTCAGCCTTTCCATTGAGGGGCATTTTTCACAATTTCAAACTTCATTCCTGTGATGCGTAGGAGGTGTTCTCTTACCTTGCTGTAGCTGCCTTGAATGATATTACATATTTGACATGGACAATGATGTGAACGTATCCTTTTGTTTGTTTGTTTCAGTGGTTAATTTGTCACATAATAAACAATGGTTATTTCTGGGTTGAAAGGTCCCTTTGCATATATATCTTCAATTTTTTCTGAGGGACACGGGGGCTTGCTGTGCTACCTCCACTTCCCATTCCATTGCCTCGACCAACATGATTACCACTCCCTGTTTTGAGCTGCAGTTTTATTGACAGAACAAGCAGCCAAGCACACAAAGTGCTGTCTATTTCTCTTTAATCTTTTCTTTTATCAAATTATGACATATTTAGGATGATATGGATGAAGATTTAGTGGCTTTATCATGTTTTTAAGTCATAAATCTTAAATACAATTTC
The DNA here is from genome assembly GCA_007258455.2 of Sequoia sempervirens. Taxonomy (NCBI): domain Eukaryota; kingdom Viridiplantae; phylum Streptophyta; class Pinopsida; order Cupressales; family Cupressaceae; genus Sequoia; species Sequoia sempervirens. Next base: position 57,672,477 of record VDFB02109042.1, read on the forward strand.
AAAAAGACTTAATGTTATAGTGAATTGCATATTGTTGGAATGTTTCATGCAGGCATATTTGAGTGCAATCGTTGTGTATCTTTATGCACATGACTTCAAGCAAGCTGAACAGTGCTATAATGATTGTTCCCAGTGAGTGCTTCGTACTCTGTTCTTTCATAATGATACATACAAGGAGTCTCTAGTATATAGAAAAAAAACGCATTGAAAATTAAACAGAAAGAACCATATTTTTTTGAAGTGACATGCTAATTAGTTTCTGTAGGTTTAGCATATGTATTATTCTCCAGAAAGCTAGCCGTGCCAAATTCCAAAATAATATGCTCTATACTATGCTGTACTGTGCTGTATTTTTTACTTTGAATCCCTTCTCGTGGATAAAATTTGATTTTGGAGGGTTAGATTTGAACAATGATCAGGATAAAATTAATTTTGTTTATTGTTTCTTAGGATTGATGCCTTTTCAAATAGCGATCAAAATTATTGTGCTGAGAAATTGCTTCAGGCATACAGAGAAGCTGATGTTGAAGAGATCAAGCATATAGCTCAATCAAGCAGCGCCATCTCTAATCTTGATCACATGGTATTTCTTTGCTTTCCCCCTATATTTTTAGATGCTGAGCAAGTCTAAAGCTAAATCTTCAATGCACAGATAATGTACCAGAGCCTATGCAATCCCCAAGAAGTTTTATCTTCTGCTTTGGATTTGTACCCTTGATTGTGGTGTGTGACATTGTCTGACAACATTAAGACTGCACATATAATATTCCTGATAGCATTAGGATTGCACATTGAATTTTCCCTGACAAATGGATGCACTTAAAATATTTATTTTTCTGCGATATTCGATTGCAAAGGTCTGACAACCATTTATTTGAAAGTGTTATCAGCCTCAAATGATACAGATGCAGCTCAAATTAATAGATGGTTTTAAGATTCTTTTTTGTTGTCTCAACAAAAAGGTTTCCGTAGTTGGTAACTTGATCTCATATTGAATGGAAATAAGAAATTTTTATATTGCTAAGAAGCAAAATTTTGTTTAGGATAAAAATGGGAATCAAGGTAGAGCCAACAATAGATGATGACAAAATTTAAGTGTTATAGATGTGATGAGGGCTATGGATTTCTATATTTAGTTGTCCCTTGATTTGCTCTTTCATATGGAGTCCTTTAATACACCCAAGGAAATTCTAGATAAATTTTTAACATTATTTGGAGTTTGGACAAGAAGACAAAATTAGGGGTTATCTCTTGGACATTGAACTCTTCAGTCTCCCATGCAATTTTGAAAGCATACAAGATTTCTTCACTTAGTTTAGAGTATAGTTAAAATGAAGAGGAATTGAGAAACAAGACACTCAATCAATTCGTGGTGTACTTTCTAAGCTTGGTCCAAATTACTTTTGTTTGTGTTTATGCTACTATGTTTGCTCTTGGAACTGCATTTATTATGCCTTTCCTTGATGATTTTTCTATCACTCACTAGGTAGCAAGATAAACTCATTTAGATAGGCACCTTGAAATATTCAAAGTTTCATGTCTTGGTTGCAAATCAAGACACAAAAGACTAGAGGGTTTCTCACAATAAAGAAAAAAAATAGAAAAGTAAAATCAAGAAAGACAACACATAGAAAAAGAATTAGAAATCTTTCTTTGTTTCCAAAGTAGAATCTAAGATCTCTTCCAAGCATGAAAATCAATAGAAAGAGAAGGTCAAATGTTCATACTTCATAATATAAGAGACCTAGTCATGATGAGCACAAATTTAGAAACAAATTGATCATCTAACACATTCTTGAGAAGAACAATATTCGTGTTCTTGATTCTATTTCTAAGGGTTCATCAAATTCAGGTTTTTCTAAAACAAACAGTAAGGGAAAAGGAAAAGGCAAAGCCCTTGTGGTTGTAGCTCCATATTCCACATGGATACTGGACTATGGTGCTTCACACCACATGGCTTAATCATTTGATGATTTCTCATCTTTGGAGCCTTTGTTGATGTTGCAGATATTGATAAGTGACGATTCTTAAGTTGATGTATGCAGGAGGGTCTATTGATATGGGTGAGGGAACATTCCATGATGTTCTATGTCTTCCCTCATTGTTAACCAATTTCCTATTAGTATATTAGATCATTCACACTGGTTTCGATAAATGAGTTGAGTTCTCTCTTGATTTGTGGTTAACTAAGAGTTGCACAATGATTCTACAATGGTTGTTGGGGAGGAGACCATTAGTCTTAGTTGTATGCATTTTCTCGCTTTGTCTGATTCTCCTTCAACCACACTTCACTCACACTCATGATTAGTAGATTGTGGCATGGACAATTTGGTCATCTTATACTGCTATTTATAGCAGTTGAGCTTGTAGAGCATTGTTATAGGTTTGCCTAGATCCACTATTTTGGTGGAGGTTGCGATGGCTGCTTTTTTAGGAAGGGCAAAGCATAGAGGTCTACTCGATTTCTAGAGTTGATTAACAGTGACCTATCTAGGCCTTTTTTGCATCCTTCATTTAGTAAGGCCAAACACATCTTGACCTTCATTGATGACCCAAACCACCTCCCCATATTGGAAGCTTGTAGAAACACTGGTTTAAACTTGCTTTCTTGAGTGTTTTAGCTAATAAATCTCACAAAAGTTTAAATGCTAGATTTGTTTAGATCTTTGGGATATGATTATCTATTTTTTCATGAAACACATTTCTTAACAACACGTGGGTTGATCACAAAAATACAATTTCGTATAGTTATACTAAACACTATATTTTCTTGTAGATTATTAGGCTTGCAAGAAAGCTACCCACTGGCGATGTGAATGCAGTTTCTTCATCTGCTGCTATAGATGAAGAGGCTTTTAATGAGGACGATCTGACATAAGAGTGTTGGTATTCTACTGCACACCCTTATCTTGAAACAATTTGTTTTTCAAGTTATGAAGTCACACTGTCCTAGTTAATATTCATCCTATGGAAATATTTCACACTGCCATTCATAATTCCATGTATTTATGTACTGTATTTCATTAGTTAATTTATATTTACATCGTGCAGGGATTTTTTGAAGTGGAAGAGCAAATTTATGTAGTGGTGGGGAGCTTGACACCTTCGTCATACATATTAATTATATGCTTTGTACTTCAAGGAATTGCATTACCATGTATTTTAGAGTTTTTGAATTGGATTGTTTTATTATCTTATCTTTATGTTAGTATATTCATGTTTGTATAGGAGTGAATTAATGTTAAAAATATATGTAAAAGATTTTATGTTAAATATAAATTTTTTTCTTGTTGATTTTATGTTTTATTTTTGTAGTTTTAAAATATAGGTTATTGTTGACAATTTTTATTTTATTTTATACTTTGACAGTTTTTCTAAATTAAAGATTTTGCAAAGAATATTTAAAATCATTTAAGCTTGATTTTAAAATGAGCATATGATTAAATACACGTATATATTTTCTTAATTGCTTTTCCCAGCTACTAAAGCAATCATTTTTTTTTGATTGGTAAGTGCTACCACGGGGTAGCTCCCTTTGCATTAATAACATAGAGAAAAGTACATCGGCTCCTAAGAGAGCGAAAACAGCAGTACATCGGAGTTCTGAGAGACATCAAGAAGCAAAACCCCTCTGAGATCTCAGCAGCTCAAACAATCTGTAATGAGGAGATCAAATCACCATGCATGCTAATAAAGAAGTTGAAAGTCACAATCTGTAATGAGGAGAACAAATCACCATGCATGCTAACGAAGAAGTTGAAAGTTACAATCTGTAATGAGGAGAACAAATCACCATGCATGCTAACGAAGAAGTTGAAAGTCTCCATATTCTAATGTTTTAGACCTTGAACAGTTTAAATGCTTCTGTGGTAACTTTACTTTGTTTAATGGCATTGACGTCGACTATCCCAGCAATGAGGCTGTCACTGGGAAGGATGTAAACCAAGGAAATGGCCTGATTTGCACTCTACAGTGAATCCGTTCATAGGAGAGAACGAGAGAGAACCGAGCCCCAGTTGGCTTTCCTTTATAACTGTATGATATTGGAGATGAAAAGATCATAAACCCGGCCATCATGGACGTGCCCAACTGCCTAGAGAGAATGTCCTATAATCTACAGGATGACTGCATCCACCCCATCATAATCTTTCTTAAACAACCTTCGAATTTGAGTCTTGGAATCTTCAGCCAAGCAACGACACTCCAACGCAAATAATCCACACATAACCATTTGCAGAGCAAAATGAAAGCTACTCGAAAGAGTCGGTGAAGAAAGAGATCGTGAGAAAGCATATAAAAGGCCATAGTCCATTTTGTCGGATCGCAAGAATGCATAGATCGAAAAATGCAGCCGAATATCGTCCTATTAAGATGTTGGCGTACGATCCGCTTTCAAAACATTCTCGAGGCTGATCCAATCCGATTCTTTTATGGAAAGCCTATAGAAAGCCATCACTCCCGAAGCTTGCCAGAAGGTTTGCAACTTTATTCGCTTCACGTTAGGCATGCTTGATTGAAAAATCCAGATTTTCAATTATGCTCCAAGTCTTATCAGCCAATGAATACTTCATTTGATCGCACAATTTGATCTCCTCGTATAAGGCTTCGAACTCATCTTCGTTATTGGTTCGGTCGCCTAACTTTTTCGAAATGGCCCAAATGAGGAGCCCTGAATCATTACAGATGATGCATCCAGCATAGAGGCCCTCAGGTTACTGAGGTTATTTCGAGAGGCCTCATCAAAATTGAATTTTTACACTTATTTTAAATTTTTGATGGGGTTAGATTTAATCGATTATTAAAATATATACTTCTAATGATAGGATGGATTTTTTAAAATTCGGTTAAATTTTTATGGGGTTAGATTTAATCGATTATTAATATGCATACTTTAAAGAGAATTGTTTTTGGGATCTTGGTAATGATAGAATGGATTTTGAATAAACATACAAGCTGAATAATTTTATTTAAGAGATCAATCAAGATTCATAATTTTTATGGTGAATAATTCATGAATAAATTTTCACTAATAATTATAGTGGATAATTAAAATCTCATTAAAATCTCAATCAAGATTCAAAACCTTTATGGTGAATAATTTATTAATAAACTTTCATTAATGATTATCAATCAAGATTCATAATCTTTATGGTGAATAATTTATGAATAAATTTTACTAATAATTACAATAGATAATTAAAACGACATTGTAAGAGCCACATTATATGTTTGTACAATTCATTTTACAAACAAACATTTTTTTGTGAATTAATATAAATAAATAAATAAATATAAAATTAAAAACATAATTTTTATTTATAATATAAAATGTAAAAATTAATAAAAATGTAAAAAGATATGATTATTTATATTTACTAAAAACATTTTTTTTCTATCATCAATATTGAGCTATCTTTTTAGTACCTACTTATTAATATATCATATCATAAAAATAAATTAGTTTTCAAACAAAAATTAACAAGGTACATTCCTTATTCTCAAGGAAAGAGTTACAATAGGGAAAACCTTAGTTATGGGAGTTCCTTTTATGTCCACAAATTGTTTGAAAAATCGGGTGCCAATACTAGTTACAATACACATTCTTATGATAGTGTCAAGCCCAAAAAATTTTGTTAGAAAATCCAACAATTTTTTTTTTTTTAAAACACACATTAAGCTAATTAACATTGAGATTGTCTTGATGAGGCAACATGATTGCTAGCGCTATTGCCAATAAATTTATCATTAGGTTTACATTCCTATCCACACATCTTACCAAGAAGATGTGCTATCGTGACTTGATTTAACTGGTTCAATTAGGGATTAGTCAACCCTAATATAATTAATCCGATACTCACACGAGTTGGGATGAATAGCCTCGATGATGATAATACTCACATATTTATATTAGGTATTTGAAAAAAGGTTCTGGCATATGTACTAGGTTGGTCTTCTTTAGATGTTATTCATAATGGTTAATAGCAAATGAGGTAACCATCCACGTTAATATAATTGTTGTTATTTTTGTTGATAGTTAGGTTTATGTTGCCATAAATAATTTTAATAAAATTACTTCCCATTAACCCTACCATTGATGCTATTAAGACGTGTTAACCATGATTCAACAATATTGTTACTTAAGTACCAAGTCGACAATACAAATCATGTTAATGAAACTTAAGATGTTCAAACTAATATTTTCACGTAACCATCACTCATTAATAATGCCTTTGTTATTTGGACGATAAATATATTATCACTCGATTGATCGAAAATCAATCCCCATTACGAACCTCATTAACTCCAACTATTATTCATGTTATTACTCCATTACTTTCACCTAACCCATCTAAATATTCAATCATGGCTTAGTACCAATAATGTTAAATCAACATATAATGCTATTATTTATTCTCAAATTAACAATGGCATCAAATTGTAATGATACTAAGAATAAATTTCATATAGACATTATTACTATTATTATGCTTAGCTGAAATAACTATATTGACACCAATACATTATTATTATTAATCAAGACATTGACATCATTATCTAGTCCCATAATTATAATAAAGTTATTATTATCACTAGAGAGGGTAATAATAACATTACATTAAATCCCCTTTAATATCAACATTGGCATCATTATTAAATACCATAATTACATTAATGTTATTATTATCACTATTGTTTTACTTGTAGGATGCGCCTTGACAACCTTCATAGCAATGACACTCATGATATTGGCATATGGTAATATTGCGCTAATTAAATATGTGCAACACCTTGTATTTCTATAGTCCTTGATGTTGACATTAATTGCCCATATTAATATCAATATTTATTATAATAATATTCTCTTTCATGCTATATGTATATTCTTCTTCTATTACTATAAGAAGTGACATTTCCAACATTGTCTTGACATTAATAGTACATTTTAGTAACTACCACAAGGAACAATATTATTGTGATATTTTCTTACAAAATTTTAATTTTAGTAAGGGTAGTATAGTAATACTGACTCTTCCCCCTAACAACATTATTGCCATAATCGTCTCTTTTCAAAATGACAATGAGATTGATGTTATCCCTTAGATATCAGTATTAATGGACCGACTCGATACAAATCTACATCTCAGGTGAAGAATTTAAGGAATAAAATAAGGTTTCCACTAATAAATTACTTCGTGACTTGGAACACATAGCTAACTTTCCCACCCATTACTAATTGACTAGCTTAAGCTGGTGAAGGGTTCTTGATCGGAACAATTGCTTAGTCCCAATCACAATGGTTGGAGTGCAAGAATGGTCTTTATATTCCTCTACCAATGAAACTTGCCCAAGTAGACATAAAGGCCACTCTCTCGCCACTACCCCTCATTGATGTTTTTAATGAGGCCGCTTTCCTGTCCACAATAATGAGTCGAGTCATGTTCTAGTGTTGGATCAACTGTTCAAATTGATGTTGATGCCTCTACATAACATCTATTATCCATAGCTATTGGCTTGACTTCCTTTGATTCCTGCTGCCTGAGGCATCTCAAATGTCATGTTTAATGACCTGTAAGCAGACATAAAACTAGCAATATAATTACAGTTTTTATTCATAAGGTTGAGTCAATGTCGGGCAAAGAACATCGAATGAAACTTGATTCTGATTTCATGATGTTAACCTTCACTCTAAAACTTGCCTAGGGAAAGATCAACCTCTGTGTCCAAATAGGCGGATATTGGAGGTATCGATTACTCAATGTTAATATTTTAACTTACGTGTTAACATTGTAAGTGCAAAATCGATGCAGGTGAGAAGAATCAATATTAACGTGAAAGCTAATAAATGTCATCAAAATATTATAATGCTAGCACTCTTAGGTTGAGGTACTCGCCAAGCATGGTGCTAATCAGAAGGTGGCGTAACAGAAATACTAACCAAAATAGTATATTAAATTAAATGGAATTGTGTTTAATGAGTAGCTAGAGTAAGGTACTGAGGATTATGAGAAGTACCGAGGTTGGTGGACTAGACAACTTTGGATCGTTTCCAGTCAGACTTCAAGAATTCGGCTAGACAATGTTTTAACCAAAAAGTTCTCCCCAACAAACCAGAAATTGACACAACTGCTTGAGCTTTCCTACAACGTGTTTCCCTTATACAAGGACTTCAATTGCACTAAATAGTGCAAGGGATGCATCCAGTCTGCCATTCATTCGCTACACCAAATTGGGTGGGTCCATTCTCTTCTCACAAGTTAATCTCCCCATAACGTAGGTAAAGGAATTAAATTGGTTGTCAGGAACTAAATTTCTTTTTGAGCAATTACCAATGGTCAGCACCAATGACATGACATGCTGGGACAGGGGCGGTGGATTTGGCGCTGCGTATGACGTTTTGAAAGGCATGTTGAAGGGTTATTTCAGAATCTTTTACTGCTGCGCTCAGGCGAGAATTACACTACAACATTGATTGTTGGATTGTTTAACTTTCAAGGACTCAACGCCATCTTAAATTATTTACAAATGTTGAAATATGTTGTTTGTTTACGGTCTCAGTTATAACAAACTTCCTCTCTATTGCTGCAGTAATGCAGGCGAAAAGACTGGTTTGAATTATTAAGATTCACTGCCCTTTTTCTTTGGTTCTTTGAATTATTAAGATTGCTGCATTAATGTAGTATAATTGTAGGATAATTGAGGTTGAAATAGGGTGCAGCCCTATTTACATAAAATTTGGGATGGAAACAGATGCCCAACAGAGAACTAGTCCGCAACCATGCAAAAGGTGGTGTTTCGTCTTTCGGTGCAAACTTGTTGGGGTTTTGTTGCCTTCACGATTTAATCATATGTAATGGCATAAATACTTTGCCGAGGTAAGGGGCCTTCACATTTCATACTCATAATGGGCAAAGCGTGGTTGACTATGTCATCGGTTCACAATGTATTATGCCAAGGATAATTGAGGTTGAAATAGGGTGCTGCCCAATAGAGTTGAAATCTGACCAAAGCCCTATTTACATAAAATTTGGGATGGAAACAAATGCCCAATAGAGAACCAGTCTGCAACCATGCAAAAGTAGAGATCTTCAAGGTAAAATCGGTCTAACCTCAGAGAATCAAGACATATTTAAAAACATGCTTGAAAAACAGTTAAAAGAAATAAAAAACATTGGCAGCCCCAACAGAAACCAAAACATTATAAACAGTAGCAAGCTGATGTCAATAATTCAAGAAGCTCTCACAACATGCAAAAGAGTTAAAGGTAGAAGAAATTCCAAAAATAGTTTTCCAGCAAATCCATGGATTGTGCCTTGTTTGAAGAGGAGAAGATTGTTGAAACAACAAGTTCCCGAATCAAAATACACAGTAGAAGAAATAAAATCAGCAAAGAGTTAGAGGGAAACATGGAGTAGTTGGTGGGGTTGGCGGCTACTCTGTTTGTTGCAAAAGGCGGTTTCAGCTCTGTATCTTGGGTCCCATAGGCTAGCTGGTCTCGTGGATGCAATTAAAAGCATTCATTCATTCACCCAAGTGTGCTACACCCCACGACATGACTTGGAAAGAGGTAGCCTGAAAGCACGACTGTGCAAAGCAAGGATGTGTTGTTACCTTCTATGACCCCACGCTAGAAGGCTCCCTCTAGTTTCATTTACTTCTTTACTGTTTTAATGTCTATTTATTTATTTTGTTTGTTGTAGATTAAGGGAGGAGAGGCAAGGGAGCGAATGCCTATGAATGAGTTATGCCCTAGATAGGGCCTTCAACTGGTTAGCCTTGAAACATTGATATCCCGAGCTTTCAGCTTTGCTAAGTTCTTGGTAGCTTGTCCTTGCTGATTATAGTTTTAATAGGGCTGTGCCCTTGGGAGAGGCGAAGCCCACTCGCTTAACACCCATTTCAGTTGGCTATTTCACAACCCCAGCTAAGTAGATACGTATATAGATTTGGGAACCCTTGATAAAACACAATTTATTCATTATTGTAAGATTTGGCTATGGAGATAGCCACCCAAGATCTAAAGGTCTATGGAAAACACAAATTACTGAGAAGATCAATATGACAAGAATAAACTGTATTCTTATCAATGAATGCAAAAAGAGTCAATGTACAAATGTAGTAGAGACCCCTTGTTTATATAGCCAAGGTGAGATACAAAATGTCATAGGATTATGACAAGTATCTTAATCATATGACATGAGACAACTTCACACAACTACCTAGGTAACATATGATAGTTGTCAAAGGATAAGATAACAACTAATGACAACTAACATTTTCTAGAAATAATCTTATAACTACGTAAACTTAACATGTGAATATATCCCCTAAGTCCCTAGTAAATGAAATAACTAGGTACAAGACATTTATTCACACCAACAATTATTATTATATTCCTCCTTTTTTTGACAAGGCACCTGTGTGTTTATATTAAATGCAAGGATTGTTGACCATGTAGAAAACAAGTTGGATTGGTTGAACAATTTTCAGGAAAGATAAGGACTAGTAATCTGCAACTAAAGCCAAGGTCAAAACACATCACATGATCAAATTTCAAGATCCAACTCACACAATATCTGAAAATGCTTTGAACTCATGCATACTGAGTTTGAAAGTGTAGACTAACATTCTAGAATGTGTATGTGTGTGTATTCAAGAATGTTCATATACAAATGTTTCTAGTTTTATATGTTTATTTATTTATTTTCTATTCTTATTTTTCACCCATTTATTACACAAATTTCCTATCTATAATTGCATAGTATGATGAAAATAAATTATCAGATGATTTAATAGAAAGATTCTTGAGATGCATTGTAGTCTACTTATTCTTCCCAAATTATTTTAGCTTAACATCATCACACAATGGAAACATGAGCCACATATTGCAAAAACTGAAGGAATGGAGTAGTCTAATTTTTATTTTATTTTTGATACATTCCTATATCCACCCTTAATTACTACAACATAAGGAAACTTTTTTTTTTTTTTTTAATAATAAAGAGCAATGCATAATGTTAACCAAAACCTTCACTTTGAAATTCACATTGTGAGTAAATCAATTTTATAGGGCTCAACAAAAATGGCCTCACATCCCATAACTTGGGAGAGATCAAATACAAATAGATGCAAATAGAACTAAACATGCACACTCTTCCACCAAGATCGCATATTATAAGATGAACACCTCTTCCCCAACAACTAATAAGGGTAGCTTATACTAGTAAGGAATATCACTTCATTTTTATATAACAAGATTGACTCACAAGTTTCAACTCTTCTAGATTTGACTACAAAATTTTCAATGGGATAAACACGCCATTAGGTCTTTTTCTCCACCCTATCGTAATGGCATCATGGAGCCTCATGGGCTCTAGCCATACCCTCGAGCAAGGAATTATTTTAGCTCCATGATGATAAACATAGACTTTTCTCATTTTTACAAAGGGATAAACTGACAGAGCACAAACTTTATGCATCTAGGTTCTTTACTTTCTATTTCCAACCATGATCTATACACTATCACCTTCTTACAACCAATAAACAAGGGTAAACGAAAATAGGAAGAAATTATCTCTTTTCTTTTTGGTTAAGGGATTGAACTCTTTTATCCATCTTGATCACTACCTTTCCAAAGAGGTGGACTCCTCTCCCTTTCTCATTTCTTCTACCATCTCCACTAAAGTTCTCCAAGAGGAGAAGTGGGTAACACCCCACTCTTCCTTCCTCTCCAAGAAATATAGGAGTTTCAATTTGCAACCTTTGAATGGGGAGTTGTGAAGTGTACCTCCCTCCATCAATGAGGGTGAGGGGAATATGCACTTGGACAACCCCTCAATCTTTTCACCCCCATCATTTCCTCAAAATTCGTCACTCCTCATTATGAGGACTTTTCAAGAGTCAAATCATGTCCTTGGGGCACTATTGCATGCCCACTTGACCCCTACCACTATGGTGTAGACCTTAGGGGGCTTATTTTTGCATCCCAACCAAGGAAATCGACCAACAACCCTCTTTAAAGACACACTTAAGGATCCATCCGAGTTTCACACTTGGATAAGGGTTCCTAGCCCCTAGCCCCTCTTACATCCACATGACACATAATTAAATACCCTCACAACACTACAATAAATTATCCTTTTAATATCAACCCTCATCACCTTACTCTACCAAAATATTAACTTAATTTCTTTCTAAGCTTTGAAAGGGGCCAAATTCATGACCACAAGGAGATTTCTTTTCGATGTGTTCTCAATGGTCTCCCCTTCCTGTACTGACACTCTTCCTTTCCTACACATTACCAATGAAACCATAAGCAACAATCGTATATCACATAAATTTGTTACTGAAGTAAGATTTAATTGTACAACAATTCCATTTACAATTACAATTCATTTTCACAATTTACGAGTCCTAACTCCTTCATGGTAGCATCAATAAATTTTTTAGAATGAAATGCAAGAATATTGTCAAATAATAACACTATTAATCATCCACAATGCATCTTACCATCTATTTAAGAAAACATAAAATAGATTAGAGTTTTACTAATCATATGCAAGGTGGTGTCTTACAAACAGGCTTTATCTTTTTTAGTTGTTTAATTGATGTAGAGTGGCAGGGGAAGCAACACCTTTTTCCAATAGCTTCTCTAAATGCACACATCAACTTCACTATTCCTTCCAACAAGAAACTTGATCACCCAACTCAACTCACATAGCCAGACATCACCACAGGACTTTGGAATGATTTGGACACTCTTAATATGACAAAACATGAACAACCAACCAGCTTTTGCCCATAGAAACTCTCATTCCCCCATTGCTGCCACACTTTCCACACATTCCTTCTAGCACTCACCAATAGGATAGTCATGATAAAACTTTTTTAAAGGCCAATAATAGAGAAATAAACCATGTTTTATACTTATTACATAGACCCTTACAGATCCCCAAAAGCATAGGACCAAACACCAAGAGCAAGTGTATCAAATAATTAATTTACAAGCCACCAAAAGGCTTCATTTGGCTTGTGCAAAGAAGGAATCAAATTGTCAAGGTACACCCCAACACCCCTAATGCCTTTAAAATAATTCAATAGGTTCCCCAAGACCTGTTATATGATTTTCATCCATTATATTTACTCAAATAATCAGAAATCAACAAATAATGTATTCAAATGATCACATTTTGGATTGTACAAGGCAAAAACCAAACCTAGGGCATCACATAACTTTTGAAAACCTCCATTTTTCAATATGAAACAAATTGTAGCATGTAAAGGAATCCTAAATCTACCAATCCACCAAGTTTTAGATTTTTCCCACGGTGGAAATGGGAATTACATCCATTTTGGTGACCAAACCCTTGTTTTGCAAGGTTTCAGACCCATTTTCACTAAAATTGATGTAACTTACTCAATTCTTAATGAAAATGAGCCAAATCACCACCAAAAGAAAGTAGACTCTTCCCTCTTTCAAACCATTCCAATTTGGAGTCCGTACAATGATTTACCAGACTGTACCAAGCATGGGATCAAGAAAAAATGCTGTAAAAAATAGAAAAAACAAAGTTTTCTTCTTTATTAAATGCTTCAAAACTTCAAAACTGCCAACAACAGCCCAACCTCAACCCAAGGGAGGCTTTTTAAACTTGTTCCCCATCATTTACAACTGCCCTCAACTGATTTTTGAAGGAGGGAACCATTAGTTAATGAGATTACATCATTAAAGTTGATGTTATGCCAAAGTTCCTTATGACAACTTTGCATTTTGAAGCAACTTTGCAATCCTAAAGACCTAAGACCTTAACAACCATTCAAATAACCTTGAAACAACCTTATTACATTTTCAAGACCCCAAACCTTGCACACTTACATAAAAATTCACATTTTTGCTTTCAAAGGCTACAAAAGCAACTTTTAGTGCAAAATTGCATTGTTGCACATTTTGACTCAAAACTCAAAAACTCACCCTAGATCTTGCTCAATGGTCTTGATTGACCTTATTAATGACAAAAAGACTCAAAAAGACTAATTCTAACCTCCTAACAACATGTTTTCATCAAATTAGCAAAAATGGAGGATGAGGTGTAGGTGCTCTTGCACCATTAATGCATGTAGGAAGAATAGAATGTAGCAACTTTAGTTGTAGTGTATTTCATTTACTTTAAAAGCTTTTGGATTTGCTTGCATATCATATTTTGCTATGGATTTTTTTCTTTTTTTGTGTGGAATGTCATGAAATATTTGAGAATATTTTTTATTATGTGTTTTAAGTTTGAATATGGACTTTATAAATGTAGTTGTGTTGTTGGAGCAAAATGTTTAGATATAACCAAAATTTGAATATGATTGTATATTCAATTTTTTTTTTTAAAGTCATTCAATTTCATTTTTTTAAAAATTTTGAGTTCATAAATAAAGTGAGGGCTTTAAGAAGAATTATGTCAAAGAAAGTTGAAGTGTTGACTTTGTTACACAGTCATAGAACGTGTGTTTTTTGGTTTGTTGAAAGTGATAAACATACCATTTGTCAATATGCAAAAAGAGGGGAACTCATTTTTACAATTGTGTGACTTCTGAGATCCAAATTCTTGATTTTTAGGTTTCCTCTTCATCTTTGGTGGCTATTTTAGCTTCTTTCATGCTTGGGAACCTACAAATAACATGTTTGAGGTCAAATTAATCCCATATGAAGTTCATAGTGTTGTGTATGGGAGTTATTTGTTAGCTTTGTTCTCATATTCATTATTGTATTTGGACAAAGAGTTCATTGGAGAGTTGTGAATTAGTCTTGGGGGAGTTGTTAGTTCTTGAAGGCTCTTAGATAGCCTATGGGATGAGATAATTTGTACTGCTGCCATTTTGGAGTACTTAAATAAGTGTGACTCACATTTTGGTGGAAATTTTATCTTAAAGGGGTTTCTCCATCTTATTTCTTGTCTTCATTATTTATGGTATTGTTATCTGATTTCTTTTTCTTAATTGCAATTTGATATTGTGTAAGCATTAGTCAATTTAACTGCTCTCATAATTTACTTTCTATATTCTATAAGTTGACTAAATTGAGGTATAACCTTGATAGTTTACAAATCGTGTAGTATTAGATCAAGTTTTTTCCTTGTGAAGTTTGTTGTGGCCAAATTTGTAGTTACACAATATAAAACAAGTTGAGAAGTTCGTCGCCTTTTTAGCTTCTGCAAATTAAACCATAAGCATGATAGGGAAGCATCAAGCCTTGAAAAGTAAACAAGGTTCCTCAAAATAGACGTTATTGTTTCTTATTTTCTCTAGTCATGGAAGCTACATGTTGAATGGAGGCCTTATGCAAAAATTAATCTCATGCAATAGTAAGGGGAATTTTCTCTATTTGTAATCATTTTCAAAGGTTTCTTCCTCATCAAAGGTGTTAGAGTTATCGTTATCTTCTTTTTGACATGTTGCCCTTATGGTGTGTTTTTGGGGACTTTTAGTATTATTCTAGTGCCTTTAATAGCACAGTGTCTTGCTAATTCGCCACTCTTTGACTATGATGGAACATTCTTGAAATAGTGTTGGGATCAAGTTCATAAGTAAATAGGTCACAGTTTGGGTTACTGCAAAAGTTACATTGCTTCTTATTCAACCAACATTCATTTGCATAGTGGCCCTAATTACCATATTTGTAGTAGTTAGCATCTTCTCTTTTTCAACTACTTCTACCTCTTCCTCTACCACCTCTCTTGTGCCTAAAATATCTTCTACCATCATTTTGGATATTTGAAGGTGTATTTTGGAGGGTATTGATCTTTCTTTGGTTTCTCCAGCTATGTGTTCTATATCCATGGTCTTGGTTGTAGTAGGGTCTCTCCACAAGTCCCTTAACATAGGCCATATTTTGATCTATATTTAATTTGTTGGCGTAATTTTGGCTAAACCATGGATCATTCTATTCTTATTCTTCTCTTTCTTTGAGTTTGAAGAGTAGTGAGGGAAATAATCTATTCCATGGTAATCCCACTCTTTGTAGATATCCAATTCTCTATAGATGCCACAATACATTGTTTTATTCTTCCTTAGATCTAATCTCAAATCTACCCTCAACACAATAGCTCTCCTCTCTCCTTTATAACTAGAAATTTATTTCTTATATGTTCTTCCCTTGAGAAATATACACACTAGATATTTCCCTATGCTTTTATGGACTAGTGCCATGTTTAGCAAGTATTGCTTGCTTAAGTTTTAGTTGCTCTAACTCCAACTTCTTTTTTTCTATCTCTTTGTTCTCACTACTATTTTATTTCCTCCTCCAAGTTTGTGCTTCTATATTGTAGGCTAGGTTTATCGCTTCCAAATATGTGTTGAATGTTCTTCCATTTAAAGATGCTCAAATTTTAGGAATTAATCTTGAGACAAACATTCTATACATTATATTTTTGTTAATAGTTCTTTTTAACTTTCTAGATACCTCTTTGAACTATTGGCCATAGTATTTTATTGATTCTCCTTCTTCCTAGACTAACTCATTTTACTCACACAATCTGTTGGAATTTTTGGAGATTCAAAGTTTGATAAGATTCCTTCTTAACTTCCTCCCATTATTTATCATGTTGTGGGCAAGTGTTTCTATACCAATTAAGTTCAACATTCTACAACATTCCCAAAAAGTTAAATAACTTAGATTGATATTTGGTTGTGCCTTTTCTCTACCAAATTTATTCTAGGATAAATTTGTGTTCCTTCTTAACTTCCTCCCATTATTTATCATGTTGTGGGAAAAGTGTTTCTATACCAATTAAGTTCACATTCTACAACATTCCCACAAAGTTAAATAACTTAGATTGATATTTGGTTGTACATTTCCTCTACCAAATTTATTCTAGGATAAATTTGTGTTCCATGGCTTCAGTAGTATCTTTGTCAAATACAAGCAATTTTATTGGTAAGTCCATCTTCATTTAAGGCTTTTCTTCTTCTTTGTGGTGGGTTTTATTTTGTAATTGGTCCTTCTTATTAATTTTTTTCTACTATCTAGGTTTATTCTCTCTACCCTTATCTCCTGGTAATTGAATGTGTTGGGACTCAAATTCATTGTGCCCCTTTTTCTTGAGTCTCTTCATTTTTCATATGTTGTCTTGGTCATTTATGACCCATTTGCTGATAATTGATCTAATAAATATTCTAAGTTAGGTCCCCATGTTGAAGTCATATTCAAAAGGTTTAGGAAATGCTAAAAAAAAATATTGAAATGAGTTAATACTAGTCAAAAAATTTCTCATGGGTTTTTCCTATACATTTGGACCATGTCTAGTTCCCTTAGTTTTCCTTGTAAGGTCCTATATGGTTGGAAATCCCTGCAAAAAGGAGAAAAATGAAGAAAGTGACTAAGTCTTCCTTTTAGAAAAACTTGACTTCCTATTGAAGTTACCCTTTTGAAAGTTATTGAGTCCAATTCCATTGCATTTTCTTGCATGTTTAATTCAAAATTGAATATTTTTGTATTGTCATGCTTTTTGTGGTGTAGGAGTTAAAGGTGAACTCCCAACACCCCCAAAACAAATGCAAAAAAAATTTTCTTCCAAAAGAGATAAAATGGTAAGAATAGCTTGCTTGATTATGGATGCAAGATTGATTGAATATCCACATGAGAAGCCTTGATGATAAAGGCAAGGTGAGAGATAGGATTACACAAGATTGTGACATGTGTCTTAATCCTATGTTATGAGACAACTAACTTGAAAATATTCAATGACTTAGGTAACCAAAATTAAATAAAATTAAAAAAGATATGATATAATCTTATCTAGACAATTAAAACTTCTAGGACACCTAGGACCTAACTAAACTTAACATGTGAATAATTTCCCTACTAGGAATTAAATAGGTACACAACCTTAATTATTCACACCATCATGTGGGACCTTGATGGCCTTCTAAACTATGCAAGTCAAATGATAATTGTTTTGGTTCAATAAGCTATTTCTTCATATCCAATTCACCTAAAATTTTTCTCATGAATGTCTTTTGCAAGAATTTTCTACCCATCTGCGCTTCCCCATTCAAAAGTGAACATCCAATTCAATTGATTTTTCTTGCACACAACCATTCATAAATCAAAATTAAATGTTTTAGGAAGTATGAGATCCATTTGAATCCGATCCTTTACATTATATACATATATCTGGTTCACTTTGAAAGCTCCACATGCCATGCCTCCATGATGTCATCATTCCATCACCATATCATCACTAGCCCTTTTGTGAAATTCTAGAGCCATCTGAACTAAACCTTTTAAACCCATTCTTATTTGGTTCAATTGAACTTCTTCGTAGGTGCAATTCAAACATTTTTTTTTCTCAAATCTAATTCAATGGTAAACTCCCACAAAAGGTTCTGTTGCACTCTAAAACCACACAAATCTTCATATTAACATGCAAAAGGCTCCAGTGGTGCCAAAAAAATCAATAATTTTGTGGTAATTCTTGGCGTGCACTTCCTACCTACTATCCTACCCTTCATGATTCCATTAATGCATCTTCCACCTACCAAAGACTTAAATGACATAATTTCAAAAATATGTTTGAGTGCAAAAATTCACATTCAAGTTTGATCCTAACTACTTACCATTATTACAAAGGTCACCCATCTACTAGATTTCAATGCCCATTCTATTTTTCAATTTAAAGGACCCATTTTGAGAGGGAATGATCCTATACCATTGATCTAGTTGTGTTTTGGATTAGGGTTTCACCATGTTGCTATTATATTAAAGATCTTGTTAATTTTTTGGGAGGTTTCTTTGAATTTGGTCTGCAAATGCCCAAAATGTTATAGGGCAGCCATAAACACCATGTCTTGTTCATTGAGGGATTACAAACCTATGGAATCAAAGTGTGGACACCTAAAACTGACTAACTTGTTTCTTCCAAAACATCGTCATTTCTTGTCATCACTCATCAACCCTTTCATCATTATTAATTAAATACTTTTTAATTATTTGATTAAGCCAACACATTTCCCACTTAAATAATTTTTATTAATGTCTCAATTTTCCTCATTCACATTAATTAAATAATTTTTAATTATTCCTCTATCCACATTAATTACATATTTTTTTAATTATGTAATTAACAATCACGCTTTCTTCTTATCCCACTAATTATTCTTGTAGAATTAAATAAATTGACTTTGCACATTCCTCTAAAAATAAATAAAATTATTATTTTATTTATTTCCTAAATATATCATTATATTTTTGTTCCTCCACCTCTATATTTAGTGACCATCTCTAAATTTAGTGAGTTGACTGAAAATCAACCTCAATTCACTCTCATCGACTTCCACTTCATCCACTCACGCAGTCAATCCTCTGATTCATGCAATCACCTAAACTTTCATCACAACCCTTCATCTTGACACATGTCGTGTGCACATTCCTCATGGTCTCTCAAACTTTCTCATCCATTGATCTCACCTCTCATCCTACATTGTTGATCGAATATCATTGAAAGCTATAAAACATCCATCATTTAGCCATTCAAACTGCTCCACAAATTTGATGAATCTTGCATCCATACTAACTCATTTTGCATTTCTTTTATGATCTATGTTATACTAATATTATTGAGCAATACACATATATTCAAATTAGCATAATCACATTCTACAATGGAGTAAGGCTAGGCATTTTGGTGGAGGTAAAGTAGTTAGTTTAGTTTGATTTCATTTGATTTCATGTTTTTGCACATGCTTCATTGAGGAATGATATTTTGATTATTGAATTGGGTTTATTGCTATTGCATGATTTCTATTTCATAAATTCAATTGATCATTATTCACCCTAACACACGAAGAAGATTAATATTGTAAGTGGATTTGTTATAGAATGTCTCCATGACATTAACTATGTATTCAAGAAGGTTTCTTAGTCATAGATAGGAATTTTTCTTAGCCACATTTCTGGCATGAATGTAATGTGGATTAGATTAATATAAAAACATTCTAAAAATGTTGTAAGTATTGTAAAAATATCTCATTTTATGTATAAATATATGCAATTATGTTATGGATTACTAAGTATTCTCTATCATTAAATTTCATGATCATTGTTGTATACAAATGCATAGCTTATTGTTCTTTTATTCTATTTTGTTCACTTCTCAATGTGTTGCAAGTCCATTGCCCAATAAATAGGCACAAGTTTGGAACCATGTACTAATCTGACACCATTAAAAAAATGTAATTAGCAGTGTAGGAGTAGGAGTTGTTTTGTGCATTCATAACCTCATAATGTAACCATGAATTTATCTTCAAGAGAGATATTCAAATGAATACATTTCATGTGGGTCATGATTTCATAATGTTATCGATTATATAGGGGTTTTAAGACAGCTAGTTGTACTTGGTTCGATGACAAGCTTTGGGGCCAACTCAACAAGTTGGGCTTGGATATCGATAGGTTTGGTTAATTTTATTTGGTTGTAATGACTATTAAGGTATAATCCTAGGGAAATCCTCTTATGTCTAAGCTAAGCTCAAAGAGTATGAGATGAAACCCACTCTTATAGAGTTGTCCTTTAACCTTTCACAATCTATTGATGATTTGATTTCACTTACATGATGACAACCTTGGTCTTGTGAGTGAGATTTCGTTCTAGGAAGTTGAGAAATGGTTTTGGGACCCAATAAAACTTCAAAGTATTATTTCCCCAATATGACTTTGCATTATTGTATAATTTTTTGTTGGGTATCTAATGTTTGGTTTAATTATGCTCTAGTAGTTGTGATGAAGTCCTTGAATTATACAAAGTAGGGGATGGTTCTTGGTCTAGGAGGTGTAACTCTTCAAATTCATGCTTTATTTTAGGGTATAATTTCTCACTTGTTAATGATATAATTTTTTATTGATGATTATTCCTTTCCCAAGTTGAACATGGTTTTATTTTCTCTACATGTCTCATATTTTCCTAATTTTCTCACATTTCTATTAAGTGGTCTACATGATCTTCATCAAATATTAAACGTTGTAACTTCTCTAGGGTTTTTAGTAATTTCATAAATATTTCATCAAGAGTGATGTGGATATTAGATAAATTTAGTTCCATGTATAGTGATATAATAAAATGTAATAGTGTTGGGGCCTAAATAATCCCACAAATTTCTTCAAAGTTCTTTTTGGATGCCACATACCTTTCTATACTTTCTACTAATTCTATTATCATTACTCATGCTTCATCAAGATGTGAATTATTTGTTTGGTAGTTTGATATAATTCTATTTTGTTGTTCTCCACATCACCTAGTTGGAACACTCTAATTCCTTGTTGGTAGCACCCCCTTTGGCACACTCAACAACACCCTTCTTGGCACAATCATCCTCAATATTTTTGTATTTTATCTATCCTTCTATGGTACCTTTCTTGATGTTGCTATGTTTTTTATGACATATTTCTTCCATGCTTCTATTCTCTATGTTCAATTATTTTGTTAACTAAAATTGTCTAATTTCACCTAATCTTTTGTTATCTCCCTTAGCCATGGGTATTAATGATTTAGTATTCAATTAGTCATTTTATGCATCCCATGGTTTATAATAGCCTCACTTTGATTGGTCACATATTTTTAGTGATCTCTTCCAAGGTCTCCCACTTTCCTTTCACCATCCCCTAGGTGCTTAAACCCCTCTCATGAGGCTAAGATGAAAGAGAATCTATTGTAGATGTTAATTTTTTGCCTTTATTATAATATATTTCTTAGTATAATTATTTGTTTCCAAAGTTTTACTTGATAAATAATTTCTTCTCTACTAATTTACTATGATTCATGTAATGAAACCAATATTAGCAAGAAAGTGAGGTCATAGACTAGAGTTATGAGCCCTAATAATTCTTAGTGTTATATTTATGCCTCAGTGATAACAATAAGAGAATAACTAGAGATTGTGTGGTGTAGAATACTAATATGTGACAATTAACAAGAATTAAACATAAATTTGAATTGTAGTCATCCATTCATTTATACATCGTTGTGTTTTTACAATATATACATTCTAATACACTATTTTTTTATCCCATTATCACTATCTATTCTTTCTCACTTCTTACTTACGTTTGTTCATACTCTCCTTGTGATATTCTACTATCCTATACATATACATAACATTGGGAATGTGTCCCTTAAATATTGTACCTATTCCTACTAGGCTTAGTTGTCCTTATGCTCTACATTTCATTTACAACCATTTGTGGTAGGTTTTTATTACTTCTACACCTCTTTTCTAACCTATACAAAAAAACCATATAATTATCTCATCTAGAATGCCAACATAATCATAATAACATCCATCTATGGAGATTATATATATACACAAGAGAGAGAGAGAGATAAAATAAAGTATAAACACTATTAGATCTAACCATAAGGATATCACATGCATCACCTTAATACAAAATAATAATGTATAATGATCATTAGGACTAAATCCATAGTAATAAAATGAACAAGTTGATGCAGGAGCATCTAGCAACCTAAAAAATGTAAGTTTTGGATTTTGATGTTAAGAGTCTTAATTGAGTGTGTGAAGGTCTTAGAGGACCATGGAAGACCATGTAGGGTCTTTTTACTTGTTTTGTTTTTTTAGTTCTAGGTTGAAAAGTTACAAAAAGTGCATATTTGGCAAGTTTGATGCAAAAAATACATTAGGTTACATTAGTTTTTTTATCGGAAATACTCATACATTCGAATGGTAACTATTTTTTGATGTTCATTCATTTTGAATAAATGATAATACACATCCAAGAAGCTATGGGAGCAAGATTTTATGAAATGCCCTTTTTTTTGTCAATTTTCAACAATTATAGTTTGAAAACAACATTGTATGGCCCTGTATGGAGCCATTTCAAGATCTGTGATTGGATGGGATGATAGAGAACTATTTTAAGAATCCAATGCAATTGGTTTGGTGTGATTTGAGCAAGATATGGAAAAAAATACTACTAGCAGCCTTGTTACAGACCTAGGGTTTCCAACAAGCTTAAAACATTCATAACTTTTGTTTGCACCATCAAAAATTGATGAAACTTGGTTAATTTCTTCTTTAGGTTGCTGCCTATTTTCCCACCAAAGGAGAATTTCTAATTCAATCATTTGTGTGATTTATGAAGGTCTGAGTGTGTTCTTTGTCATAAAGATTGTCAAAACCCTAGGTTTCTTTGAGGATTTAATGAAAAATATGTTGTTTGAGTTTACCATAGCAAAGTGAGGGTTTAAAGAGGCCATGTGGAGTGTGTTGCAGGTTTGAGAAGCTCAAGAAGGTATGAGAATGAGTGTTGATGCAATAAAATACCAATTAGGAAATTGTTGAGGGTTTGTGCCTAGAGGGGAAAGTTTGTATAAATCTTGCAAAATTGGGTTGGAACACCTTCAATAGAGTCTATAGAATCTGAAAACCATTTGTTTCTTGCATTTATTTATCCTTTTACATCAGTTTTGGTATCAGAACCTAAAAGGTCTAGGAAAAGGAAGTTGAGAGTTTCAAACGGGTTTGATGAAGAAGTTAGTTATATTCATCGATTCTTGAAGAGATGTGTATTACAGATTGATAGGTTAATATGAAGAACTTGGGTACCAAAAGACCAGGCAAGAGGAAAAGTGGAGAGAAGCCTTAGGTGAGGTATTGCGAAGTCAAGAAGAGTAGATAGAAAGATGTAGCAACAAGATAAGAAAGAAGGCCTAAAAAAGAAGGACAATATGAAAGGCAATAAGATAAGACAAGATACAGAGTTTGATAGAGAAATGGCAGAGTTGAGGAAAGATATTAAACTTGTAGTATAGCAGTGGCTTGAGGAAGGATACCAAGAATATGTTGGGTATTGGCCAATGTGCAAGAAGGTGAAGTGGCCCATAAAGATCATTGTTAAGAAAAGAAGGAAACAGATGGTTGTCTTGGAAAGAGAATATGAAGCAAATAAAGAAGACAAACTAATTGGCATTGGCATGAAGGAAGCTCAAGAGTGTCTTTAAGAAAGTATAGAAGCAATGAGAGAACAATGTTGTCAATTAGACACATATACAAAGGTCCATGGAAAGGGACACATTCAAGGAACCAACAAGTTGGTGATGATAAGAAGATAGGTATAGCTGAGATAAAGGAAGAAACAAGAAAGAAAGCACAGGGAGCTAGTGAAGAGGCACATTGGCCTCATGGTTTTATCCAATGTATGTTGATGATAATGTTTGTATAGGTGAAAACCAAGGAGAGAATGAAGAGGATGAAAACATGGACAACAGTAATGAGGCATATGAAAGAGAAATAGAATCTTGGAGTCTTGCAGCTGAGAATGAGATAAGGAGACGATACAAGAAGAAAGAGTGAAACAAAAGAGTGCAAACCAAGAAACATAGAGTTAATAAAGCCAAGAATAGTGAGGATCAAGAGGAGGTCAGAGAACAACTCAAAATGCAACACAGTTGGAAGAAGAAAATAAAAAAAACATCATTTAAGATCGAACTCAAATTTCTCCAGCCTTAGGAGTATGATGCAAGAGCATCTAGCAACCTAAAAAATGTAAGTTTTGGATTTTGATGTTAGGAGTATTAATTGAGTTTTTGAAGGTATTAGAGGACCATGGAAGACCATACTGTATTTTTACTTTTTTTTTTAGTTCTAGGTTGCAAAGTTGCAAAAAGTGAATATTTGGCAAGTTTGATGCAAAAAGACATTAGGTTACATTAGGTTTTTATGGAAAAAACTCATACATTCAAATGGTAACTATTTTTTGATGTTCATTCATGTTTAATCAATGAGAATACATGCTCCAAGAAGCTATGGGAGCAATATTTCATGAAATACCCTATTTTTTGTCAATTTTCTGTAATTGTAGTATGAAAACAACATTGTACGCCCCTATACAGAGCCATGTCAGTAATATAAGATTGGATGGGATCATAGAGAGCTGTTTTAAGAATCCAATGCAATTTTTTTGGCATGATTTCATTGTGTTTTGAGCAAAATATGACAAAAATACTACCAACAACCTTATTATAGACCTAAGGTTTCCAACAAGCTTAAAAAAATTATAACTTTTGTTTGCATTGTCAAAAATTGATGAAACTTGGTGAAGTTCTTCTTTAGATTTCTTCCCAAGCACCCACCAAGGGAGAAGTCCTAATTCAATCATTTGTGTGATTTATGAAGGTCTGAGTGTGTTCTTTATCATAAAGATTGTCAAAACCCTAGGTTTCTTTGAGGGTTTAATGAAAAACATGTTGTTTGAGTTTAACATAGCAAAGTGAGGGTTTGAAGAGGCCCTGTGGAGTGTGTTGCATATTTGATAAGATCAAGAAGGTATTAGGATGAGTGCTGATGCAATAAAATACCAATTAGGAAATTGTTGAGGGTTTGTGCCTAAAGGGGGAAGTTTGTATAAATCTTGCAAAATTAGTTTGGAACGTCTTTAGTAGAGTCTATAGAATTTGAACACCATTTATTTCTTGCATTTTTTTATCCCTCTGCATCACAAGTGCAAACATTAGAGGAATTGCATCCTCACCCTAGGACTAGGATTACCTTTGGAAGCTTAAAAGAAGATTGGGATAAAGAACTCTCGACTAAATGTCACATCTTCCCAAGTAGTTCAATTCTCATTAATTGGGTCCCACTAGATCCTTACCTGATCAAATTATCTTCCTAAAAAAAACCATCCTTTGATGTTGTAATATAAATATGGGATCCAAGGAAAGATTTTATCCCTCATTTACCTACAAGGAACCCTAATCAAGAACATGTGTCAAAATCTAAAATATACTAAGGACTAAAACATGGAACACGACATAGATATGGGAGAGGCTAAGAAACAAGGAAAGGTAATAGGTGATTGGACTGATTCTCTTAAGAATTTTAAAATATCCTCAAAAAAGTAGTACAATATTAGAAACTTTCCATAATGAATTAGGCTCTTGTATGGTTGCACTCTTAAGAACATGCTATCACCTGTTGAGAAATGTCAATCTAATCTCTTGGCATTGACATAGTTCTTTTTCCTTTCCTTAGATGTCAACAACTACTCTCTAATATAAACCACTTGTTGCTCCATATCCTAGAGCATATCAGTACCCAAACAAAATAGTCCTCCAACCTATCTCAAGTCAATGGGTTCCAACAAGGCTAACCATACAATGCCTAAAATAATGTCATACCAAGAGAACTATGGTACCTATTATTTTAGGAAAAATCAACTAGGTATAAATAGTCCTCACTTGGATTTCTAGTCCAAAATATACATGAAGATAAGCACTTAATTAACTCTATCTACTTGACCATCTATCTCAATTTGTTAGGAAACAATAAAATTAAATTAATAAAATAAAGAATGTTGCAAGAATGTCCATAACATGGATGTGAGCATTGGTTCATAATTAGAAATGGTCCTATGAGACACTCCATGCAAGCACACAATATCTTGCATAAATACACATACACTGGATTTAACACTATATGATGATTATATAGGTGAAAAATGGGAAACCTTGATCAACTTGTCCAATGTCACCATGATCGTATCATGATTATACAAATACATGGGTTAGCCAAAGATGAAATCTAAGGAAATTGTATCCCATTTCTACTCATGAATAGTGTGCATCAACTATAAGAGACCTATTGGATGTTTATTCTTTGCCTTTACCCTCTAACACTCTAGGAATCTAGCCACAAAATGAGCAAAATCACACCTCATCCCTGTCCATTGAAACAAATGCCTAAGGTTGGTATTCATCTTCATCACATCGAGATGCACTAGATACATTTCATGATGCACCTTAGACATCACAACCATTGGAAGAATCATAAAATTAGAACATAAAGACAACCAATATGTCGCAATAGCCTATATACTCCAATAAATAACCATAATATGTGGTGGGCCCCAAAAAAATTGCTCCACTTCCTAGAACAAAATATCACTTAGAAGGCCATGGTTGTCATTATGCAAGTGCAATCAACTCATCAAAAGATCATGGAGGGTTAAAGGCCAAATATGTGAGAGTGGGTTTTATCTCTTGCTCTTCAAGATCATTTTATACTCATGAGGGTGTTCCTAGGGTATACCTTAACAAGTATTGCAATCAAACAAAATGAAGAACCAAACCTATTGACAACCAAACCCAACTTGTTGAATTGGACCCAACTCTTGTCATTGAAGCAAGTACAACTAGCTATTCCAAAAACCCCTATATGGTTGATAAAATTCTACAATCATGACCCACATGAAATATAATCTTTTGAATAGATCCCTTAAGGATATATCCTTTGTTGCATTATAAGGTCACGAATGTACAAAAATACTCCTACTCCTACACTATTAATTTATGTTTTGTTTGATGGTGTGATATTGGTGCATGGTCCCAAATTAATGCCTATTTATTGGGCAACAAAGATGCAACAACTTTATAAGAGATTAGACTGGAATAAAAGAGCATAGAACTATGTATTTGTATACAAAAATTATCATGAAATTTATGATAGAACATACATAATAATCCATAACATAACTGCATATATTCATACATAAAATGAGAGAGGTCATTACAATACTTGCAATATTTTTAGAATGTTATTACTTTCATCTAATAAAATATTACATTCATGCCAAGAAATGTGACATGAGAAGATCCCTAGCTACAACTAATATACCTTTTTGAATATATACCTAATTCCTTGGAGATATTCTACAACAGTCTATGTGCCAAAAAATGAACTAAACTAGAATGTATAGTTTCCTTACAACATAGTGAGAAATCTCTAACATCTCAAGACCACCATCAAACCAATATATTTTAGAAAATTACTTCCATATTCATTATAACAACATCAATACATCATACCCTAGCTTTTGGAACTATAGTAGTGTCAAATCAATGGCCAAGGATCAATCCCACCCAAAATGGGCATCTCAAATTGAAAGAATGGCCTAACATTGATTTTTGGTAGGAGGGCAACCATTCTGCAATATTAGTGAGCAGCTAGGAGAAACCTTCGGGATTTAAGTTTTGGTGTCCAAACATATTTTCAAATTTAAGCTCTTCAAATCCTTAATGAGTGGGAAATTCATTAATGATGTCTTAGATCAATAGGAGGGTAGGCAGGAGGTGCATATCGAGTATCACCATGGAATTTTGGATATCTAGCAACTTGTGAGAAATTTCTTCCAATTAGGATGAATTTCTGGGATTTTGAAATGCAACTAGACCTTTGCAATAATATTCCATTGAAGTGGACTTGTAAAGAAATCCATCTAAACTAAACCTACTAACTTCACAATATTTTGGTGTCTAGTTTAAATGAAATGTTCTAATGATGATGTTAGCAAAAGAATATGATGACACCATCATTATGTAAGAATGATATCATCATGGACCAAGAGTGCTCAAGATGGGATGATGTTAGTACAGTGGGATACCAGTAGAAAAAAAGACATGGTGATGTCGAGAGAGTATCAGTTGTACACATGAAACTAGATTGATTTTGCAAGGAAATCCAATTGAATTATATAATAATTCAACTTTTAAAAGGTTTAGTTTAGTTGGCTATGAAATCTCTAAAAAATATTGATGATGCAATGGTGATGGAAAGATGATTTCATAATGACATGAAATCCCAAGT
Organism: Sequoia sempervirens; assembly: GCA_007258455.2. Taxonomy (NCBI): domain Eukaryota; kingdom Viridiplantae; phylum Streptophyta; class Pinopsida; order Cupressales; family Cupressaceae; genus Sequoia; species Sequoia sempervirens. Next base: position 57,701,112 of record VDFB02109042.1, read on the forward strand.
TTTCCAAGTGATCCAAAGATGTTAATGATCGAGTTGAAATGAACCCCAGACTTTCACAAAACTTTAAATTTGTCTTTATAAAATATTAGATGTGGAAAAGGCTAAGCAAACCAAAATAGTCACTTTTGAATGGGGAACTTCAGATAGGGGAAAATTCCCACAAAAGGATCTAGGTTAAGTGCATGGAAATGGGAGACCAAAAGAGGGTCTTAAGTGAGCATGTTTTTTGAAATCATGAAAAACTAATATTGAATGAGAAATTGAAGATAGTTATACTCAAACCTTGAAGATGCAATAAGAACAAGTCATAATGCTTTGAATCTACTTTCTAAACTATTTTTTTTTAAAATGGTGGAGATTAAGGGGTTAAAATAGGTGGAGACTAAGGGGTACAAAGTGCTCATGTTTTTGTCAAAAGAACATAACATAGTGTCTAGTACGCTCCTCTTGAAATGTTAACTTATTTGGTATATCAAATACCACTTCAGTGAAAATTATCTAACACCATATAGTGTATGCTTGATTTTTCCTTAAATTTTTTAATGAATACATGTTTTTTTACTAATTTCAAAGTGGACCTATCCTGAAAAATAAAAAATCAAGCATGCTCCCGCTTAATTTTTTTGGAAACTAATCAAAAATAATTTTCTTTAATGTGTATATAATAAAGCCTATATTTAAAAGTGTAATTTATTTCAAATTTCGATTGAACAAATAAAAAATGAAAGCAAAAATACTATACATAAGTTTTTGACAAAAGAGGAAGACACTAGCAAAATAAATTAAATATAAAAAACTTAACATAATTCAAATGTACAAAAAATACATAATTAGAAAGATAGGAGAGCTTGACATTATTGTAGTATTTTTTTAACTCAACATTGAAAGATATGTAAACTTGACAGAGAGCATGCTTAAAATTATGCCATTTTTTATAATTTACAAAAAAGCATACCTTTAGGCATTGACATGCAAGTCCAAACCTTTGGATTTGATGCCCAAGGAAAATTCATCTCTAATGGTGGGAAATACCCAAGGAAACTATAAATGCAAGCACATTATAACACTCACATTTTTAAGAAGTAAAAATACAAGCCTCCCTCTCCCTCTCTTCCTCCTCTATGTATCTCTGTTCCTTTATATAACTCTATCTACCTATTCTATCTTCCCTCCCCTCTCCCTCCCTCCCTCTCCATCTATTTGGATCTATCTCTATCCCCCTCCCTCTTTCTCTTCTCATATCTCTATCTCTACCTCTCTCTCTCTCTCTCTTCCTATCTCTATCTCTCTATCACTCTATCTTGTCGTCTATATCTCTTTCTCTATCTCTCCCTCTCCCTCTTCCTCTATATCTCTCTATCTCTTCTATTTTACAAGAAAAGCCCCCACACCTCCTTGTCAAGATCTAAGATTCAAACATAGTTAAAATAAAACCTCTAAATCAAGAAGGTAGTCAAGCTCCATTACCAAAACTACCTCCCTATCTCTGTATATTTATCTATCCCTCTACCTCTCTTTATTTGTCTAAATATTTCTATTTCCCTCT
>VDFB02109042.1:57702757-57909010 GCA_007258455.2 Sequoia sempervirens
GGGCTTAGATCACTGGCCTATAAAATTCTTAGCTCACGAGAGGGATGTTGCTAAGAACCCTTCGTTCAAATTCTAGCTTATGTGGTTGCGAGAGCCAACTTTGCAGGATTTAATGAAGGAATGGTAGGGCCGAGGTTTATTGGAGCATGGTACAACCATGTATACATTTGTCAAGAGTCTTTAATTTGTGAAATTTCAGCTAAATAAGTGGAACAAGCAGTGTTTTGGAAATGGTTTTATGGAGAAATCAGCTGCACAAAACTGTTTGGAGACCATCACTAAGCAGAACAAAGATCACGGGTCTACCCAGGACTCCTTGAGAGATGAAGTGGAAGCTTTGAAGGTGTTATCAGAATGGGAGCTGCGGGAAGAGATTTTTTGGAAATAAAAGTCAAGGATTGAATGGCTTTAGGAAGGACACAGGAATACAATGTTCTTCTTTAATTCCGTCAAAGCTAGAGGTCATGGGAATGTAATCTCTTCAATTGTCTCCTCTAATGGCGACTAATTTTCTTCTTTGCGGGATATATCATAGGAGGCCACTCGTTATTTTTCATCCTTATTTCCTGAGGATGCTGTTGAGGATTCAAGGGAAGAGATCCTGATTTTGGAGTGTATTCCTTCTATTGTGCCTCTTGAGGCAAATGTGGAGCTCAATCGATCCATCTCCCTAGAAGAGCTTGAGAAAGTGGTTTTCAATATGAAGAAAGGTAAGGCCCTTGGTTTGGATGGTTTCCCAATAGAATTTTTTTAGGAGTTTTGGGAGATTATCAAGTTTGATCTTTTGGAGGTTGTGCAAGAATCACAGAGTTGTAAACAAATGTTGAAGGCTATGAATGCTACATTTCTAGCTTTTATTTCCAAGAAGGAAGGAGCTAATTCTCTAGATCCTTTTAAACCAATTTCCCTCTGTAATGTTGTCTATAAGATCACTTCTAAGCTAATTGCAGAGAGATTGAAGCCATTGTTAATCAAAGTTATTTCGGAAGAGCAGGGGGGTTTTGTGGAAGACAGGCATATCCAGGATGGCGTGGTTATTGCTGTTGAGGCTATTCATTCCATGGAAGTATCTAGAGAGAAGGCCATGTTCATAAAACTGGGCATGGCCAAAGCTTATGATCGTGTTAAATGGTCCTTTTTTCGTAAAGTTTGCAATACTTTTGGGTTCGAAGAGGGTTGGATCAATTGGGTGATGAGCTGTGTTATGTTGACTTCTTTCTCGGTGTTGATTAATGGTGTGCCCTCCTCGCTATTTGGTTCTTCTAGGGGTCTTTGGCAAGGTGATCCCCTCTCACCTTATTTATTCATCGCTATGGTTGAAGGTCTGGGAAGACTTTTAAAAGCCCATCTAAGACAAGGGCTTATTCAAGGGTGGAGTTGGCAGAGAGGTTTGCCTCCTCGGTCTCATTTGCAATTTGTGGATGACACCACGCTCTTGGGGGTAGCCCAAATCAGAGAAATGAGTAACTTCAGATGGGCTTTGGATATTTATCTTGCTGCTTCTGTGAAAAACATCAACGAAGAGAAGTCCTCTATCTTCTTTAATACTCCTCTTATCCAATTGAGAATTGCTCGTATTCTTCAATTTCATATTGGGGTTCTTCCTTTTGTGTATTTGGGAGTACCCCTCTTTGTTGGCCCATTGCAGAGAGGTACCTGGTAGAGTGATTTGGACAAGTTCAAAGGCTATGCCAATCATTAGACTTGCAGGAGGTTATCCTTTGCAAGGAGGATAATGTTATTAAAATCTGTTGTTCAAGCACTTCCTATTTACAGATGCATGGTACAGATTGCTCCTGCAAAGTTTGTCAAAGAATTGGATGTTATCTCTAGACAGTTCTTATGGGCAGGCAAGTTGGATTCTAAAAAATGGAGTTTGGTAAAGTGGGAATCTATCTACAGGCCATTACAATGGGGTGGTTTGGGTCTTCGGCAGGCTGCTATTATTGGTGAGGCTTTGGCTGCTAAGCTCTTCTGGAGATGGTGTACTGATCAAGACAAAGTTTGGGCCATAATCCTTTCTGCTAAGTATTTGCGAGGAGTGGTTGGAGAGGACATCCCTCGTTTCTCCCTGGCAGGTAAGGGTTCTATGATTTGGAACTCTTCAAAGAGGGGCTACCTTAATCAAGAAGGGCTTGTTTTGGATATGCAACAAGGGCTCTGAGGCCCTTTTTTGGCTTGATTCCTGGGATGGCCACCCCCTAATCATGACAATGTATCCTCATTTACAGAATCTGGGTTTTCGATTCCAGGAGGTTGGTTGGACTAAGGTGAGTGACTACAAAGAAGTGAAGAGATTGGGTCAGGTGGAGATGTTTAAGTGGAAAGAGTGCCATTTGTGGCCCCTGGGGGTTTTTGAGGAGGATTGTGTAGAGTTGGAGCAAACTTTAGTAGGAAGAGCTTGTAGCTCTTTGCAGAGTATGATGTCTTGGCCTGGGGTCCTGACCCAAGGGGGGGTGTATTCGATGGCGGCTGGGTATCAAGAGCTAGATAAGAGGAAATATGGGGGGGATGAAGTCCCTTGGTGGAAATATGTTTGGAATAAGTTTGCTTGGCTGAAATGCAACTTTTTACTTTGGTTAGTTGCCCTTAACCAATGTCTTACGTGGGATAATCTTCTAAAGAGAGGCTTTCGAAGACCATCTATCTGTGTTCTATGCGGCAGTAATGGGGAATATTCTTCACATTTGTTCTTTCAATGTGCCTTCTCTAGATCTATTTGGCATCATTGGTGGGAGGTTTGGAGACAATCTTGTGTGCATGCTTTGTCCCTTACAAAATTTTGGAGGATTTTGGGGAGGCCGCTTGCTCAAACCTTTTCTTCTAGATGGCTTGGGCTATTGGGCCTTCATGTATTCTCTGGCAGATTTGGTTGGAAAGGAATCGTAGGATTTTTCAGGACAAGAGGTTGGTGGATCTCCAGGTGTGGCAGAGGATTCTTGGTATGGTTTAGGAGATTGTATCTACTAAGTGTGAGGTGGGGACTTCCTTGGATGCTGGGGAGGAAGTGGTTCTGCAGGGTTTGGGCCTAATTGGAAGGGGCTCAAGGATGGTTAGCTTAAGGGGGAGACGCCTTCCCAATAGGAAAATTTGGAGAGAAGGTCAATGGACCCTTCCTCCCCATCCTGGGATCTTAAAGATTAATACCAATGGATCATTTAGGGGTAATCCTGGGTTTGCTAGGGTTGGAGGAATGGGGAGGGATAGTTCCGGGGCTGCCATCTTCTTCCTCTCCATTTATCAAGGTTACCAGACTAATAATTTGATGGAGGCTTTGGCTATTTTTATTGCCTTGGAAAAGGCTTGTGAACTTGTATGGTGCAAGGTTATTTGCGAGTTGGACTCTAAGATCCTAGTTAATCTGTTGACTAAGCATAGTTTGGATGGGGTGAATTGGCAATTGAATTCGGTTGTGCAACAGATTCTTCATCTAAGCAATTCTTTGGAGTTGCTGGCCTTTGTCCATATCTCGAGGGAGTGGAAAATTGTTGCGGACTGCCTATCAAAATGGGCTTTGGAGTTTAGAGGTAATTGGGAGGTTGATGACTGGGAGCATCTCCCTAGGGACTGCCTCCAACAATTGAAGTTTTTGATTCAAACAGATATGCATGGTCCCTAAGTGTGTTGTTTGTTTCCTTGCTAGGGGGGACTTGATGTTCAATAGGAGAGAAGGTCAATGGACCCTTCTCTCCCCGTCCTGGGATCTTAAAGATTAATACCAATGGATCATTTAGGGGTAATCCTTCTATCAAAATTTGGAGAGAAGGTCAATGGACCCTTCCTCCCCGTCCTGGGATCTTAAAGATTAATACCAATGGATCATTTAGGGGTAATCCTGGGTTTGCTAGGGTTGGAGGAATGGGGAGGGATAGTTCCGGGGCTGCCATCTTCTTCCTCTCCATTTATCAAGGTTACCAGACTAATAATTTGATGGAGGCTTTGGCTATTTTTATTGCCTTGGAAAAGGCTTGTGAACTTGTATTGTGCAAGGTTATTTGCGAGTTGGACTCTAAGATCCTAGTTAATCTGTTGACTAAGCATAGTTTGGATGGGGTGAATTGGCAATTGAATTTGGTTGTGCAACAGATTCTTCATCTAAGCAATTCTTTGGAGTTGCTGGCCTTTGTCCATATCTCGAGGGAGTGGAAAATTGTTGCGGACTGCCTATCAAAATGGGCTTTGGAGTTTAGAGGTAATTGGGAGGTTGATGACTGGGAGCATCTCCCTAGGGACTGCCTCCAACAATTGAAGTTTTTGATTCAAACAGATATGCATGGTCCCTAAGTGTGTTGTTTGTTTCCTTGCTAGGGGGGACTTGATGTTCTTTGGTCTTTTCCAGTTGGGTGTGCCTAATAGGCCCTTGTTTGTTCTGGTTGGTTTGTTTGTGTATTTGGTTGTTCTCTGATTGAATAAATTTTTACCCCTTTTTCAAATATATATATATTAATATAATAATAATATATTAATATTAATGTATTATATTCATATTATATTAATATAGTATAATTATTAATATAATTATAAATTATAATACAATAATATAATAAATATATTATGCTAATATATTATAATTAATAATTATTATATTATATTACAGTGTGAATATAAATTCAAAAAGCAAAAGAAAAGCCGTCCTCTGATTGTGATCGTGATTGCTATGGGAGAGAGTCCATCCTCAACAAAAATGGATTAGGTGCTCACTCACACAAATCAAAGGAAGGGTGGCCCTCGCTTAACGGATCGGATGGAGAAAACAAAAAAAATGGAGTAAAACAAGCTTTTTCCATGCTGCCATTGTTGAAACGTGTAAATGTTAGGGGTCACGAGCTTGCAGCTGTGGTTGGCAATCAAATAAATAAATAAATAAATAGAAATGGGCATGACATCTGCCAAAAATTGTGGAAGAACCTTGCCAGAAAATCCTAGCTGAAAATTGCAGAAAAACTTTGCGGAAAATTGCACGGAAAAACCGTATTGGAAATCATGTGTAGAAACCCTCCAATTATTCGCGATTAAACTCAAAAAAAATGGTGGAAATCAGAGAAAAGCAGTCAAAATCAGTAGTCAACGACCTTTCCCGAAAAAATCAGGAGTATCACCAGTTCTTGATTAATCGTGATTTTCCTAAATTTTTCCTGATTTATGCTTCAATGGTTTGAGTAATTGCAGCTTGAAGATAGGTCTATGCTCCTTGAGCATGGGTAAGGTAGTAGAATCTAGAAGCTAATTACCCATTAAGATTTTTCATTTTAATGCCATGTGTCTATGGCAATTTCCTCCATATGTAATGTACTTTCTATTAGTGATAGTGACTTCCAAGTTGGACACTTGATAGGTGAAGCAATTTAGGTTCGTTGCCAGCTTCTTATTTATAAAATTTTGTGCTACTTAAATCAACAATATGATCATTGTTTGCTTCTTGCGAAGCATTTGAGCTTAAACGTTTGGGGGGTGTTAATTCCGGCCAAGGTATGGAGGGAGATGTTGGGGGGTATCCTCTTTGATTAATTGTTTTTGAAACTCTTTAGGGTTCCCTTCCTCCTGTTACTTAATCTTGGGTTCATTGAATGCCAAGTTTTCCATGCTTATGAGAGTTTTCTTTGCACACTTGTGCCTTTGAAACATTTGCTATTGCAATGCTGGCAATAACCGTCAACTTGTCACTCATCCTGTTCTGTGTGAGATGGGTAAGCTGCATAAGAGTAGTTATGCTGGTTGTCAATCTATCTCTTACTATTAATGAAGATCCCTGAAAGAACCTAGGACTAGCCATATTTCTCATTTCAATGATCCTAGCAATATGTATTGCATCATCTATCATTTTTAGTTCTTGGCTTGTGGATCTTTAGCAGAGTTGATGGATACTTCCCCTCCTCTGTCCAGTTCCATGTATCCATGTGTCAGATATCAGATATGAATATGATACTCTTGGATACGGAATGGATGCTATAACTAGAGATATCCATATACAAGCCTATACTTGAGTTGTATCCAGTATGTCTGGTATGACACCACACTGTCTGGTGCCCTATTCAGTTTTACAGCTTATGCAAATATTCAAAATTTGCAAAACATTGCACACACACATATACATATATATTTATATCACCACAGATGCAAACATAATATAACAAAATAAATATTATTAAATAAAATATAAAAACCAAGTATATATATCAATAAATATTTTTAAAGATATGTTCTACACCCCTTGATGTATAAATAATTGAATGTATGCATATTTTTCTAATTGTCATATTGAACAGTATCTATATCAGGGGATCTTGAAAGTTTGCTGTATCGATATCTGAATCCAATACTGTCTTTGTTTCTGTGTAGCTCTGATTTTTTGGTTCATATTGAGTTAACCTTACAAGTTACAACCCAACAATTGTCACCAGTGGCCTATATTGTTGGTCGCAATCATCTCGCATAAATGAATCTTATGAATTGTATCTGTAGCAACCTTAAGACTGGCATCCTAGATTATTTTTTGCCATTGTCATGCCCCTGACATAAATTACAAACCCCCTCTAAGGAGGTCGCAGCCTTGTCAAGATTGCAGCCTGGGCGAAGGAGACAAGGGACAGCAATACCTACTAATGGGCAGCGATTCCTAAACAAGACCCGCACCCCTTATTAATATGCAACGATTCCACAAGGAATTAAATGATTAATAATTAGTAGAGTTTTGAGGCAGCGATTGGGAATAAACTAAAATAATATTAAGGTTGAACAAAAAGTCATAACCCTTGGAAAGGAGATGTCTATTCCAAAGGGTGCATAATTTCATGAAGGTATGAGGATATATAAGGGAGGTCAAAGCATTTGTGAAAGGCATCAATTTTGGATCAATCAAGAGGATCAAGCAGAAAAAAGAAAGGAGAAGTGGAAATTAGAATAAGAAGTATATTAGCAGAAATTTATTTAAAAGATAAATCTGAGTAGTAGGTAGAATTATAGACACATATATATGTGTTCCTACCATTGTGACATTTGCATAAAATTAATGATCTTTGTGAATAATCTATTTTATATGTGATAAGGGATTTGTATAATAATCTATTTTGAATTTAGAGAAATGGATTGCAAATAGGGAGGCCGATCAACCTTCCGGGTTCACGAGAAGTGAAGAAAGACTGGCCTTCATGCTCTCATCAAGTATGCCACCACGAGATGGAATGGAAGACCAGCTTTCCATGCTTGTGGGCCAGGGGGTGGAGTGGAAGACCGGCCTTCCATGCCCTTGGGCTTGATCAAGGAGAACGACTGGCCTCCAAGGTGAACTGAGGGATGGAAGGGCGACCCACCTTCCATTCTCTCGCAGTACAAGGGTGACCAACCTTGAGACTGCGGTTTGCAAGCATTTCAACATATTCCTAATAAGATTATTATGGGAATCCACATTGGAATGGCTATTGCCTTGATTAGATTTTTGATGCGACTAATGTACATGGATATCCTAATGTTTACTAATGATTCGTAATATATATATTATCATGGATTATGAATTGTATCTGTAGCAACCTTAGACTGACATCCTAGATTATTTTTGCCCTTGTGCTGTAGTGATGTCAAAACAAAAAACTTCTTACCACTTTGAACGAAATGTGTAGGAACAAAAACAGTAAAAGGCTAAAAATAGACTTCAGCAGGAAATAGAATCAATTGACTTTTCCTGAAAAGTGCTGCTGCTAAGTCTTATTCCCTGATCCATGAACGCTGCAAATTTGTTGCCTAAATAGTTGCTCTGATATGCATTGCTTGGATATTTCCAAATTATTTTAATAAAAGTAGAGCAGAAGACATTTCTACATAAGATTTCTGAAATGGGAAATGAGAGCAAAAATGTCGAAATGCTGAAATTTGATAGCTGAGTTACTATAAGGGGGTGAACTCCACATAGAACAATTCAATTATAGAATTTAACAGTGAGAATTTTAATATGAAATCCTATTCCCTTTTGTATAGCCATGATTAAGTTAGGGCAGTCCATAAGCCCAAATTCAGGCGAACTCAACAAGAAAGAGAAAAGCTAAGAAACTAATAGAAGATTGCTTGAGGATTATCTGAACCACATGTTGGCTTGATAATCTGATCTTACATGGTGAAGCTAATAGCATGCTGGTATTCGAGGCATAACAATCTGCAAGTTAAACTTTGAATGTCTTTTAAGCACAGTTCTGTGCTTGCATTTCTTAGAGCACATATAAGAGTGCTGCAAGTGCTGCCTTCCTGAACACCTACTTTTAAAAGGAGAATGAATAACATGGAATGGAATGCATAAGCAAGAACAATTTTGCCAACTGCTTCAAATTCCTTTTCAGGGATTTTCTTGTTATAGGCTTCAGTAATAGACATTTCAAGCTTACTTCTAATTTTGGAAAACCCCTCTTCTCTTTACTTTAGTCCTATGTTCATTCCATTGATTTACAAATGATTGAGGGGTGGTAGACACATTTTCACTAAACAAGTGCCTTTAACATCTATTCCCAATCACAGCCTGATACATTCTGGCTCAGCCTTTCCATTGAGGGGTATTTTTCACAATTTCAAACTTCATTCCTGTGATGCATAGGAGCTGTTCTCTTACCTTGCTGTAGCTGCCTTGAATGATATTACATATTTGACATGGACAATGATGTGAACGTATCCTTTTGTTTGTTTGTTTCAGTGGTTAATTTGTCACATAATAAACAATGATTATTTCTGGGTTGAAAGGTCCCTTTGCATATATCTTCAAATTTTTCTGAGGGACACGGGGGCTTGCTGTGCTACCTCCACTTCCCATTCCATTGCCTCGACCAACATGATTACCACTCCCTGTTTTGAGCTGCAGTTTTATTGACAGAACAAGCAGCCAAGCACACAAAGTGCTGTCTATTTCTCTTTAATCTTTTCTTTTATCAAATTATGACATATTTAGGATGATATGGATGAAGATTTAGTGGCTTTATCATGTTTTTAAGTCATAAATCTTAAATACAATTTCAAAAAGACTTAATGTTATAGTGAATTGCATATTGTTGGAATGTTTCATGCAGGCATATTTGAGTGCAATCATTGTGTATCTTTATGCACATGACTTCAAGCAAGCTGAACAGTGCTATAATGATTGTTCCCAGTGAGTGCTTCGTACTCTGTTCTTTCATAATGATACATACAAGGAGTCTCTAGTATATAGAAAAACAATGCATTGACAATTAAACAGAAAGAACCATATTTTTTTGAAGTGACATGCTAATTAGTTTCTGTAGGTTTAGCATATGTATTATTCTCCGGAAAGCTAGCCATGCCAAATTCCAAAATAATATGCTCTATACTATGCTGTACTGTGCTGTATTTTTTACTTTGAATCCCTTCTCGTGGATAAAATTTGATTTTGGAGGGTTAGATTTGAACAATGATCAGGATAAAATTAATTTTGTTTATTGTTTCTTAGGATTGATGCCTTTTCAAATAGCGATCAAAATTATTGTGCTGAGAAATTGCTTCAGGCATACAGAGAAGCTGATGTTGAAGAGATCAAGCATATAGCTCAATCAAGCAGTGCCATCTCTAATCTGGATCACATGGTATTTCTTTGCTTTCCCTCTATATTTTTAGATGCTGACCAAGTCTAAAGCTAAATCTTCAATGCACAGATAATGTACCAGAGCCTATGCAATCCCCAAGAAGTTTTATCTTCTGCTTTGGATTTGTACCCTTGATTGTGGTGTGTGACATTGTCTGACAACATTAAGACTGCACATATAATATTCCTGATAGCATTAGGATTGCACATTGAATTTTCCCTGACAAATGGATGCACTTAAAATATTTATTTTTCTCCGATATTTGATTGCAAAGGTCTGACAACCATTTATTTGAAAGTGTTATCAGCCTCAAATGATAGAGATGCAACTCAAATTAATAGATGGTTTTAAGATTCTTTTTTGTCGCCTCAACAAAAAGGTTTCCGTAGTTGGTAACTTGATCTCATATTGAATGGAAATAAGAAATTTTTATATTGCTAAGAAGCAAAATTTTGTTTAGGATAAAAATGGGAATCAAGGTAGAGCCAACAATAGATGATGAGAAAATTGAAGTGTTATAGATGTGATGAGGGCTATGGATTTCTATATTTAGTTGTCCCTTGATTTGCTCTTTCATATGGAGTCCTTTAATACACCCAAGGAAATTCTAGATAAATTTTTAACATTATTTGGAGTTTGGACAAGAAGACAAAATTAGGGGTTATCTCTTGGACATTGAACTCGTCAGTCTCCCAGGCAATTTTGAAAGCATACAAGATTTCTTCACTTAGTTTAGAGTATAGTTAAAATGAAGTGGAATTGAGAAACAAGACACTCAATCAATTCGTTGTGTACTTTCTAAGCTTGGTCTAAATTACTTTTGTTTGTGTTTCTTCCTTTCATGCTTCTATGTTTGCTCTTGGGACTGCATTTATTATGCCTTTCCTTGATGATTTTTCTATCACTCACTAGGTAGCAAGATAAACTCATTTAGATAGGCACCTTGAAATATTCAAAGTTTCATGTCTTGGTTGCAAATCAAGACACAAAAGACTAGAGGGTTTCTCACAATAAAGAAAAAAAACAGAAAAGTAAAATCAAGAAAGACAACACATAGAAAAAGAATTAGAAATCTTTCTTTGGTTCCAAAGTAGAATCTAAGATCTCTTCCAAGCATGAAAATCAATAGAAAGAGAAGGTCAAATGTTCATACTTCATAATATAAGAGACCTAGTCATGATGAGCACAAATTTAGAAACAAATTGATCATCTAACACATTCTTGAGAAGAACAATATTCGTGTTCTTGATTCTATTTCTAAGGGTTCATCAAATTCAGGTTTTTCTAAAACAAACAGTAAGGGATAAGGAAAAGGAAAATCCCTTGTAGTTGTAGCTCCATATTCCACATGGATACTGGACTATGGTGCTTCACACCACATGGCTTAATCATTTGATGATTTCTCATCTTTGGAGCCTTTGTCGATGTTGCAGATATTGATAAGTGACGATTCTTAAGTTGATGTATGCAGGAGGGTCTATTGATATGGGTGAGGGAACATTCCATGATGTTCTATGTCTTCCCTCATTGTTAACCAATTTCCTATTAGTATATTAGATCATTCACACTAGTTTCGATAAATGAGTTGAGTTCTCTCTTGATTTGTGGTTAACTAAGAGTTGCACAATGATTCTACAATGGTTGTTGGTGGGGCAGATCATTAGTCTTAGTTGTATGCATTTTCTCGCTTTGTCTGATTCTCCTTCGACCACACTTCACTGACACTAATGATTAGTAGATTGTGGCATGGACAATTTGGTCATCTTATACTGCTATTTATAGCAGTTGAGCTTGTAGAGCATTGTTATAGGTTTGCCTAGATCCACTATTTTGGTGGAGGTTGCGATGGCTGCTTTTTTAGGAAGGGCAAAGCATAGAGGTCTACTCGATTTCTAGAGTTGATTAATAGTGACCTATTTAGGCCCGTTTTGCATCCTTCATTTAGTAAGGCCAAACACATCCTGACCTTCATTGATGACCCAAACCACCTCCCCATATTGGAAGCTTGTAGAAACACTGGTTTAAACTTGCTTTCTTGAGTGTTTTAGCTAATAAATCTCACATAAGTTTAAATGCTAGATTTGTTTAGATCTTTGGGATATGATTATCTATTTTTTTCATGAAACACATTTCTTAACAACACGTGGGTTGATCACAAAAATACAATTTTGTATAGTTATACTAAACACTATATTTTCTTGTAGATTATTAGGCTTGCAAGAAAGCTACCCACTGGCGATATGAATGTAGTTTCTTCATCTGCTGCTATAGATGAAGAGGCTTTTAATGAGGACGATCTGACATAAGAGTGTTGGTATTCTACTGCACACCCTTATCTTGAAACAATTTGTTTTTCAAGTTATGAAGTTACACTGTCCTAGTTAATATTCATCCTATGGAAATATTTCACACTGCCATTCATAATTCCATGTATTTATGTACTGTATTTCATTAGTTAATTTATATTTACATCATGCAGGGATTTTCTAAAGTGGAAGAGCAAATTTATGTAGTGGTGGGGAGCTTGACACCTTCGTCGTACATATTAATTATATGCTTTGTACTTCAAGGAATTGCATTACCATGTATTTTAGAGTTTTTGAATTGGATTGTTTTAATATCTTATCTTTATGTTAGTATATTCATGTTTGTATAGGAGTGAATTAATGTTAGAAATATATGTAAAAGATTTTATGTTAAATATAATTTTTTTTCTTGTTGATTTTATGTTTTATTTTTGTAGTTTTAAAATATAGGTTATTGTTGACAATTTTTATTTTAATTTATACTTTTGACAGTTTTTCTAAATTAAAGATTTTGCAAAGAATATTTAAAATCATTTAAGCTTGATTTTAAAATGTGCATATGATTAAAGACACGTATATATTTTCTTAATTGCTTTTCCCAGCTACTAAATCAATCATTTTTTTGATTGGTAAGTGCTACCACGGGGAGGCTCCCTTTGCATTAATAACATAGAGAAAAAACCCGTCTGAGATCTCAGCAGCTCAAACAATCTGTAATGAGGAGAACAAATCACCATGCATGCTAACAAAGAAGTTGAAAGTCACAATCTGTAATGAAGAGAACAAATCACCATGCATGCTAACGAAGAAGTTGAAAGTCACAATCTGTAATGAGGAGAACAAATCACCATGCATGCTAACGAAGAAGTTGAAAGTCACAATCTGTAATGAGGAGAACAAATCACCATGCATGCTAACGAAGAAGTTGAAAGTCTCCATATTCTAATGTTTTAGACCTTCCTTGAACAGTTTAAATGCTTCTGTGGTAACTTTATTTTGTTTAATGGCATTGACGTCGAATATCCCAGCAATGAGGCTGTCATTGGGAAGGATGTAAACCAAGGAAATGGCCCGATTTGCACTCTCCAGTGAATCCGTTCATAGGAGAGAACGAGAGAGAACCGAGCCCCAGTTGGCTTTCCTTTATAACTGTATGACATTGGAGATGAAAAGATCATAAACCCGGCCATCATGGACGTGCCCAACTGCCTAGAGAGAAAGTCCTATAATCTACAGGATGGCTGCATCCACCCCATCATAATCTATCTTAAACAACCTTCGAATTTGAGTCTTGGAATCTTCAGCCAAGCAACGACACTCCAACGCAAATAATCCACACATAACCATTTGCAGAGCAAAATGAAAGCTACTCGAAAGAGTCGGTGACGAAAGAGATCGTGAGAAAGCATATAAAAGGCCATAGTCCATTTTGTCGGATCGCAAGAATGCATAGATGGGAAAATGCAGCCGAATATCGTCCTATTAAGATGTTGGCATACGATCCGCTTTCAAAACATTCTCGAGGCTGATCCAATCCGATTCTTTTTTGGAAAGCCTATAGAAAGCCACCAATCCCGAAGCTTGCCAGAATGTTTGCAACTTTATTCGCTTCACGTTAAGCATGCTTGATTGAAAAATCCAGGTTTTCAATTATGCCCCAAGTCTTATCAGCCAATGGATACTTCATTTGATCGCACAATTTGATCTCCTCGTATAAGGCTTCGAACTCATCTTCGTTATTGGTTCGGTGGCCTAACTTTTTCGAAATGGCCCAAATGAGGAGCCCTGAATCATTACAGATGATGCATCCAGCATCAGAGGCCCTCAGGTTACTGAGGTTATTTCGAGAGGCCTCGTCAAAATTGAATTTTTACACTTATTTTAAATTTTTGATGGGGTTAGATTTAATCGATTATTAAAATATATACTTCTAATGATAGGATGGATTTGTAAAATTCGGTTAAATTTTTATTGGGTTAGATTTAATCGATTATTAATATACATACTTTAAAGAGAATTGTTTTTGGGATCGTGGTAATGATAGAATGGATTTTGAATAAACATACAAGCTGAATAATTTTTTTTAAGAGATCAATCAAGATTCATAATTTTTATGGTGAATAATTCATGAATAAATTTTCACTAATAATTATAGTGGATAATTAAAATCTCATTAAAGATGTCAATCAGGATTCAAAATCTTTATGGTGAATAATTTATTAATAAATTTTCATTAATAATTATCAATCAAGATTCATAATCTTTATGGTGAATAATTTATGAATAAATTTTACTAATAATTACAATAGATAATTAAAACGACATTGTAAGAGCCACATTACATGTTTGTACAATTCATTTTACAAACAAACAATTTTTTGTGAATTAATATAAAATAAATAAATAAATATAAAATTAAAAACATAATTTTTATTTATAATATAAATTGTAAAAATTAATAAAAATGTAAAAAGATATGATTATTAATATTTACTGAAAACATTTTTTTTCTATCATCAATATTGAGCTATCTTTTTAGTACCTACTTATTAATATATCATATCATAAAAAAAATTAGTTTTTAGACAAAAATTAACAAGGTACATTCTTTATTCTCAAGGAAAGAGTTACAATAGGGAAAACCTTAGTTATGGGAGTTCCTTTTATGTCCACAAATTGTTTGAAAAATCGGGTGCCAATACTAGTTACAATACACATTCTTATGATAGTGTCAAGCCTAAAAATTTTCGTTAGAAAATCCAATAATTTTTTTTAAAACACACATTAAGCTAATTAACACTGAGATTGTATTGATGAGGCAACATGATTGCTAGCGCTATTGCCAATAAATTCATCATTAGGTTTACATTCCTATCCACACATCTTACCAAGAAGATGTGCTATCGTGACTTGATTTAACTGGTTCGATCAAGGATTAGTCAACCCTAATATAATTAATCTGATACTCACACGAGTTGGGATGAATAGCCTTGATGACGATAATACTCACATATTTATATTAGTTATTTGAAAAAAGGTTCTAGCATATGTACTAGGTTGGTCTTCTTTAGATGTTATTCATATTGGTTAATAGCAAATGAGGTAACCATCCACGTTAATATAATTGTTGTTATTTTTTGTTGACAGTCAGGTTTATATTGCCATAAATAACTTTACTAATATTACTTCCCATTAACCCTACCATTGATGCTATTAAGACGTGTTAACCATGATTCAACAATATTGTTACTTAAGCACCAAGTCGACAATACATATCATGTTAATGAAACTTAAGATGTTCAAACTAATATTTTCACGTAACCATCACTCATTAATAATGCCTTTGTTATTTGGACGATAAATATATTATCACTCGATTGATCGAAAATCAATCCCCATTACAAACCTCATTTACTCCAACTATTATTCATGTTATTACTCCATTACTTTCACCTAACCCATCTAAATATTCAATCATGGCTTAGTACCAATAATGTTAAATCAACATATAATGCTATTATTTATTCTCAAATTAACAATGGTATCAAATTGTAATGATACTAAGATTAAACTTCATATAGACATTATTATTATTATTATTATGCTTATCTGAAATAACTATATTGACACCCGTACATTATTATTATTAATCAAGACATTGACATCATTATCTAGTCCCATAATTATAATAAAGTTATTATTATCATTAGAGAGGGTAATAATAACATTACATTAAATCCCCTTTAATATCAACATTGGCATCATTATTAAATACCATAATTACATTAATGTTATTATACAACCTTCATAGTAATGACACTCATGATATTGGCATATGGTAATATTGCACTAATTAAATATGTGCAACACCTTGTATTTCTATAGTCCTTGATGTTGACATTAGTTGCCCATATTAATATCAATATTTATTATAATAATATTCTCTTTCATGCTATATGTATATTCTTCTTCTATTACTATAAGAAGTGACATTTCCAACATTGTCTTGACATTAATAGTACATTTTAGTAACGACCACAATGAACAATATTATCGTGATATTTTCTTACAATTTTAATATTAGAGAGATAACCACTATTAGTAAGGGTAGTATAGTAATACGGTTGGGCTTAAGTGGGCTGGGCTTAAATGTCACACACTAAGCGTTGAACGCTTAGTGTGGGCCCCTCCAATCTGCAACCCTGTTTTCCTATTTCCGTTCTGCTAACTGCCAAATGCACCGGCCATCCACCATACGTCATGTCATTAACAATTATATCATGGGTCCATAGCATTTTACGGGCTGCTGTAAGGTACCGGTGAACTTTACCTTGCCCCCCAGAAACTTATATTGTTTTATTTTACTTTTTATTAGGTAGTTCTATTTTTAATTGCGTAATATAATATGTTGTATAGTTTTATATTATATTGTATATTATATAATGGTTTTTTATATTATGTGTTAAATTGAAACCAAAATTGTTTAATTTAATATTTATTTTTACTAAGTATATTATTTGTAATTAAAATTGTTAAAGTGGTTATTATTAAGTGTATTTATAAATCAATTATATGGTTTGTATTTTTATGCAAAGTAAATATTTATATTTTATAAAATTTATAAGTTTTATTTTAATAAAATAAAATTTTAAAAAATAATTTTGAGTAATTTGATTAGTTAATGTATTTTATTTTTTATTATTATCTTTTTTAAATTGACAATTTATCTATAACCACCAATTATTTAATCTTTTACTTGTTCTTTATTAGGTACCTCTATTTTTAATTGTATAATATAATATATTATATAGTTTTATATAATAAAACATATAAATTTTATAAAATATTTTAATTACAAGTAATATTCTTAATAAAAATATAATATAATATATTATATAGTTTTATCTTATATTGCATATTATATAATGTGTCCACAACAGTTATATGTGTTAAATTCAAATTAAAATTGTTTAATTTAATAATTGTATAATATAATATATTTTATAATTTTATCTTTAACTTATATTGTTTTACTTCTTCTTTATTAGGCAGCTCTATTTTTAATTGTATAATATAATATATTATATAGTTTTATCTTATATTGCATATTATATAGTGTGTCCACAACAGTTATATGTGTTAAATTCAAATTCAAATTGTTTAATTTAATAATTGTATAATATAATATATTATATAATTTTATCTTATATTGCATATTATATAATGTGTCCACAACAATTGTTAAATTCAAAATAAAATTGTTTAATTTAATATTTATTTTTATTAAGAATATTACTTGTAATTAAAATATTTTATAAAATTTATATGCTTTATTGTAATAAAATAAAAATTTAAAAATAATTTTGAATAATTTGATTAGTTGATATATATATATAATATGAATGCTATGTTGTTATATTACATATAAATATTATATTATATATAATATTGTTATAATATAATATAAAATAATGATATGTTATATTATATATTATTTTTTTATTCAAGGGGTAAGCACTTTTGACGAGAGTTATGAACTGGAATACAACCATTCAACAATACCACCCCAACAGGGTTTCAACCTTGGTGGCAAAAACAACAATGCCACCTATAAACCATCACACCATGCCAATACCAGCTAGATATGTTATATTATATAATAATATATTATTATATTATATATAAATGTTATAATATATTATATTATAAATATTATATTGTTATATTAGATATAAATATTATAATATAATAGTTTAATATTATATTATACAAATAAGCATAATATAAATTTTGTAATGCATTAAAAAAATCATGTAGAATTATAATATTTAAACTATTATATGTGATGTATTATAAGATAATATATTATATTATTATATATAATATAATAGTTTAAATATATAATATATTAAATTATGTTTGTATTATATATATTATATATAAGTATTATACATTATACTTAAACTATAGTATTATATATATAATTATATATAATTATATTATTTATAATATTATAACATACGTTATGATATATTATAAGATAATAATATAATAATATAATATATAATATAAATCATAATAAAATATATAAATATTATATAATATAAAAATATAACATAAAAATATAATATAAAAATATAATATTATCATTATATTATATAGAAAAATCTAGTTTCATCTTCTTTTATTGAGGATTAAGCTATCATCAATCTTATAAATCCTATGTATTTAATTACTCATAATCTTATTTGCAAATTATTCATAAGGGATGAAGAACTCCAACACTCCAAAATACTTAGATTAATTTTGATGAAGGATTTGGTGGGGTTTCAAATTTTTGAGGTGGATGGAAAGATGTAACCAAGTAAGGAATGATTAAAATTCTCTGTAAAATAATACTTTTTAATAGTTTTCAAGCTTTGTGGATTGGAGATGCCAAAAAAGGCATGAATGTATGGGAAATCCCAATAACCTAAAATCTAGAAACTTAACACACAACATATTTCACAAGGATTCTAGGTGAGGTTTCAAGTATTGAGATTAGGTATTGTACACCTTATATAAAAAAATATATTATAATATTGTAGATTAAATAAATATTTAGTGTGGTGCATGTAGGAGGTGTGTTTAGCCACATTAGATATTTAAATTAAATAAGATTAAATCATTTGTACAAATAAAGTAAAATAACAATACCAATACTTTCCTTTGAAATAATATAAAATTAAAATTTTCCCTCATATCTTTCTTTTAGCATAGAACTCTATCTTTTCTATAAAAATACATAGGATGAGACAGTTAGCAATTATATTGTTAATACCTTGTCTTTTGGTTAAAATTTAGATTTATAATCACATGTTTATGAATATAAATGTTTATTATTATTTTTATGGGATCCCTTTGAAATAAATATTAATATTTTTATTAAATAATTTTAAGTACATTAATTTCACTTTATATTAGTGTGGGTTTGAAGGCTTGATTTTTTCCCCCTATATATTATGTTATTTAGTCTTCATATTATTATAAAAACATATTATTATAAAAATATATTGGAAGGTATGAAGTTCTAGCGCCTTCTTAGAAATTTAATATCTAATAAGATTAAATTCTTGGTGACTATAGATCCACTTGTCCATTTTATCTATGTGATGAATATCTAATTTTTTGACATTTTATGATCAAACACTCTATTCATGATTAATGATATTTTTTTAACCTTTTCACATAAGAATTTAATCTTTCTTTCAATTTACATAGAGTAAGAATAAAAGTCAAATAAATTAACTACCAACTTATTCAAACTTAGAGTTAAAAAACATAATCTAAGTACTCTTTTATTTATAGACTAACAAATATTTCTTATAATTTTTTAATAACTAACCATAAAAATATAAAATCTCAATCTAAGATTCTTCTTCACTTAAGAATTAAATAACACAATTTAAATTTTATTTTATTTATTTATTTATTAATATCATGTTTTTTATGATTAAAATATGTATTGCATTATTTTTATTGGACAATTTTAAGTGCATTGGTTTTAATATATGTTAGTGGGTTTGATGGTCTAATAATTTATTCCTTTGTATTCATCATATTATAAAAATTTATTGTAAAATATGAGATACAATGTTTTTTAGAAAATTAATATTTAATAAGATTAAATACTTGGTGGTTATAGATGAATTGTCAATTTAATAAAGATAATAATAAAAATAAAGGATACAGTCTAACGTGTCGCACCAGCGCCGCTGGTCACGTTAAAAAGTTTAAAAGTTTATATGGGGTTTATAAAATTTTATAAAAAAAAAACATATAAATTTTATAAAATATAGATATTTACTTTACATAAAAAATACAAACCATATAATTGATTTATAAATACACTTAGTAAAAACTACTTTAACAATTTTAATTACAAATAATATACTTAGTAAATTTTTTTTTAAATTAAACAATTTTGGTTTCAATTTAACACATAATAGAAAAACATTATTTAATATACAATATAATATAAAATTATACAATAAAAAGTAAAATAAAACAATATAAGTTAAAACATTAACTTATATTCTGGGGGGCGAGGTAAAGTTCACCGGTACCTTACAGCAGCTCGACAAATCCTACGGACCCATGATATAATGGTTAATGACATGACGTATGGTGGATGGCCGGTGCATTTGGGAGTTAGCGGAACGGAAACAGGAAAACGGGGCTACAGATTGGAGGGGCCCACACTAAGCGTTTAAGCCCAGCCATGCAAAGACTTCTATTGCACTAAAAGGTGCAAGGGATGCATCAAGTCTGCCATTAATTCGCTACAACAAATTGGGTGGGTCCATTCTCTTCTCACAAGTTAATCTCCCCATAACGTAGGTAAAGGAATTAAATTGGTTGTCAGGAACTAAATTTCTTTTTGAGCAATTACCAATGGTCAGCACCAATAACATGACATGCTGGGACAGGGGCGGTGGATTTGGCGCTGAGTATGACGTTTTGAAGGGCATGTTTAAGGGTTATTTTAGAATCCTCTACTGCTGCGCCCAGGCGAGAATTACATGACAACATTGATTGTTGGATTGTTTAACTTTCAAGGACTCAACGCCACCCTAAATTATTTACAAATGTTGAAATATGTTGTTTGTTTACGGTCTCAGTTATAACAAGCTTCCTCTCTATTGCTGCATTAATGCAAGCGAAAAGACTGGTTTGAATTATTAAGATTCACTCCCCTTTTTCTTTGGTTCTTCACCCAAGTGTGCTACACCCCACGACATTACTTGGAAAGAGGTAGCCTGAAAGGACGACTATGCAAAGTAAGGATGTGTTGTTACCTTCTATGACCCCACGCTAGAAGGCTCCCTCTAATTTCATTTACTTCTTTACTGTTTTAATGTCTATTTATTTATTCTATTTGTTGCAGATTAAGGGAGGAGAGGCAACAGAGCGAATGCCTATGAGGGAGTTATGCCCTAGATAGGGCCTTCAACTGGTTAGCCTTGAAACATTGATATCCCGAGCTTTCAACTTGCTAAGTTTTTGATAGCTTGTCCTTGCTGATTATAGTTTTAATAGGGTCGTGCCCTTGGGAGAGGTGAAGCCCACTCGCTTAACACCCATTTCAGTTGGCTATTTCACAACCCCAGCTAAGTAGATATGTATATAGATTTGGGAACCCTTGATAAAACACAATTTATTCATTATTGTAAGATTTGGCTATGGAGATAGCCACCCAAGATCTAAAGGTCTATGGAAAACACAAAATACTCAAAAGATCAATATGACAAGAATAAATTGTATTCTTATCAATGAATGCAAAAAGAGTCAATGTACAAATGTAGTAGAGACCCCTTGTTTATATAGCCAAGGTGAGATACAAAATGTCATAGGATTATGACAAGTGTCTTAATCATATGACATGAGACAACTTGACACAACTACCTAGGTCACATATGTTAGTTGTCAAAGGATAAGATAACAACTAATGACAACTAACATTTTCTGGAAATAATCTTATAACCTAAGTAAACTTAACAGGTGAATATATCCCCTAAGTCCCTAGTCAATGAAATAACTAGGTACAAGACATTTATTCACACCAACAATTATTATTATATTCCTCCTTTTTTTGACAAGGCACCTGTGTGTTTATATTAAATGCAAGGATTGCAGACCATGCAGAAAACAAGTTGGATTGGTTGAACAATTTTCAGGAAAGATAAGGACTGGTAATCTGCAACTAAAGCCAAGGTCAAAACACATCACATGATCAAATTTCAAGATCCAACCAACACGATATTTGAAAATGCTTTGAACTCATGCATACTGAGTTTGAAAGTGTAGACTAACATTCTAGAATCTGTATGTGTGTGTATTCAAGAATGTTCATATACAAATGTTTCTAGTTTTATATGTTTATTTATTTATTTTCTATTCTTATTTTTCACCCATATATTACACAAATTTCCTATCTATAATTGCACAGTATGATGAAAATAAATTATCAGATGATTTAATGGAAAGATTCTTGAGATGCATTGTAATCTACTTATTCTTCCCAAATTATTTTAGCTTAACATCATCACACAATGGAAGCATGAGCCACATATTGCAAAAACTGAAGGAATGGAGTAGTCTGATTTTTTTTTTTTTTTTGATACATTCCTATATCCACCCTTAATTACTGCAACATAAGGAAACATTTTCTTTTTCTTTTTCTTTTTTCTTTTAATAATAAAGAGCAATGCATAATGTTAACCAAAACCTTCACTTTGAAATTCACATTGTGAGTACATCAATTTTATAGGGCTCAACAAAAATGGCCTCACATCCAATAACTTGGGAGAGATCAAATACAAATAGATGCAAATAGAACTAAACATGCACACTCTTCCACCAAGATTGCATATTATAAGATGAACACCTCTTCTCCCAACAACTAATAAGGGTAGCTTATACTAGTAAGGAATATCACTTCATTTTTATATAACAAGATTGACTCACAAGTTTCAACTCTTCTAGATCTGACTACAAAATTTTCAAAGGGATAAACACGCCATTAGGTCTTGCTCTCCACCCTATCATAATGGTGTCATGGAGCCTCATGGGCTCTTGCCATACCCTCGAGCAAGGAATTCTTTTAGCTCCATGATGATAAACAAAGACTTTTCTCATTTTTACAAAGGGCTAAACTAACATAGCACAAACTTTATGCATCTAGGTTCTTTACATTCTATTTCCAACCATGATCTATACATTGTCACCTTCTTACAGCCAATAAACAAGGGTAAATGAAAATAGGAAGAATTTATCTCTTTTCTTTTTGGTGAAGGGATTGAACTCTTTTATCCATCTTGATCACTACCTTTCCAAAGAGGTGGACTCCTCTCCCCTTCTCATTTCTTCTACCATCTCCACTAAAGTTCTCCAAGAGGAGAAGTGGGTAACACCCCACTCTTCGTTCCTCTCCAAGAAATAAAGGAGTTTCAATTTGCAACCTTGGAATGGGGAGTTGTGAAGTGTACCTCCCTCCATCAATAAGGGTGCGGAGACCATGCACTTGGACAACCCCTCAATCTTTTCACCCCCATTATTTCCTCAAAATTCGTCACTCCTCATTATGAGGACTTTTCAAGAGTCAAATCATGTCCTTGGGGCCCTATTGCATGCCCACTTGATCCCTACCACTATGGTGTAGACCTTAGGGGGCTTATTTTTGCATCCCAACCAAGGAAATTGACCAAAAACCCTCTTTAAAGACCCACTTAAGGATCCATCCGAGTTTCACACTTGGATAAGGGTTCCTAGCCCCTAGCCCCTCTTACATCCACATGACACATAATTAAATACCCTCACAACACCACAATAAATTATCCTTTTAATATCAACCCTCACCACCTTACTCTACCAACATATTAACTTAATTTCTTTCTAAGCTTTGAAAGGTGTCAAATTCATGACCATAAGGAGATTTCTTTTTGATGTGTTCTCAATGGTCTCCCCTTGTCATACCGACACTCTTCCTTTCCTACACATTACCAATGAAACCATAAGCATCAATCGTATATCACATAAATTTGTTACTGAAGTAAGATTTAATTGTACAACAATTCCATTTACAATTACAATTCATTTTCACAATTTACGAGTCCTAACTCCTTCATGGTAGCGTCAATAAAAATGTTAGAATGAAATGCAAGAATATTGTCAAATAATAACACTATTAATCATCCACAATACATCTTACCATCTATTTAAGAAAACATAAAATAGATTAGGGTTTTACTAATCATATACAAGGTGGTGTCTTACAAACAGGCTTTATATTTTTTAGTTGTTTAATGAATGTAGGAAGAATAGAATGTAGCAACTTTAGTTGTAGTGTATTTCATTTACTTTAAAAGCTTTTGGATTTGCTTGCATATCATATTTTGCTATGGATTTTTTTTTTTGTGTGGAATGTTATGAAATATTTGAGAATATTTTTTATTATGTGTTTTAAGTTTGAATATGGACTTTATAAATGTAGCTGTGTTGTTGGATCAAAATGTTTAGATAGAGCCAAAATTTGAATATGATTGTATATTCATTTTTTTTTAAAAAAGTCATTCAATTTCAATTTTTTAAAATTTTGAGTTCATAAATAAAGTTAGGGCTTTAAGAAGAATTATGTCAAAGAAATTTGAAGTGTTGAATTTGTTACAAAATCATAGAACATGTGTTTTTTGGTTTGTTGAAAGTGATAAACATACCATTTGTCAATATGCAAAAAGAGGGGAACTCCTTTTTACAATTGTGTGACTTCCGAGATCCAAATTCTTGATTTTTAGGCTTCCTCTTCATCTTTGGTGGCTATTTTAGCTTCTTTCATGTTTGGGAACCTATAAATAACATGTTTGAGGTCAAATTAATCCCATATGAAGTTCATAGTGTTGTGTATGGGAGTTATTTGTTAGCTTTGTTCTCATATTCATTATTGTATTTGGACAAAGAGTTCATTGGAGAGTTGTGAATTAGTCTTGGGGGAGTTGTTAGTTCTTGAAGGCTCTTAGATAGCCTATGGTATGAGATAATTTGTATGATGCAATTTTGGAGTACTTAAATAAGTGTGACTCACATTTTGGTGGATATTTTATCTTAAAGGGGTTTCTCCATCTTATTTCTTGTCTTCATTATTTATGGTATTGTTATTTGATTTATTTTTCTTAATTGCAATTTGATATTGTGTAAGCATTAGTCAATTTAATTGCTCTCATGATTTACTTTCTATATTCTATAAGTTGACTAAATTGAGGTATAACCTTGATAGTTTACAAATCGGGTAGTATTAGATCAAGTTTTTTCCTTGTGAAGTTTGTTGTGGCCGAATTTGTAGTTACACAATATAAAACAAGTTGAGAAGTTCATCGCCTTTTTAGATTCTACAAAATAAACCATAAGCATGATAGGGAAGCATCAAGCCTTGAAAAGTAAACAAGGTTCCTCAAAATAGACATTATTGTTTCTTATTTTCTCTATTCATGGAGGCTACATGTTGAATGGAGGCCTTATGCAAAAATTACTCTCATGCAATAGTAAGGGGAATTTTCTCTCTTTGTAATCATTTTCAAAGGTTTCTTCCTCATCAAAGGTGTTAGAGTTATCATTATCTTCTTTTTGACATGTTGCCCTTATGGAGTGTTTTTGGGGACTTTTAGTATTATTCTAGTGCCTTTAATAGCACAGTGTCTTGCTAATTCACCACTCTTGAAATAGTGTTGGGATCAAGTTCATAAGTAAATAGGTCACAGTTTGGGTTACTGCAAAAGGTACATTGCTTCTTATTCAACCAACATTCATTTGCATAGTGGCCCTAATTACCATATTTGTAGTAGTTAGCATCTTCTCTTTTTCAACTACTTTCTACCTCTTCCTCTACTACCTCTCTTGTGCCTAAAATATCTTCTACATCATTTTGGATTTTTGAAGGTGTATTTTGGAGGGTATTGATCTTTCTTTGGTTTCTCTAGCTACGTGTTCTATATCCATGGTCTTGGTTGTATTAGGGTCTCTCCACAAGTCCCTTAACATAGGCCATATTTTGATCTATATTTAATTTGTTGGCGTAATGTTGGCTAAACCATGGATCATTCTATTCTTATTCTTCTCTTTCTTTGAGTTTGAAGAGTAGTGAGGGAAATAATCTATTCCATGGTAATCCCACTCTTTGTAGATATCCAATTCTCTATAGATGCCACAATACATTGTTTTATTCTTCCTTATATCTAATCTCAAATCTACCCTCAACACAATAGCTCTCCTCCCTCCTTTATAACTAGAAATTCATTTCTCATATGTCCTTCCCTTGAGAAATATACACACTAGATATTTCCCTATGCTTTTATGGACTAGTGCCTTGTTGAGCAAGTATTGCTTGCTTAAGTTTTAGTTGCTCTAACTCCAACTTCTTTTTTTCTATCTCTTTGTTCTCACTAGTATTTTATTTCCTCCTCCAAGTTTGTGCTTGTATATTGTGGGCTAGGTTTATCACTTCCAAATATGTGTTGAATGTTCTTCCATTTAAATATGCTCAAATTTTAGGAATTAATCTCGAGACAAACATTCTATGCATTATATTTTTGTTAATAGTTCTTTTTAACTTTCTAGATACCTCTTTGAACTATTGGCCATAGTATTTTATTGATTCTCCTTCCTCCTAGACTAACTCTCTCATTTTACTCACACAATCTATTGGAATTTTTGGAGATTCAAAGTTTGATAAGATTCCTTCTTAACTTCCTCCCATTATTTATCATGTTGTGGGCAAGTGTTTCTATACCAATTAAGTTCAACATTCTACAACATTCCCAAAAAGTTAAATAACTTAGATTGATATTTGGTTGTGCCTTTTCTCTACCAAATTTATTCTAGGATAAATTTGTGTTCCTTCTTAACTTCCTCCCATTATTTATCATGTTGTGGGAAAGTGTTTCTATACCAATTAAGTTCACATTCTACAACATTCCCACAAAGTTAAATAACTTAGATTGATATTTGGTTGTGCCTTTTCTCTACCAAATTTATTCTAGGATAAATTTGTGTTCCATGGCTTCAATAGTATCTTTGTCAAATACAAGCAATTTTATTGGTAAGTCCATCTTCATTTAAGGCTTTTCTTCTTCTTTGTGGTGGGTTTTATTTTGTAATTGGTCCTTCTTATTAATTTTTTTCTACTATCTAGGTTTATTCTCTCTACCCTTATCTCCTGGTAATTGAATGTGTTGGGACTCAAATTCATTGTGCCCCTTTTTCTTGAGTCTCTTCATTTTTCATATGTTGTCTTGGTCATTTATGACCCATTTGTTGATAATTGATCTAATAAATCTTCTAAGTTAGTTCCCCATGTTGAAGTCATATTCAAAAGGGTTAGGAAATGCTAAAAAAAAATATTGAAATGAGTTAATACTAGTCAAAAAATTTCTTGTGGGTTTTTCCTATACATTTGGACCATGTCTAGTTCCCTTAGTTTTCCTTGCAAGGTCCTATATGGTTGGAAATCCCTTCAAAAAGGAGAAAAATGAAGAAAGTGACTAAGTCTTCCTTTTAGAAAAACTTGACTTCCAATTGAAGTTACCCTTTTGAAAGTTATCAAGTCCAATTCCATTGCATTTTCTTGCATGTTCAATTCAAAATTGAATATTTTTGTATTGTTATGCCTTTTGTGGTGTAGGAGTTAATGGTGAACTCCCAACACCCCCAAAACAACTGCAAGAACAAAATTTCTTCCACAAGAGATGAAATGGCAAGAATAGCTTGCTTGATTATGGATGCAAGATTGATTGAATATCCACATGAGAGGCCTTGATGATAAAGGCAAGGTGAGAGATAGGATTACACAAGATTGTGACATGTGTCTTAATCCTATGTTATGAGACAACTAACTTGAAAATACTCAATGACTTAGGTAACCAAAATTAAATAAAATTAAAAAAGATATAATATAATATTATCTAGACAATTAAAACTTCTAGGACACCTAGGACCTAAGTAAACTTAACATGTGAATAATTTCCCTACTAGGAATTAAATAGGTACACAACCTTAATTATTCACACCATCATGTGGGACCTTGATGGCCTTCTAAACTATGCAAGTCAAATGATATTTTTTTTGGTTCAATAAGCTATTTCCTCATATCCAATTCACCCAAACTTTTTCTCATGAATGTCTTTTGCAAGAATTTTCTACCCATTTTCACTTCCCCATTCAAAAGTGAACATCCAATTCAATTGATTTTTCTTGCACACAACCATTCATAAATCAAAATTAAATGTTTTAGGAAGTATGAGATCCATTTGAATCCGATCCTTTACATTATATACATATATCTAGTTCACTTTGAAAGTTCCACATGCCATGCCTCCATGATGTCATCATTCCATCACCATATCATCACTAGCCCTTTTGTGAAATTCTAGAGCCATATGAACTAAACCTTTTAAACCCATTCTTATTTGGTTCAATTGAACTTCCTCATAGGTGCAATTCAAACAATTTTTTTCTCAAATCCAATTCAATGGTAAACTCCCACAAAAGGTTCCGTTGCACTCTAAAACCACACAAATCTTCATATTAACATGCAAAAGGCTCCAATGATTTCCATTAATGCATCTTCCACCTACTAGAGACTTAAATGCCATAATTTCAAAAATATGTTTAAGTGCCAAAAATTCACATTCAAGTTTGATCCTAGCTACTTACCATTACTACAAAGGTCACCACCTACTAGATTTCAATGCCCATTCTATTTTTCAATTTAAAGGACCCATTTTGAGAGGGAATGATCCTATACCATTGATCTAGTTGTGTTTTGGATTAGGGTTTCACCATGTTGCTATTATATTAAAGATCTTGTTAAATTTTTGGGAGGATTCTCTAAATTTGGTCTCCAAATGCCCAAAATGTTATAGGGCAGCCATAAACACCATGTCTTGTTCATTGAGGGATTACAAACCTATGGAATCAAAGTGCGGACACCTAAAAATGACTAACTTGTTTCTTCCAAAACATCGTCATTTCTTGTCATCACTCATCAACCCTTTCATCATTATTAATTAAATACTTTTTAATTATTTGATTAAGCCAACACATTTCCCACTTAAATTAAATAATTTTTAGTAATTTCTCAATTTTCCTCATTCACATTAATTAAATAATTTTTAATTATTCCTCTATCCACATTAATTAAATATTTTTTTAATTATGTAATTAAAAATCACGCTTTCTTCTTATCCCACTAGTTAAATAATTTTAATTATTTAATTAGCTAATTATTCTTGTAGAATTAAATAATTTGACTTTGCACATTCCTCTAAAAATAAATAAAATTATTATTTTATTTATTTCCTAAATATATCATTATATTTTTGTTCCTCCACCTCTAAATTTAATGACCATCTCTAAATTTAGTGAGTTGACTGAAAATCAACCTCAGTTCACTTTCATCGACTTTTACTTCATCCACTCACGCAGTCAATCCTCTGATTCATGCAATCACCTAAACTTTCATCACAACCCTTCATCTTGACACATGTCGTGTGTACATTCCTCATGATCTCTCAAATTTTCTCATCCATTGATCTCACCTCTCATCCTACATTGTTGATCGAATATCATTGAAAGCTATAAAACACCCATCATTTAGCCATTCAAACTGCTCCACAAATCTGACGAATCTTGCATCCATACTAACTCATTTTGCATTTCTTTTATAATCTATGTTATACTAATATTATTGAGCAATCCACATATATTCAAATTAGCATAATCACATTCTACAATGGAGTAAGGCTAGGCATTTTGGTGGAGGTAAAGTAGTTAGTTTAGTTTGATTTCATTTGATTTCATGTTTGTGCACATGCTTCATTGAGGAATGATATTTTGATTATTGCATGATTTCTATTTCATAAATTCAATTGATCATTATTTTCCCTAACACACAAAGAAGATTAATATGGTAAGTGGATTTGTTGTAGAATGTCTCCATGACGTTAACTATGTATTCAAGAAGGTTTCTTAGTCATAGATAGGGGTTTTTCTTAGTCACATTTCTGGCATGAATGCAATGTGGATTAGATTAATATAAAAACATTTTAAAAATGTTGCAAGTATTGTAAAAATATCTCATTTTATGTATAAATATATGCAATTATGTTATGGATTACGAAGTATTCTCTATCATTAAATTTCATGATCATTTTTGTATACAAATGCATATATTATTGTTCTTTTATTCTATTTTGTTCACTTCTCAATGTGTTGCAAGTCCATTTCCCAATAAATAGGCACAAGTTTGGAACCATGTACCAATCTCACACCATTAAAAAAATGTAATTAGTAGTGTTGGAGTAGGAGTTGTTTTGTGCATTCATAACCTCATAATGTAACCATGAATTTATCTTCAAGAGAGATATTCAAATGAATATATTTCATGTGGGTCATGATTTCATAATGTTATCGATTATATAGGGGTTTTAAGATAGCTAGTTGTACTTGGTTCAATGACAAGCTTTGGGGCCAACACAACAAGTTGGGCTTGGATATTGATAGGTTTGGTTCATTTTATTTGGTTGTAATGACTACTAAGGTATACCCCTAGGGACATCCTCTTATGTCTAAGCTAAGCTCAAAGAGTATGAGATGAAACCCACTCTTATAGAGTTTTCCTTTAACCTTTCACAATCTATTGATGATTTGATTTCACTTACATAATGACAACCTTGGTCTTGTGAGTGAGATTTCGTTCTAAGAAGTTGAGAAATGGTTTTGGGACCTAATAAAACTTCAAAGTATTATTTCCCCAATATGACTTTGCATTATTGTATAATTTTTTGTTGGGTATCTAATGTTTGGTTTAATTATGCTCTAGTATTTGTGATGAAGTCCTTGAATTATACAAAATAGGGGATGGTTCTTGGTCTAGGAGGTGTAACTCTTCAAAGTCATGCTTTATTTTAGGGTATAATTTCTCACTTGTTAATGATATAAATTTTTATTGATGATTATTCCTTTCCCAAGTTGAACATGGTTTTATTTTCTCTACATGTCTCATCTTTTCTTAATTTTCTCACATTTCTATTAAGTGGTCTACATGATCTTCATCAAATATTAAAGGTTGTAACTTCTCTAGGGTTTTTAGTAATTTCATCAAGAGTGATATGGATATTAGATAAATTTAGTTCCATGTATAGTGATATAATAAAATGTAATAGTGTTGGGGCCTAAATAATCCCACAAATTTCTTCAAAGTTCTTTTTGGATGCCACATACCTTTCTATACTTTCTACTAATTCTATTATCATTACTCATGCTTCATCAAGATGTGAATTATTTGTTTGGTAGTTTGATATAATTCTATTTTATTGTTATCCACATCACCTAGTTGGAACACTCTAATTCCTTGTTGGTAGCACCCCCTTTGGCACACTCAACAACACCCTTCTTGGCACAATCATCCTCAATATTTTTGTATTTTATCTATCCTTCTATGGTACCTTTCTTGATGTTGCTATGTTTTTTATGACATATTTCTTCCATGCTTCTATTCTCTATGTTCAATTATTTTGTTAACTAAAATTTTCTAATTTCCCCTAATCTTTTGTTATCTCCCTTAGCCATGGGTATTAATGATTTGGTATTCCATTAGTCATTTTATGCATCCCATGGTTTATAATAGCCTCACTTTGATTGGTCACATATTTTTAGTGATCTCTTCCAAGGTCTCCCACTTTCCATTCACCATCCCCTAGGTGCTTAAACCCCTCTCATGAGGCTAAGATGAAAGAGAATCTATTGTAGATGTTAATTTTTTGCCTTTCTTATAATATATTTCTTAGTATAATTATTTGTTTCCAAAGTTTTACTTGATGAATAATTTCTTCTCTACTACTTTACTCTGATTCATGTAATGAAACCAATATTAGCAAGAAAGTGAGGTCATAGACTAGAGTTATGAGCCCTAATAATTCTTAGTGTTATATTTATGCCTCAGTGATAACAATAAGAGAATAACTAGAGATTGTGTGGTGTAGAATACTAATCTGTGACACTTAACAAGAATTAAACATATATTATATAAAAATTAAACATAAATTTGAATCGTAGTCATCCATTCATTTATACATCTTTGTGTTTTTACAATATACACATTCTAATACACTATATTTTTTATCCCAATATCACTATCTATTCTTTCTCACTTCTTACTTACATTTGTTCATACTCTCCTTGTGATATTCTACTATCCTATACATATACATAACATTGGGAATGTGTCCCTTAAATATTGTACCTATTCCTACTAGGCTTAGTTGTCCTTATGCTCTACATTTCATTTACAACCATTTGAGGTAGGTTTTGATTACATCTACACCTCTTTTCTAACCTATACCAAAAAACCATATAATTATCTCATCTAGAATGCCAACATAATCATAATAACATCCATCTATGGAGATTATATATATACAAGAGAGAGAGAGATAAAATAAAGTATAAAAAATATTAGATCTAACCATAAGAATATCACATGCATCACCT
Source organism: Sequoia sempervirens (assembly GCA_007258455.2). Classification (NCBI taxonomy): domain Eukaryota; kingdom Viridiplantae; phylum Streptophyta; class Pinopsida; order Cupressales; family Cupressaceae; genus Sequoia; species Sequoia sempervirens. Next base: position 57,734,718 of record VDFB02109042.1, read on the forward strand.
TAATACAAAATAATAATGTATAATGATCATTAGGACTAAATCCATAGTAATAAAATGAACAAGTTGATGCAGGAGCATCTAGCAACCTAAAAAATGTAAGTTTTGGATTTTGATGTTAGGAGTCTTAATTGAGTGTGTTAAGGTCTTAGAGGACCATGGAAGACCATGTAGGGTATTTTTACTTGTTTTTTTTTTTAGTTCTAGGTTGCAAAGTTACAAAAAGCGCATATTTGGCAAATTTGATGCAAAAAATGCATTAGGTTACATTAGCTTTTTTATGGGAAATATTCATACATTCGAATGGTAACTATTTTTTGATGTTCATTCATGTTGAATCAATGATAATACACACTCCAAGAAGCTGTGGGAGCAAGATTTTATGAAATGCCCTTTTTTTTGTCAATTTTTTGCAATTATAGTTTGAAAACAACATTGTATGGCCTTGTACGAAGCCATTTCAGGATCTGTGATTGGATGGGATGATAGAGAACTATTTTAAGAATCCAATGCAATTGGTTTGGTGTGATTTCATTATGTTTTGAGCAAGATATGGAAAAAAAATACTACTAGCAGCCTTGTTATAGACCTAGGGTTTCCAACAAGCTTAAAACATTCATAACTTTTATTTGCACCATCAAAACTTGATGAAACTTGGTGAATTTATTATTTAGGTTGCTGCCTAGGTTCCCACCAAAGGATAATTCCTAATTCAATCATTTGTGTGATCTATGAAGGTCTGAGTGTGTTCTTTGTCATAAAGATTGTCAAAACCCTAGGTTTCTTTGAGGGTTTAATGAAAAACATGTTGTTTGAGTTTACCATAGCAAAGTGAGGGTTTAAAGAGGCCTTGTGCAGTGTGTTGCAGGTTTGAGAAGCTCAAGAAGGTATGAGAATGAGTGTTGATGCAATAAAATCCCAATTAGGAAATTGTTGAGGGTTTGTGCCTAGAGGGGAAAGTTCGTATAAATCTTGCAAAATTGGGTTGGAACACCTTCAATAGAGTCTATAAAATATGAAAACCCTTTTGTTTCTTGCATTTGTTTATCCCTTTGCATCATTTTTGGTATCAAAACCTAAAAGGTCTATGAAAAGGAAGTTGAGAGTTTCAAACGGGTTTGATGAAGAAGTTAGTTATATTCATCGATTCTTGAAGAGATGTGTATTACAAATTGATAGGTTAATGTGAAGAACTTGGGTACTAAAAGACTAGGCAAGAGGAAAAGTGGAGAGAAGCCTTAGGTGAGGTATTGTGAATTCAAGAAGAGTAGATAGAAAGATGTAGCAACAAGATAAGAAAGAAGGCCTAAAAAAGGACAAGATGAAAGGCAATAAGATAAGACAAGATACAAAGTTTGATAGAGAAATGGCAGAGCTGAGGAAATATATTAAACTTGTAGTATAGCAATGGCTTGAGGAAGGATACCAAGAATATGTTGGGTATTGGCCAATGCGCAAGAAGGTGAAGTGGCCCATAAATATGATTGTTAAGAAAATAAGAAGGAAACGGATGGTTATCTTGGAAAGAGAAGATGAAGCAAATAAAGAAGACAAACTAATTGGCATTGGCATGAAGGAAGCTCAAGAGTGTCTTCAAGCAAGTGTAGAAGCAATGAGAGAACAATGTTGTCAAGTAGAAACATATACAAAGGTCCATCAAAAGGGACACATTCAAGGAACCAACAAGTTGGTGATGATAAGAAAGTTGATAAGAAGATAGGTATAGCTGAGATCAAGGACGAAACAAGAAAGCAAGCACATGGAGCTAGTGAAGAGGCACATTGGCCTCATTGTTTTATCCAATGTATGTTGATGATAATGTTTGTATAGGTGAAAAATAAGGAGAGAATGAAGAGGATGAAAACATGGACAACAGTAATGAGGCATATGAAAGAGAAATAGAATCTTGGAGTCTTGCAACTGAGAATGAGATAAGGAGATGATACAAGAAGAAAGAGTGAAAAAAAAGAGTGCAAACCAAGAAACATAGAGCTGATAAAGCCAAGAATAGTGAGGATCAAGAGGAGGTCAGAGAGAAATTCAAAATGCAACACAGTTGGAAGAAGAAAATAAAAAAATCATTTGAGATCAAACTCAAATTTCTCCCGCCTTGGGAGTATGATGCAGGAGCATCTAGCAACCTAAAAAATGTAAGTTTTGGATTTTGATGTTAGGATTATTAATTGAGTTTTTGAAGGTATTAGAGGACCATGGAAGACCATGTAGGGTCTTTTTACTTTTTTTTTTTTTAGTTCTAGGTTACAAAGTTGCAAAAAAGTGCATATTTGGCAAGTTTGATGCAAAAAGACATTAGGTTACATTAAGTTTTTATGGAAAAAACTCATACATTCGAATGGTAACTATTTTTTGATGTTAATTAATGTTTAAGAAATGAGAATACATGCTCCAAGAAGCTATGGGAGCAATATTTCATGAAATACCCTATTTTTTGTCAATTTTATGCGATTGCAGTCTGAAAACAACATTGTACGCCTTTGTACGGAGCCATGTTAGTAATATATGATTAGATGGGATGATAGAGAGCTGTTTTAAGAATCCAATGAATTTTTTTTTGCACGATTTCATTGTGTTTTGAGCAAGATATGACAAAAATACTACCAGCAGCCCTGTTATAGACCTAAGGTTTCCAACAAGCTTAAAAAATTTATAACTTTTGTTTGCATCGTTAAAAATTAATGAAACTTGGTGAAGTTCTTATTTAGATTTCTACCCAAGCATCCACCAAGGGAGAAGTCCTAATTCAATAATTTGTGTGATTTATGAAGGTTTGAGTGTGTTCTTTGTCATAAAGATTGTCAAAACCCTAGGTTTCTTTGAGGGTTTAATGAAAAACATGTTGTTCGAGTTTACCATAGAAAAGTGAGGGTTTGAAGAGGCCTTGTGGAGTGTGTTGTAGATTTGAGAAGATAAAGAAGGTATGAGGATGAGTGTTGATGCAATAAAATCCCAATTAGGAAATTGTTGAGGGTTTGTGCCTAAAGGGGAAAGTTTGTATAAATCTTGCAAAATTGGGTTGGAACACCTTTAGTAGAGTCTATAGAATTTGAACACCATTTATTTCTTGCATTTTTTTATCCCTCTACATCACAAGTGCAAAAATTAGAGGAATTGCATCCTCACTCTAGGACTAAGATTACCTTTGGAAGCTTAAAAGAAGATTGGGATAAAGAACTCTCAACTAAATGCCACATCTTCCCAAGTAGTTCAATTCTCATTAATTGGGTCCCACTAGATCCTTACCTGATCAAATTATTTTCCTCAAAAAAACCATCCTTTGATGTTGTAATATAAATATGGGATCCAAGGAAAGATTCTATCCCTCATTTACCTACAAGGAACCCTAATCAAGAACATGTGTCAAAATCTAAAATATACTAAGGACTAAAACATGGAACACGCCATAAATATGGGAGAGGCTAAGAAACAAGGCAAGGTAATAGGTGACTGGATTGATTCTCTAAAGGATTTCAAAATATCCTCAAAAAAGTGGTACAATATTAGAACCTTTCCATAATGAATTAGGCTCTTGTATGGTTGCACTCTTAAGAACACGATATCACCTGTTGAGAAATGCCAATCTAATCTCTTGGCATTGATATACTTCTTTTTCCTATCCTTGGATGTCAACAACTACTCTCTAATCTAAACCACTTGTTGCTCCATATCCTAGAGCATATTAGTACCCAAAAAAATAGTCCTCCAACCTATCTCAAGTCAATGGGTTCCAACAAGGCTAACCATACAATGCCTAAAATATGTCATACCAAGAGAACTATGGTACCCATTATTTTAGGAAAAATCAACTAGGTATAAATAGTCCTCTCTTGGATTTCTATTCCAAAATATACATGAAGATCATGTCTTTAAGCACTTAATTAACTCTATCTACTTGACCATCTATCTCAATTTGTTAGGAAACAATAAAATTAAATTAAGAAAATAAAGAATATTGCAAGGGTGTCCATAACATGGATGTGAGCACTGGTTCATAATTAGAAATGTTCCTATGAGACACTCCATGCAAGAACACAATATCTTGCATAAATACACATACAATGGATTTAACACTATATGATGATTATATAGGTGAAAAATGGGAAACCTTGATCAACTTGTCTAATGTCACCATGATGGTATCATGATTATACAAATACATGGGTTAGCCAAAGATGAAATCTAAGGAAATTGTATCCCATTTCTACTAATGAATAGTGTAGATTAACTATAAGAGACCTATTGGATGTTGATTCTTTTCCTTTACCCTCTAATACTTTAGGAATCTAGCCACAAAATGAGCAAAATCACACCTCATCGCTGTCCACTGAAACAAATGCCTAAGGTTGGTATTCATCTTCATCACATCGAGATGCACTAGATACATTGCATGATGCACCTTAAACATCACAACCATTGGAAGAATCATAAAATTAGAACATAAAGACAACCAATATGTCCCAATAGCCTATATACTCTAATAAATAACCATAATATCTGGTGGGACCCAAAAAAATTGCTCCACTTCCTAGAACAAAATATCACTCAGAAGGCCATGGTTGTCATCATGCAAGTGAAATCAACTCATCAAAAGATCATAGAGGGTTAAAGGACAACTCTGTGAGACTGGGTTTTATCTCTTGCTCTTCAAGATCATTTTATACTCATGAGGGTGTTCCTAGGGTATACCTTAACAAGTATTGCAATCAAACAAAATGAAGAACCAAACCTATTGACAACCAAACCCAACTTGTTGACTTGGACCCAACTCTTGTCATTGAAGCAAGTACAACTAGCTATTCCAAAAACCCCTATATGGTTGATAAAATTCTACAATCATGACCCACATGAAATATAATCTTTTGAATAGATCCCCTAAGGATAAATCCTTTGTTGCATTATAAGGTCACAAATGTACAAAAATACTCCTACTCCTACACTATTAATTTATGTTTTGTTTGATGGTGTAATATTGGTGCATGGTCCCAAATTGATGCCTATTTATTGGGCAATAGAGATGCAACAACTTTATAAGAGATTAAACTGGAATCAAAGAGCATAGAACTATGTATTTGTATACAAAAATGATCATGAAATTTATGATAGAACATACATAATAATCCATAACATAACTGCATATATTCATACATAAAATGAGAGCGGTCATTACAATACTGGCAAGATTTTTAGAATGTTATTACATTCATCTAACAAAATATTACATTCATGCCAAGAAATGTGACACGAGAAGATCCCTAGCTACAACTAATAGACCTTTCTGAATATATACCTAATTCCTTGGAGATATTCTTCAACAGTCTATGCGCCAAAAAATGAACTAAACTAGAATGTATAGTTTCCTTACAACATAGTGGAAAATCTCTAACATCTCAAGACCACCATCAAACCAATATATTTTAGAAAATTACCTCCATATTCATTATAACAACATCAATGCATCATACCCTAGCTTTTGGAACTATAGTAGTGTCAAATCAACGGCCAAGGATCAATCCCACCCAAAATGGGCATCTCAAATTGAAAGAATGGCCTAACATTGATTTTTGGTAGTAGGGCAACCATTCTGCAATATTAGTGAGTAGCTAGGAGAAACCATGGGGATTTAAGTTTTAGTGTCCAAACATATTTTCAAATTTAAGCTTTTTAAATCCTTAATGAGTGGGAAATTCATTAATGACGTCTTAGATCAATAGGAGGGTAGGCAAGAGTTACATGTTGAGTATCACCATGGAATTTTGGATATCTAGCAACTTGTGAGAAATTTCTTCCAATTAGGATGGATTTCTGGGATTTTGAAATGCAACTAGACCTTTGCAATAATATTCCATTGAAGTGGACTTGTAAAGAAATCCATCTAAACTAAACCTACTAACTTCACAATATTTTGGTGTCTAGTTTAAATGAAATGTTCTAATGATGATGTTAGCAAAAGAATATGATGACATCATCATTATGTAAGAATGATATCATCATGGACCAAGAGTGCTTGAGATGGGATGATGTCAGTACAGTGGGATACCATTAGAAAAAAAGACATGGTGATGTCGGGAAAATTATCAGTTGTACACATAAAACTAGATTGATTTTGCAAGGAAGTCCAATTGAATTAGATAAGAATTCAAATTTTAAAACGTTTAGTTTAGTTGGCTGTGAAATCTCTAAAAAATGTTGATGATGCAATGGTGATGGAAAGATGATGTCATAATGACATGAGATCCCAAGTTTTCCAAGTGATCCAAAGATGTTAATGATCGAGTTGAAATGAACCCTAAACTTTCACAAAACTTTAAAGTTGTCTTTATAAAATATTAGATGTGGAAAAGGCTAAGTGAACCAAAATAGTCACTTTTGAATGGGGAACTTTAGATAGGGGAAAATTCCCACAAAAGGATTTAGGTTAAGTGCATGGAAATGGGGACCAAAAGAGGGTCTTAAGTGAGCATGTTTTTTGAAATCACCTAAAACTAATATTGAATGAGAAATTGAAGATAGTTATGCTCAAACCTTGAAGATGCAATAAGAACAAGAGTCATAGTGCTTTGAATCTACTTTCTAAACTTTTTTTTTTTAAATGGTGGAGATTAAGGGGTTAAAATAGGTGGAGACTAAGGGGTACAAAGTGCTCATGTTTTTTTCAAAAGAACATAACATAGTGTCTAGTGTGCTCCTCCTGAAATGTTAACTTATTTGGTATATCAAATACCACTTCAGTGAAAATTATCTAACACCATATAGTGTATGCTTGATTTTTCCTTGAATTTTTTAATGAATACATGTTTTTTTACTAATTTCAAAGTGGACATATCCTAAAAAATAAAAAATCAAGCATGCTTCCGCTTAATTTTTTTGGAAACTAATCGAATTTTTTTTTCTTTAATATGTATAGAATAGAGCCTATATTTAAAAGTGTAATTTATTTCAAATTTCGATTGAACAGATAAAAAATGAAAGCAAAAATACTATACATAAGTTTTTGGAAAAAGAGGAAGACACTAGAAAAATAAATTAAATATCAAAACCTTAACATAATTCAAATGTACAAAAAATACATAATTAGAAAGATAGGAGAGCTTGACATTATTGTAGTATTTTTTTAACTCAACATTGAAAGATATGTAAACTTGACGGAGAGCATGCTTAAAATTATGCCATTTTTTATAATTTACAAAAAAGCATACTTTTAGGCATTGACATGAAAGTCCAACCATTTGGATTTGATGCCCAAGGAAAATTCATCTCTAAGGGTGGAAAATACCCAAGGAAACTATAAATGCAAGCACATTATAATACTCACATTTTTGAGAAGTAAAAAATACAAGCCTCCCTCTCCCTCTCTTCCTCCTCTACGTATCTTTTTTCCTTTATCTAACTCTATCTACCTCTTCTATCTTCCCTCCCCTCTCCCTCCCTCCCTCTCCATCTATTTGGATCTATCTCTATCCCCCTCCCTCTTTCTCTTCTCATATCTCTATCTCTACCTCTCTCTCTCTCTTCCTATCTCTATCTCTACCTCTCTCTCTCTTCCTATCTCTATCTCTCTATCACTCTATCTTGTCGTCTATATCTCTTTCTCTCTCTCTCTACCTCTTCCTCTATATCTCTCTATCTATTCTATTTTACAAGAAAAGCCCCCCACACCTCCTTGTCAAGATCTAAGATTCAAACATAGTTAAAATAAAACCTCTAAATCAAGAAGGTAATGAAGCTCCATTACCAAAACTACCTCCCTATCTCTGTATATTTATCTATCCCTCTACCTCTATTTGTCCATATATTTCTATTTCCCTCTATTTTAATCTCTACCTCTATCTTTCAATCTTTCTTTCCATCTCAAGATAACTCTCCCTCTCTCTAACCATCCCTCTCTCTCCTTCTCCATATTTCTAGACCTCTATATTTATATCTCTATTTTTCTTTCTATCTCTCTCCCTATCTCATCTCTCCATATCTCTACCTCTATGGATCTCTATCTCTACCTCTCTCTATATATCACTTCCTATCTCTATATTTATCTTTTTATCTCTCCATCTCCCCCCTCCCTCTCTCTCCCTCTCTACCTATCTCTTTCCCTTTCCCTTTACCTCTCTCTCTCTCTCTCTCTCTTTACTTATCTCTCCCTCTATCTACCCTTATCTCTCTCTATCAATCCCTCTTTCTATATTTCTATATTTCTCCCCTCTATTTCTCTCCATCCATCTCTCTCTCTCTCTATCCCTCTCTATCGAGCTATCTCCACATATCTCTCATTCATACACACACACACACACTCCCTATTTATCCATCTCTATCTCCATCTCTCTATCTCTACCCCTCTCTATCTCACTCTCCATCTCTTTCTATACATCTCTCTCCCCCTCCTCTCTCTCTACATATTTCCCCCCCTTTTTCTACCTCTCTCTCTATATATATATATCTCTCCCCTTTTCTTTCTCCCTTCCTCTCTATCTCCACATATCTCTCTCTAATTATCTCCCTATCTCTCCTATCTATTCATATCCACATGTATATATATATCCCTCTTTCCCTTCTCCTTATCTCTTCTCTACCTATCTCTCTCCCTTTCTCTACCTCTCTATATATACCTTCTCTATATATATTCCCTCTCTCCCTCCCTCTCTATCTCCCCCTGCCCCTCTCTCTCTCTCCCTCTTTGCCTCCCCTCCCTCTCTCTACCTATCTATCTACCTTTCTCTTCCCTCTTCTATCCTTCCCAATTTATGTATATCTCTAGATATCTCTCCCTCTTTTCATCCCTATCTCTCCCTCTCTCTCACTCTCTTCCTATCACTCCATATTTTTGTATCTCTCTAATTATCCTCTCTTCTCTATATTTCTCTCCCTTCCTCTCCTTATATATATGTCCCTCCCTATTTCTATCTCCCCCTCTCTATATCTCCCTCTAATTTTATACTTCTCTCCCCCCCTTTCTCTCTCCCCATTCCTTCTATATCCTTCTCTACCTATCTCTCCCTTTCTCTACCTCTATCTTTCTATCTAATCCTCTCTATATATCTCCATCTCCCCTCTCTCCCTTTCTTCCTCTCTATCTCCTCCATCTCTCTTTTCCCATCTCTCTCTATACATATCTCCCTCAATCCATCTCTACCTATCTCTCTCTTTCTCTTACTCTACCTCTATTTCTCTATCCTCTTTCCATCTCAAACTATATCTCTACCTTTCTCTTTCCCCTCTATCTTTCCCAAGTTATATATATCTCTCCCTCTCTCTCCCTCTTTCCCTAGCAATCTATCTCTATATCTCTCTACTCCCATTTCCTCTCTCTACTTATGTCCCTCCCTCTACTTCTATCTATTTAAATATCTCTCTCTCCCTCTCTATCTTTATCTCCATATTTATTTATCTCATTTACATACACACTACTTGTTTCTCACTCACTATCTCTATCTTGACATCTCCTCTTATCTATATCTCCCTCTCTATTACTCATCTTTATCACCTTATTTTTCACTCTTACCTATACTATCTCTCTCTCTCTCTCTCTCTATCTATATATCTTTATCTCTACCTCTCTCTCTTCTATTTACTCCATCTCTCTTACTCTATATGGCCATCTCTATTACTCTATTTCTCTTTCTATCTCTATATCTATCTTATCCCTCTCTCACTCATCTATATCCCTTTCTATCCATATATTTCTCTATGATATATCCATATATCTCTCCCTCTCTCTACATATTGAGCTATCTCTCTCTTTGTCCCCTCTCTTTTTCTATGTCTCTCCCTCTCTACCTATCTCTCTCCCTTTCTCTACCTCTATCTCTCTATCTCCCCCTCTCTCCCTCCCTCCTTCCCTCTCTATCTCCCCCTCTCTCCCCATATAGATATGTATCTCTCCCTCTTTCTCTCTCCCTCTCTCCCCCCCTCTCCATATATATCTATATATATCCTTATATCTCTATCTCTTACTCACTCTATCACCCTCTCTCTCTATATTTATCTCTCTTTACCTCTCCCTTTTTCTCTCTATCTATTTCTCTCCCTCTTCCTTTATTTTCATCTCTACCTCCATCTTCCTCTCCCCCTTTCTATTTCTAGATATGTATCTTTCTTTATCCATCCCTTTCTCCCCCTCTCTCTCTTCCTAGACCTTTATATACATCTATGTATATATTCATCTCTATATCTCTCCCTATCTCTATCTATCCTTCTCTCCCTCTCTTTCCCTCTCTATATATTTATCTCTTTCATCTTTCTCTAACCCTCTCTCTAATTTCTCTCTCTATCTCCATCTCTCTCTCTGTTGGTAATAAAGCTTGATTACCTTCTTGATTTAGAGGTTTTATTTCATCTATGTTTGTATCTTAGTTATTGACAAGTGTTGTGGAGGGGATTTCCACCCCACTATTTTTTCAAGGGGACCAAGGGGGTAGTGACAAATTTTGCAGCCCTCTTGGCAAGGGTTTGGTGGTAGCACCCCCAAAGATATTTTTTTAAAAACTACCTTGTAAAATAGAATAATGGCTATGTAAAATTGATAGAGAAGAAAATATAGAGGGAGAGATAAAGATATATATAGCTAAATATATAATAATTTATTTATATTATTTTGTTATGATTAGAATAACATGAGTGTGCTAAAACACACTTATGATTTGGTAGTGACCAACCCTAGGTTCGGTCACTAACGAGCCATAATGCAAGAACTTTATAACACACAAGGATGTCCTAGATTGACCAAAAAGTGGTTGTGGCCATATTTTGGTCCCATGTATTTCTACACATGCCCTTTAATGTGATATCTTCTAACCGAATTGAACTTGTAGGAAAAGCTTAATGAACCAAACCTAATTACTTTTACGAGAGGACATTCAATTGGAGTTAAGGTTCTTGCTAAAGAATGGAAATTATTTATTTTGTTTTTCTTCATTTTGTGGAGAAGTCTGAGTGGACATGACCTTGCAAGGAAATCAAAGAGAATTGGATTTGGTTTGGTTGGAAATAAATCTCAAATCTAAATTCTCCTTATTTTTAACTCATTTTAAGAAACCTCATAAAAATTTCTTATCCCTCTTGAAAAAAACCTCAACATGAGGACACATTAAAATATTTCTTAAATCAATTTCAATAATGGATCAAAAATGGCCAATACAACATATGAAAAATGAAGGAACTCAAGTAAAAAGGAAATAATAGATTTGAATCCCAAAAATATCTACACACAAGGGATCTCTAGGGGTCTATCTTTTCTCTAACCTCCTGATACCATAGATCCTCCAACAACTTCTCCAAAATATGACTCTATCGATATGTGCTCAAGATAAAACTAGAGATCTCCTGATGCCTCTACTTTAGGCATCAATGACCACATTCTTCTTCACTTTGATCTAATAAAAAATAAATTCATACTCACAAAGAAACTTCATCCAACAATGTTGTCAAGAATTCAAATTTATCTGAGTGCATATAGACTACAAGCTATGATGATCAATATAAAGCTCAAAATAATGGCTAAACAAATAATGTCTCCATCGAACAAGCATATTGACAACTTTTTCCAACTCTAAATCATGATTGGGTTAATTCATCTCATGATCCTTTATCTTTCATGACTCATATGAAGTCACTTGGTCCTTCTACATAAGGACTACCCCAAACCATTCAATGATGTGAGAGTACAAACCATAAAATTTTCTATAGGACTAGGCACTTCAAGGATTTATGCACTAATCGATAATTACTCGAAATATAAAGGATGAATTGCACTTCTTTGAAAAAAAATTCTCACCTTTCCTCTAAAGAGAAGTAATCAGATGTGCCACTCTAAATTTTTTTTGACGAATTAGCAATAACAAGCCAGTAACCCCATGAAATATGAACCTTCAAAAAGCTCATGGAAATTTTCCAATCAACAATGGCATAAATATTTTAGTGATCCATTGAGGCACACTCAACAAAATAACATGACCTGAATATTTCACTTTTGATTGAAATAATTCACACTTTTCTAGGTTCACATAAATACTTCACTTTTGATTGAAAGAATTCACTTCACCAGTTGTCCATAAAGTTGATGTTCATGCAAAGGCTACATAACTTAGTGCAAGTCGAACTTGTGCTCCTCTATTATCCTCAAATAAATTAAAATACCATCTATAAAAAGGTAAATTGGTCAAGATAAGTACGAAATACACCATTCATCAAACTCTTAAATATTAAAGGAGTGTTCATCAATGAAAAAGAAACTATTGTAAACTTGTAGTGTCCATAACATGTATAAAATATAGTCTTCGTCAATCAAAAAGAAACTATTGTAAATTTGTAGTGTCCATAACATGTATAAAATATAGTATGATGAATGTATGCCTTATGAATATGAAGTTGATGGTATCCTAAATTCTACTCAATATTAGAGAACACTTTGGCTACCTTCATTTGGTCAAACAATTCATCAATTTTCAATAAGGGATATTGATTCGTCATTGTAACCTTGTTTAGTTGTCAATAATCAATGCACAAATGAATAGATCTATCCTTCTTCTTCACGAAGATAAATAGTGCACCCCAACGAGATATAATAGGATGAATGTTCTCATTCTCCAATAACTCTAACTATAAAAAAATCTCATTGAGCTCCCAAGTGGTCATGTGGTATGGTACATGAGATTTGACCTCTAAAAATAGAACATGATCAATAGAAAGTATACATATTTCTTTGGAGTCATATCTAGAGTCTCACTTGAGAACACATTGAAATATCCCTAAGGAGTAGATGATCATCAAGAGATGCCTCAAGAAACTCATCCATGGAATGACCACTCACAATGATAGCAAAATTTGACATCCCTTCAACATGCTTCATTTCAATAGCATGGTTAAAATCATGTGAAGTGATATGGGTCTTTGTACCTTCACTATCTCAAACCATTGACCAAGATCATCCACACACTTAATCAACTACCCCAATAATCAATGCTCACTTGATGAGCCTCTAACCAATTGATACCAAGTACAATCCTATTAGATTCCAAATGTATGATACATAAATTTTGTGATGAAGGTACCTAAATTCAACACAACCATACACAAGGGAGTCTACAACTAGCTTAGCACTAGTAGCTAACTTAACCTACCACTTATCATTTTTCCTCATTCCCACAAGCCCACAACTTGCTATGAGGGATGGGAAAATAAATGAATATGAAGTACCAAAATTGAATAATGTAGAAGCATGAACCCCATCCAACATACCTAAGCTCTCCACAACGATACTCTAATTCTCTTCATCTTAGTTATACACTATCAAAATTACTTTATGATACTTTCCAACATCCCCCACTATCAACTCTAAAGCTATTGGATTCTAACTACCAACTATCATAGGTCTTTGAGGTAAAGACCTTAAAAAGTTTTCTTACTCGCCATAAGAGAAACACGATCCCTTCACTTGAGTCAAATCTAATTGAGATGCACTCAACTAATGGAATATCAAGTTACTAGAACTAGAATAAGCATGATGAGTTTCCTTCCTAGACTAAAATTCCTATTATGTTGTGCACTTTGCTCCTTTCAAGAATTCCCACTAGCACCTTGCCCACTCTGAGGGTCCTATGGAGGTCTCAACCTTTGCTATTTTTGTTTTTGTTGAACAATCATTGAATGTGTTGAAGGTATCCTGAAATATCCTATAGTTTTAGGTTGAGAACTTTGAGCCTCTAATTCCAATTGAGAGAGACCCACTACTTGCACTCCAATCTAACCATCAAAGCTTCTAACCAAATTATCATTTGTCAACATGGCATTATCCATGTGATGCAGTACAAAGGATCCTCACTCAATCACATGAATACAAATTCCTCAATTAGGGATTCAATCCCTCTATCTCTTCAAGTTTCACTAGAAATTTTCACACAAACAATGACTCAATATAGCACCATTTAGGATTTTAACTCCTCAATCCCAAACCAGACTTCTCAAGCCTTTATTTCCCTTTAAGAACCTTAACTCATCCTAAAATAAACACTTACAAAGACCGCCCCTTCCTTGAATTCACCATTCCTTCATAAATTGTTTACATTCCTTATAGCCATCCATCTATGAACTTCCAAACATAGTTTTTGTTCTAGACCTTAAATTAAGACAGTAATCAACATTTTAGATACCCCTTTAAGGTTTTTCAAAACATAACTATAAACCAATATATGTTGCTTTGGAGAAACAAACTCAACCATGACTGTCCACGTTGCAAATTAGGCCTAATTAGGTAAATGGCAAATAGGGCTTATTGAATATCCTATCTCTAGAATTGATTTTGTCCTAACCACCAATTGGAACACATAAAATTAGGTCTATTAAAGATTAATATTCCATAAAATCTCCATTCCCATAACCATTTTTATTAACCCTAGGTCAAATCCACATGCTACACTCTATTTTTCTGACTGTACCCAAATTTTGCAGTCTGAAACTTCCATTTTCCACACACCAATCTTAATAATTTGGTCTAAAACTTAAAGAATATGAAAATGGATTCTACAAAGATTATTTCCACCAAAAATTAGAGACTTTCAATGGTTCAAATGAAAGAAACACAATTTTCTTTGGCTCCGTTTACCCTAGGACAGGGTATTGACTATTTTTGCAAAAACCACAATATCTTCCTCAAAACCTAACCAAATTGCATGAAAAAAATAGTAAAGGAAGTTGATTGTTAATACAATAATTTACAAATGTTTGGAAATGTATCTTTTCCCATACAGGGCCATACACAACAAAGAAACCGTGAATTTATGAAAGAATATACAAAAAACAGTGCCTTTATTCATTCAAAATCAGATGTACAATCACCCACGCTTGTTCAAACGTACAAATGGCCTTTTAAATGAATTTCATAACTGACTTATCAACTTCTAACTTCCTATTAACACCCTAGATCCAAAATGACCCTTCACCTTCCATATGTTGTTTTTTGCAACTTCACAATTTTTTGCATCTTTTACATCTATGACAACTTTTGAATACATTGGCATCTTTTTACATTTTTGCAAATTTGACTCAAATGGCCTCCTAAGAAACATGAGAAATGACTCAAATAACCTTAGTACAAGGTAAGAACATCAATATTGAATCTAATTTCAAACTTTCTATATGGAAGCATAATTTTGTCAAGGTGCTCTTGCACCACCATTACAACCTCCAAGGTTTTTGGTTAAAAAATAAAGACATAAAAATTGATCCTAGTATGTAGTCCTCTCATGAAATACTACACTAACATTCCCTCATCCTCAACTAAGATGACATTGCTTAAGATCAAATAAATGATTCTCATATTGTTCTACTATTATTCAAGCTATTTAAGCTCATGTTCAACTCATCACCATGCATCTTCTTATAATGATAAGAAAGGTAACATGACTAAAAATCTCTTGAAAAGTATCCCAAGAGATTGTTCCAATATCCAAATGATTTTTTCTCCTCTTAGTTCCACTAGGTGGAAGCAAAGTTGCACAAGTGCCATTATGCATCAAAAACAATAATCAAGATCCAAAATCTAATTCTCTACCCCATAACCTCCTAAATTAACCTTAAAGGTAGGTGGATGTGCTATATTTTTTCAAATGTTCCTTTCCAAAATACTATCCTCATCCACCACTTTCCTATCCCCTATACAAGGTGGGTGGATCCTACAAGGGCACATCCTCTAATCTAGAATTTTGAGGGCTCTTAGAGAGCTCTCTATCTCCATGTTGGGGTTGATCCTCTCATTTTTTGAGACAGATGGGAATGCACCCAATGAGATACCTCTTGATGAGGACCTAATATCATTATAATCTCCCAAAGGAGAATAAAAAACTATATTTTCCCATAATGGATCCTCAAGCTACTCCTACCTAGCATTAGGGGATTCTTAATATTGATTTTATTCCCACTTTGATGAGTGTGGTAAGTTCTAAGAATAATCCTTGATTCACAACCAATTATATGGGTTAGCACATACATATAACCATCTATAATTCCATGTTAAGGTATATAAGGGATAAATTCATAATATTTCCATACAAATTTAAACACTTTAAACAACCAAACATCAAGAAGATGAGAAAGCACATGAAATCACAATCCCTGTAATTGGACATGGGCTCTAATACCAAATACAATTCCCCAAGGCCTACACCTTGGACATTAGCCAAATGAATATTTTTTTAAAATAATACTAAAATAAATATGATAAACACTAATGTATCATATTGTATGCCAATCCACACACTAAGGGTCATGTGACACACAATAACACACATAATTTGTTATCATTTCTCCAAGAAAGGTGGGATAAGTGAAAGACTTACAACACATTGGCAGGAGGAAAGATTCATCTACCTCAATTCCATCCCCAAAACATGCTTGATATTCACAACACTAAGGAAACCTATGCAAGAGGAAGAAACACTAGGATATCTCACTTCTTGACTAGAAGATATGACCATCATTTCTCTAAACACGTAACATTCTTACCAAGGAAAATGTAGGAAAAATCCCAACAAGGACCATCTAAATATATGGGAAAACCTCCTAAAGAGGTTATAACAATAGGAGATATAAGATCTCCAATAAATGAGATGCCAATAGATTGATATCATGTAATAGCATGCTTCCTAAAGAAAAATATGACATGAATACCAAGTTACAACACTTATCAACAAGATGACAACATAGGAAGAGTCATGAGGATAAGGGGGGGAAAATGCATACTGACTTTCCCCTAAAAATAGTCAAAAGTACCTAATATCTAGTGAAACAAAGGACTAGAGTGTTCTAGAGAAATACAACACCCAAGAAGGACACTAGCATAGTTAATGAGGTCTCTAAAAATTGCATTAGAGTCCTACAAGTGTACTAGATCCATAAAAATGTACTAGAGTCTAGTAGTTACATTGTAGTCCCATTTTTTAATGTAGTCATGCTTCATATATTGTAGTCCTATCTAAACACTGAATAAATGATAATATCTAGCTCTCCTACTAAGGGACAACACCCAAAACTCACCAAAATAAGATTACAACACAAAATGACTCCAAAATGGATGAAAGCTACAAGGGAACCAAGAGAAATAGCCACACCTAATCTCCAACGTACTAGCAAATGGAAATACCTCCCATAAATTGGGAGGTCTACAAGAGAGTCAAAAGCAAGTCCAACAAAAAGAGGCATGAATGGGAATATTCCCAACACACCCAACTCACCCTCCAACCAAGAGAAGAGCCAAAATGACACCTCCCTATGGTGGTTCACACACTCAAACTCAAGACTAGGAAAATGAAAGGAACATATACTCTAATATTACCATAATTGAATATTTTCTATCATTGAATGTTTATTTTAAATCCAAATCCAAAAGTTCTCTAAGTTCATTTTAACCAACATCACAATAATGGTGAAAAGCATGTGTCTTTGACACCAACATTGTAAAAGCAATAATCTCTCAATATTTGCTTATGTGAGTGGTTTACATTCCATCTAATAAGGAGGTTTCAAAATAATATTAAAATTGCATGGAAGGACTCAAATATGCTAAAATATACATTTTTCCAACTTTGTGGAAGAAATAATGAGAAGAGAAGCTCCTTTATCCAACTTGATCACAATCTTTAGCCACTCTAATGGATCAAATAGTCCTTGATGGTGGTTCCATGCCACCCAACCGTGTCATACTTGTAGGTCCACTCCACAATTCTAGGAGATAATTATAAGGGAGAATAAGCACAATCATACCAAACAAGGCTATGAATTACACATACACTAAACATTTTGCATACAAAATAGAATGAACACATACATAACCAATGTTTCAACTATACACAATACACATGGTTAGAGATTAGTCTCATATTAGATACAACATCCAACAATAACAAGGAAGAGGATCGTAGGGGAAAACAATCAGAATATCATGTTGTAATGTCTAAGTGGGGATTAAGTGTGTATCCCACCAAAGGTTAGGGCACCCAACTGACATGATATCCAATAACTCTTGAAGTGCAACATTTGCTTCATACTCGCATTGTGCCTATACATGCTTCAAGTGTGTTGTGGAATTAACATCTTAGTTCATTTTATTTCCTAATGAATTTCTTAAATTAATAGTTTTTTTTTAGATTGTAGGAATTGGTTGGGTATCTGTCCCCCTATAAACTGTAGTGTGCTTGGTAAAAAAAATTCACGTGATTGGTGGTGTTGGTGCAAGACACCCTTCAGTACAACGAGTTTGGGGGGGGACTAGACCTCATGACCTCTTTCCTGCAATAGGATGCTTTAGCCAATCGAACTAGGCCCCCCGTCCCTTCTTAAATTAACACTTAATTAATAACTCTTTTAATTAATCACTCTTTTATCATCCACTATCCCTCAAGTCTTAGGTTTATCACACCAATGAATATTAGGCATGGCAAGGAAAATAAGGCAACCAAATTGAGATAAAATTTTGAACATAGTCCCAAAAGATTCAAAACAAAAAATTAAGATGGAATCTTGTTTCCGACCAATCTAATTCCCCATATACATCATTCCCACTTTGCAAAATTTAAAATTTATTTTTCAAATGTAAAACCATAAATTTTCCCATCTACCATTAATGAATGCTTAAATTTCAACATTTTCAATATTGAAAATTTCAACATTTTCTTCAACATTTTCAAAATTGAAACTTTCAACATTTTCAAAATTGAAAAATTGAACATTTTCAACATTTTCAAAATTGAACATTTTCAACATTTTCAAAATTGAACATTTTCAACATTTTCAAAATTGAACATTTTCAACATTTTCAAAATTGAAACTTTCAACATTTTCAAAATTGAAACTTTCAACATTTTCAAAATTGAAACTTTCAACATTTTCAAAATTGAAACTTTCAACATTTTCAAAATTGAAATTTTCAAAAAAAACTAAACATACCTATTGGGTCCAAATATGCACAACTACATTCTTTTGAAGTAAAACTCTCATTTCCTAAATTTTGGAAAAAAAAATCATAACCTAACTTAAAATTGAACATTTTAAAAATCTACAACTATGAATTAAATTCAATCAAAATGAAGAAATTCAATCTAGAATAGAGGTCAGTTGCTACCGCAAGGTGAGCATACCAAACATGAACCAAAAGAGCTTCCAAACAAGGAAAAAATGAAAGAATTTACCTCAAAGCTCACAAGAATGCTAATTTTCTTTTAATTCTCTTCCAAATTGAGAAGCAATCCACAATCAAGTTACTCACACATTTAATCCTTTCTATGCAATCCAACTCCAAATCGAAGCAATCCAACACTCAAGTGAATTCCACCAATTTCAAAATTTGAGAAGTAGGGAGTTTGAGAGAGCTTCATCCAAAATGCAAGAATGAATAAAAATATAGTTATGTCCTTTTTTATTTTTCAAATATTTTATATTTTCATTTTATTTCCTATTTTCTTATTCTTTCCATAAAATATATCTCACAAGTAATTAAAATTCCTAAGTCATTTCCTCCCTTCCAAGGGTAAATGGAGCAATTCCAGTAAATTCTTTTCTAGGAAAATTTAATTAATTCAATAAACTTTCCCAACCAATGAATATTTTTAAATCACAATTAACCAATTTTAATTACTTTAATATATTCATGAATGAATTTAACTTTTCCTTTTCCCCTTTTTTTCTAATTTCCCAATTCCATAAAAGCATTTCCTACCTTTAGAATGCAATGATTTATCCATTCAGCACAACCAAAAGCAATAAAAAATAAACCATCCAATATAAAACATATATTTACAATTAACCCACAACACAAACAAACTATGAAATCATCACTAATGCATATCCAAATTTACATAGGGTCAAACATGACATCTCTCATGCTTGGTTTGACTATGATAGAGGTTAGCAAACTCATAAGGCCCAATGCAACACCTTTGAAATAATCATCATTGGTGAAATAACATAGACCTATGTACTTAGGTAGGGATATAACCCTTTCATCTACATACTCAATTCACATGTCAAGGGTACCTACACATGAATATAATAGTTGAAGAAAAATAAAATCTTCTAATGAGGTACAATATCATATGAACCATATACTCATTGCATTGGAATGCCAACATAATTATAATAATCTCTATCTTTGAATATGTATATGTTATGATTTTCAAGATCATAAAGCAAAAACTAGAAACTTCCACAAAATACTTGCACACTAATTATAAGCTTAATTTCTATTATCAAAGAGTTGATAAAAGAATAAAATAAAATATACAATGCAACCTTGTTTATATAGGAAAGGTGGTGAAGGTAGGCAAGTAAAACATAATGAATGAATACCCCTCTAATAATGTAACACTTGTTAACTCACATGACAATTGTTCTTGTGAGTTGCAAGTGACCATGCAAGAGGTGTCTCACAAAGTGAGGACACTTGTATCAACCACATGAGGTGAGACGAAATTGTAGAAGTCCCTAAGTGGAGACTTAAGCAATGTGAATAGGACTCTCCTAGTTAGGTTAATAGCTAAATAGTTTGATAAAGTCACTATTTACACCAACTATACATACATACATACATACATACATACATACATACATACATACATACATATATCCACAATGATAAAGTAAATTATAAACATTATTAAATCTAACCATGAGGGTGTCACATGCATCACACAATATACAATATGAATCCAAATTCCAATATAAATCATATCAAGAACACCTTGATGCAATACAATAAAGCATAATGATCATAATGACCAAATCCATGGTAACAAAATGAAAAACTCCAAATGTTGAGGAATTACATATTTCTTTATGCTCTCAATACATTAGTTTTTTGTAAATTAAAGTGCATAGATTCAAGGGATAAATTTTAGATTGTTGCCATGATAAATATGATACATCTTATAGGAAAATAATTGGTTTTTATTAGAAAGAGAGTTACATCACTACATCATTTCATGGGGGAATTTTGGCAAAGTTTCCCTTCAACAAACATATGTTTCCAACCTAAAAGAACCCACAAACATGAACTAGAGAAAATATACACAACCCCAATAGTAATAGCATGCAACAAGACTACAAGTATGTAGGAACCTTGAGGCCTTTATTTCACCTTATTTGAGGTCCTTAGGATTTGTGAATAAAGTCTTCCCTCTTATCCTCCACCTTAAACCTATAAAAAAACAAAAATATTCTTTCAACCACCCATCGACAAAGCCTCCAATCCTAACTTTTTCACTTTCGTAATCCACTTGAAAAGTTTTGTTTCAATTTGTTTATCTTTGAGAAATTGCATTTATCCTATTAGGTTATTTAGTCTAATTAGGCCAATCATTTAAAATAATTTCCAATTCATTCCTAAGACTCAAAAGGATCATATCCAGGTTTGATTGACTCACCTTGGAGGTTGAAAGTCAATCTATACCCCTTGCTGATTTGTATCCTAATGAAATCTTAGAAATATTGGAACATACCCTAGGTTTTGAGTATTAAACCTAAGGCTACCCCACATTTTTATGTTTCATTTCCATACAAAAGTAAACACTATAAAATCAGATCTAGCATTGATTCTAGTGTTAGAGTCTTAAAAATCCACATGATTATCTTTGTTCTGCATGGTACTAATGTGGGGTTGAATCTATTTTTTTAGTTATTTGAGATTAGAGCACTGATTATGTGTTTCTCCTTTGAGATGTTGTATATGTGCAAATCTTGGAAAATTGTCTAATGTGGATTCTATTTGGTAGGACATATTCTTAGTTACCATTATTACATTGGTATGCTTATTGTAGTGGAAGATGGTTATTGGGAGTACCTGATATAGTTGTTCATTTGAATCTATATCAGTTGTTTATGGTGCATGAGAAGCTTTGCTCACTTTGAGTAGAGTGTTGGCAATGATATTACTCATGATGCCATAAATAACTCGATATTAATTTCAGTGGGACCTTTATGTAGTTACATAATGTATTCTATCTTCTTTAATTCAAGATTTTTGGTTCTAAGTTGTTGTTGCATTGTGTAGTGATCCATGGATAATCTTTGATTAGAAGACAGATGGTCTTTTACGATGGTTGTTGGTGTCATAAGGAGCTCTTGGATTTTGTCTTTAGATTTTAGTGAGAGTTATGACATCTTTGGTTCTATTGAAAAATGATGTTTATCATTGGTATCTTATTGGTTTGGAGATTGTGCTTGTACTTTACCTTTTGGGAGTTCATGGTGCTGAGTTCTTTGATTGTGTTGGGGCCATAGAGGATATTCAGTTAGGAGATGGTTATCACGATGCCTGGAAATATTGGTTACATAGTTCAGTGGGAGCTTTGGCAGAGATGTTGCTTCATCATTTTGATGATGTATGATTATTTTTTGTGATCTCCTAGGAGGGGATGTTAGATCATTATATCATGATGTGTTCCTAATTCTATATTTGGAATTTTGGCAATGGTCTTGTTTGTTTCTCTTTGGTTTTGAGTATTAATCATTTTTTTGGAGCTTCATGATTTTGCAAGGTTGCACTTGAAGTTGGCATGGATTGATTGGTGGATACTCATAGCTCGACTAGAGAGACTTGGGTGAGGCTAAGAGATCTCTTATTTATGGGATCATATGTTGAGATGGTTACTCTTTGATGAGGATTTCAACAGAAAGACTAAGGATCCTACACCTGGTTATGGATGTGAATCCATTATGGATAGAAGAGAAGATTGTCATTCCTTGGTGTTGTGTGCATATGACAATATTGTATCCCACTCTTGGTCTACTCAGAAGGTGAATGATCTGAGAGGTATTACCCACTTGATTATCAGATGCATTCTTTATTTTGTATCTTGTCTTCTCATATGAGTTAGTCTTGAATATATGCATTGTGAAGACTTGTTAAGAGGAAGATGCATGGTTATATGGGTTTTCGTTGTTCTCCTTGTTTTGATCTTGAGCTATGGATTTAGTTATGAGGAATTATTTGGAGAGGTACAAGAAATGGTTTGTGGCTTTGTGCATATTCCCTTTATTGTGGGAATGATTGCTTGGTTTGATCTACCTTTAGTTTGAGAAGTTTACATCTAATGTTGTTATGTTTTCATTTGATTTGAATGTTAGATGTTGATATCCTTTCACTTTGGGAATGGTGAAGGAGATCTTGCATTACACAACTTGGTACATGTTAGTGTGGAACAAGGATATGGTTTGATTTGCAGGTTCTCTTTTTGGTCAAGGAATTCTTCCTAGATGTTTGGCTCCACATGGTTGGGTGTGAAGAACTTGGGAGAGCTATCCACATACTAATGGTGAGAGAGGTATTGTAGCATATGTGTTTGTAATTTTTGCATATCATTGTGTGTTTCCTTCACACTATGTAATAGAGGAGTTAGCCACATCCTCTATGTGAAGTACTATAAATAGACTTGATATGCCTTGATCTATTTTCAGATTTGATATTACACATGCAGTGGGAATTTTTGGATATATGTTTTATTATCCTCTATGATATCTTGGTATTCTGGTTATTGATGTGATGATGATTTTGCATGTTTCATTGGATTGGGATCTACAAGTTATGTAGTTGTGTGGGTTGATCATCCATTTGATTGATTTGGGATGAATCGGATGTGGATTGTCTATATCCATGAGATTATTTCAGTGTTTATGCAAACATGTTAGTTGGCCTTTTCTATGGTTATTTATTCATTGGTATGTTGCATTGAGATGGGAGGATGGATATATAGAGACTTGATTGCAGATTTTGGGTTGGTATGTTGATGGCATGAAGTTTTATCTATGTTTGGTATACCTTGATTTGAGGTATGGCTATCTTGGATGAGTTGCAATTTGTCATGGTTTCCATTCTAGGCATTATGAGTAAGGTAGCTACTTAGAACCTTTCTTATCATTTGAATTTGATGCTTGTGTTCATGTAAATATTGGTGCAAGTTTATGTGGAAGTTGATATGTTTCACCTTGGCATGTTCCTTTTTCTTCCATAAGTGACATGTTGGAGGATGTGAAGGATTTTTTTGCTTGATGATGGTTATCATGGTTGCTTTTGCAAGTATCTTGTTGGAGCATGAGAGCATAGTGAAGATTCATATGATACATGTTTGGCTAAGGGATGCTTTTCCCTTTTTTGTGATTTATATGGGCGTATTTACAATGTTGATGTCAAGTGAGAGAATGGTAGGATTAATGTGCCATCCACCTTGTAAATCATGTCATATTTCATGGTTCCAACATATTTGGAAAGTGTCTCTAGGAACTTAGGATGTATTGGAAAAATATTTTGTAATATTAATTCTCTCTATTGTTTGTAATATACTCATAAGGGGTGATGGGTCCACTAGCAGTAGTAAAGGTGGTACATGGGCATAAATATTTAATATTGTTTTCCCCACATGTGGACACCTAGAATGGGATAATAAAAAATAAAAGGAAATGATAAATAAGTGACTAATGAGATTCTCCAAGTGGGTGCTTGGAAAGAGGCAACATATGTCACTTGGTTTTCCATCATTTATTATAATTAATTTAATGTTTATCTCTCATGGTTGGGTGCCCAAGTTGGAGGGAAATTATTGGAGACAAAACTAGTGTCCTTTCATATTCCAAGGAGCTAATCCAAAGGTTGGAGACATTTGAAATGAAGGTTCATATTTGGGTGCCTTGTTTGGTGCATTAGATGCCTTCACACATCTATAAAATCAACCTCTTAGCTGTAGAATTAAGGAGAAATAGTTGAGTGTAGTGTTACTCTACAAGAACAAGGACATGTGGAGGTTGTTCACAGGTACATAGGTGTTGCCGTGGTGGAGGAAAATAGGAGAATGGAATTGGTTGCATTGTAATCTCATTTATTTGATGATAATGCATACTTGACCTCTCTTCTTGGTGAAGTTTTTTCCTACAAGGGTTTCTCCACGGAAATCTTGTGTTATGTGATGCTCTTATGTTGCTGATTTGTGCCTCATTGCTACTATCTTATGGTGATTCAATATTATTTATGCATTGTTGTTATAAGTTCACATAAGGTAGTGCTTATAAGCATGATATGTTGGTTTTTTCTGGCATCATAAAGAAGACAGATATAATCATGGTAATTCCATATTGAGGCAACTTAATTTTCAGATTTGCATATAAGTTTCATATTTTCATGTTGTTGTAGTCCAAGCCTTGTATCTCATCCATTGAAGTCATTTTTGGATAGAGATTGAATTTACCAACAATCGATATTGAACCTATTTATTTCTCATTAGTTACAACACTTGCCAACAAGATAACAACTAGGAAGAATCATAAGGCCAAGGGAAAAAATTGCATACTATTTTCCCCCTGAAAATAGTCCAAAGTACTCACTATATAGGGAAAAAAAAGGCTAGAGTGTTCTAGAGAACTACATCACCCAAGAAGGAAACTAGCACAATTAATTAGGTGTCCCAAAAATGCATTGGAGTCCTACAAATGTACTAGATTCATAAAAATGTACTAATCTAGAAATTGTATTGTAGTCCTATTTTTATAATTTAGTCATGCTTCTTATATTTTAATCCTATCTATAGACTGAACAAATGACAATTTCTAGCTCTCTTACTAAGGGACAACACCCAAAACTCACCAAAATAAGATCACAACACAAAATGACTCCAAAATGGATGAAAATTACAAGGGAACCAAGAGAAATAATCACAATAGAATCTCCAACATACAAGAAAATGTGGGAAACACCTCCCATAAAATGGGGGCCTACAAGGGACTCAAAAGAAAATCCAACAAAAAGAGGGATCAATGAGAATATTCCAAACACACCCAAATCACCCTCCAACCAAGAGAGGAGCCAAAATGACACCTCCCTATGGTAGTCCACACAGTCAAACTCAAGACTAGGAAAATGAAAGGAACATATATTCCAATATTATCGTGATTGAATATTTTCTATCACCAAACATTCATTTTAAATCTAAATCCAAAATTTCTCTAGGTTCATTATAACCAACATCACAATACTAGTGAAAATCATGTAAAATGGCATGCATCTTTGACACCACCATTGAAACATTATAAAACTAATAATCTCACTATCTCCACTTATGTGAGTGGTTTAGATTCCATCCCATAAGGATGTTTCAAAATAATATTACACTTACATGGAAGGACTCAAATGTGCTAAAATATGCATTTTTCCAACATTGTGGAAGAAATTATAAGAGAAGATCCTTTATCCAAATTGAGCACAATATTGAACCACTCTAATGGATCCACTAGTCCTTGACGGTGGTTTCATGCCACCCAACCATGTGGTACTCATAGGTCCACCCCACAATGCTAGGAGATAATTACAAGTGAGAATAATAAAAATCATACCAAACAAGGCCATGGCTTACACATACACCAAACATTGTGCATACAAATAGAATGAACACATACGTAACCAATGTCTCATTTTTACACAACACACATGGTTAGAGATTGGTCCCACATTGGATACAACATCCAACAATAACAAGGACAAGGATCCTAGGGGAAAATAATGAGTGTCATTAGAATATCATGTCGTAATGTTTAAGTGGGGATTGAGTGTGTATCCCACCCAAAGGTGAGCACACCCAATCAGCATGATATCCAAGAGCTCTTGGAGTGCAAAATTTCCTTCATACTCACACTAAGCCTACACGTGCTTCAAGTGTGTTGTGGGATTGACATCTTAGTTCATTTTATTACCTAATGATTTTCTTCAATTAACACTTAATTAATAACTTTCCAACTATTTGATCCCATAGATCACTTAGGATCTTGATGAACATCAAGAGCCACTCGTTTATCACCCACTATCCCTTGAGGCTTAGGTTTATCACACCAACCAATATTGGGCATGGCAAGGAAAATGAGGCAACTACATTGAGATAAAATTTTGAACATAGTCCCAAAAGATTTAAAACCAAAAATAAAGATGGAGTCTTGTTTCCTACCAATCTAATTCCTCATAAATCATTCCCAATTTGCAAAATTCATAATTTATATTTCCCATCTACCATTAATGAATGCTTAAATTTTCAACATTTTCAAAATTCAAAAATTCAAAAAAAGATACTTATTGGGTCCAAATATGCACAACTATATTATTTTGAAGTAAAATTCTCTTTCCTAAATTTTGGAAAGTTTTTCCATAACTTGGCTTAAAATCGAACATTTGAAAATCTATAACTATGAATTAAATTGAATCAAAGTGAAGAAATTAAATCTAGAATAGAGGCCAATTGCTATCTCAAGGTGAGCGTGACAAACATGAATCAAAAGAGCTTCCAAACAAGGAAAAAATGAAGGAATTTACCTCAAGGCTCACAAGAATGCTAATTTTATTTTAATTCCCTTCCAAAATTAAGAAGTGATCCATAATTAAATCACTCACACCTTTATTTCTTCTTATGCAAGCCAACTCCAAGTCCAATCAATCCAACACTCAAGTGAATTCCACCAATTTAAAATTTGAGAAGCAAAGAGTTCGAGAGAGCTTCATCAAAAATGCAAGAATGAATAAAAATAAAGTCTTTTTCCCTTTATGTCCTTTTTCATTTTTCAAATATTTTTCATTTTCATTTTATTTCCTATTTTCTCCTTCTTTTTGTAAAATATATTTCACAAGTGATTAAAATACCTAAGTTATTTCCTCCCTTCCAAGGGTAAATGGAGCAATTCCAAATAATTATTTTCAAGGAAAATTTAATTAATTCAATAAACCTTCCCTACCAAGGAATATTTTTTAGATCACAATTAACCAATTTCAATAACTTTAATATATTCCTGAATGAATTTAACTTTGCCTTTTCCCCTTTTTTTCTAATTCACCAATTCCACAAAAGAATTTCATACCTTTAGAATACAATGATTTATCCATCTCAACACAACCAAACACAAGCATAAAAAAACCATCCAATATAAATCATATATTTAGTAATTAACCCACAACACAAACAAACAATGAAATCACCACCAATGCAAATCCAAATTTAAATAGGATCAAACATGACATCTCTAATACTTGATTTGACTATGATAAAGGTTAAAAAACTCACAAGGCCCAATACAACACCTTTGAAATAATCATCATTGGTGAAATTACCTAGACTTGTATACTTAGGTAGGGAAATAACCCTTTCATCTACATACTCAATTCACATGTCAAGCACACCTACACATGAATATAATAGCTGAAGAAAATTAAATATTATAGTGGGGTACAACATCATATAAACCATATACTCATTGCATTAGAACACCAACATAATTATACTAATCTCTATCTATGAACATGTATATGATATGATTTCCAAGATCATAAAGAAAAACCCAGAAACTTCCACAAAATACTTGCACACTATTAAGCCTAATTGCTATTATCAAAGAGTTGAATAAAATGTACAATGTAACCTTCCTTATATAGGAAAAGTGGTGAAGGTAGGCAAGTCTAACACAATGACTGACCACCCCTCCAATAATGGAACACTTGTTAACTCATATGATAAGTGTTCTTGTGAGTGACAAGTGACCATGCAAGAGATGTCTCACAAAGTGAAGACACTTGTCTCAATTGCATGAGGTGAGACAAAACTATAGAAGTACCTATGTAAAGACTTAAGCAATGTGAATAGGATTCTTCTAGTTAGGTTAATAGCTAACTAGTTTTATAAAGTCACTATTTACACTGACAATATATGTATATCATATACATCCATAAAGATAAAGTAAATTATAAACATTATTAGATATAACTATAAGGGTATCACATGCATCACACAATATACAATATGAATCCAAATTCCAATACAAAATCATATCAAGAACACATTGATGCAATATAATAAAGCATAATGATCATCATGACTAAATCCATGGTAACAAAATGAACACGTCCAAATGATGAGGCATTACATATTTCTTTATGCTCTCAATACATTAGTTTTCTATAAATTAAAGTGCATAGATTCAAGGGATAAATTTTTGATAGTTGTCATGACAAATATGGTACATATATATAGGAAAATTGTTGGTTTTTATTGGAAAGAGAGTGACATCACTACATCACTTTCATGGGGTAATTTTGGAAAATTTTCCCCTCAACAAACATATGTTTCCAACCTAAAAGAGCTCACAAACATGAAGTAAATAAAATATACACAATCCCAATAGTAATAGCATGCAACAAGACTACATGCATGTAGGAATCTTGAGACCTTTCTTCCACCTTCTTTGAGATCCTTAGGATTTGTGAATGAAGTCTTCACTCTTATCCTCCACCTTAAACCTATAAAAAACCTATCAACAAAGCCTCCAATCTTTATTTTTTTCACTTTCTCAATCCCTCCCTCCAAAAACGTCACCCAAATCTAGAAGGTTTCTTCCAAGATGGATGGGAACTCATCCCTTTCTTCTATGTGGAATCTAATACCAATAAGGGAAAAGAAAACATGGCAATTAAGGATTGAATATGCTTTCTTGAAAGTAACTTCTGTCTATGATGCATCATAGATAATCTTAAATGTTGTCATAGGTTCTTAGAAACCCTCTTGAAGATGTTGTCATAAGGTATCATATTTGACTCCTTGGAAATGGTGTCATAAATGCCCTTAATCATAGGATGTCACGAGATGTCATAAATAAACCACTCATGGGTAATGAGTCAAATGCTCTTCATCAACCCACATGTTATGAGGGGAATCTACAAGATTCCCAGCAAGTTGGACATCCAAGATAAGATGGAAATGAAATGGAATGGGATGTACGAGATGATACACAAAATGAATTAGAAATATAAATTAGGAAATCAATATGAATTGGTAGATGTTGGGGTGTGGCGTGTGGGCTTGTTTTGGTCCACTATTACTATTTGTCAATTGCAAGCCATTTGGAGGAAAACTCACAACCACATAAATGTAGGTATGTTGTTGTAAATGTGTATGATAGTGATGTTATTGGAGATGCCTAGAGGTACCACAAATAACTATGTTTCATCAAAAGTTTGTTTATATTACCACAAGTCATGGATAATGTTTGGTTGTAGTGCAAAAAGATGATTACATAGTTCAAGGAGAATGGATCAACAAATTTTAACCAAGGATGAGTGATGATGACTTATTATGCATAGTGATTCTTCATATGATGAAGTCCTATTACATGTAATGTGTGGATGTTGATGTCATGCTACGCTTATGAGATGGTTGTGTGATTGTCAATATTTTATATGACAATTAGATGACTAGATGATTGAAATTCCTTATTGAATGGTTTTGTGACTATAACTATCTCTACATTCAAACTACCAAAATTGAAAAGTTATATTTGATAAATGTGATGAAAATTAATGTAAATTGAATATGATTAAAACAAGTGTATTATTAACCAATAGATTGGAACTCTATAAAAAAGAATTATTGTTTTGAATCTTTAGGTTAAGAATAATATAACTTTAAAGGTCCTCCTTTGGTAGTGTGTTTTTTCTGGTTTTTTTTTTCCACAAATATCTGATGTGTTTCTTGTAGTCTACATCATAGATTTTAATACTGTTAAAATTGCTTTTTTATCACATTATCAACCCGTTCATCGTAATATCCTTTTCAAAGTAATTCCTTCATCCCTGTCTATCGGTTGGCAGTAACTGGGATCAAAATGCCAAAAGATATAACTCTTATTTTTAATTAGTTAGCAGAAGCTAAATGTATATCGTTTGCAAATGTGTGCAATGAATCTGCTAGTGATAAGCGAGCCGTTCATCCCTTGAACCTTCAATGGCTTCTATGGCTCTATTTACGCCTCTGGATTAATATATTAAAATAATCAATTGTTCTCATCAGCCATAATTTCCAGTTCCTACCTGTGTAATAATACGATGGTTTTTCTCTGCCATGGAATGTCCAAGGCTTTGTTTTAGTAAGCCCACAGAGAATTGGAATGGATCGGAATACGTGTTTATTTTTTCTGCAAGGGAGTGCCAGATTAAAATCAATTGCCGAGGGAAAGAGCGTCCATACCCACATCATGTTAGCTGGAATTCAGCCAGGCGTGCTTTTACACAACAATCTCATTAACATGTATGTTAAGTGTGGTTGCATTGAGGAGGCTCGCCAGGTGCTTGATGAAATGCCAAATCCAAATACAATTTCCTTCAATACAATGATTGCAGCTTATGCCAAATGTGGGCGTACGGAGGATGCACTGCAAGTGTTTGGGAACATGCCCGACTGTGATGTGGTTTCGTGGAACACTATTATTGCTGGGTTGACACATAATTGTCGTTCAGAGGAGGCTTTAGATTTGTTTCAAGAAATGCAAGGGAATAATGTAAAACCTGATCACTTCACCTTTGGTGCTGTTGTCAAAGCTTGCACTTCTTTAGCAGCCTTTGAGGAGGGAAAACAAGTTCATGGTTATGGTTTAAAATTTGGGGTTTTCACTCATACCATTGTTGGAAGTACTATCATTGATATGTACTCAAAATGTGGCAACATGGCAGATGCACGCAAAGTGTTTGACAAAATGTCTGAGAGAGATGTCTTTGCATGGAATGCAATGATTGCTGGATATGCAGCAAATGGAGATGCAGAAGAGGCCCTCAACTTTTATCATCAAATGCAAATAGCAGGTATTGAGCCAAGTTTGTTTACTTATCCTAGTGTTCTTAGTGCCTGCGCTAGTTTAGTAGATCTCAAAGCGGCTGTAGAGATCCATGAGCACATTACTGAAATTGGATTTGAATCAGATGTCTTTATTGGAAGTGCCCTTATTGATGTTTATGCTAAATGTGGGAATATAGACAATGCACGTAGTGTGTTTGATAAAATTCTCAATCGAAGCTGCGTATGTTGGACAGCGATGATTGCTGGATATACACATTGTGGACTTGGCATAGAGGCACTAAAGCTATTTTGCAAAATGCAATTGGCAGGAGTCAAACCAAATCCTTTCACCTTTGCAACTATTACTGCTGCATGTGCAGGTCTTGCAGCTTTAGAAGAGGGATTGCAAGTGCATAATCAAATAATTAAAATGGGATTTGGCTCAGATGTCTATGTCAGTAGTTCTCTTCTTGATATGTATGGAAAATGTGCAAGGATAGAAGATGCACAAGAAGTATCTATGAGAATGCCTAAAAGTGTAGTTTCATGGAATGCAATGATTGCAGCCCTTGTGCAGGCTGGGAATTGCAATAATGCTCTACAAATATTTTGCCAAATGCAACTAGCAGACATTAAACCAGATGAGGTCACCTTTGCTAGTGTTCTTAGGGCATGTGCTAATATAGTAGCCAGAGAGCAGGGTAGTGAAATTCATAGCCTAGCCATCAAAACTGGCCTTGAAATAGATATTTTCGTGGGGAGTGCCCTGGTTGATATGTACGCAAAATGTGGGGTTATAGAAGATGCATACAAAGCATTTAACAAGATGCCTAAGCGGAATGAAGTCTCATGGAATGCTATGATTTCAGGATATGCTCAACATGGATTTGGTGAGAAAGCACTTCAACTTTTTAAAGAGATGCAACAAGCTGGCATTAAGCCAAATTGTATATCCTTCATTTCTGTTCTATCTGCATGTAGCCATGTAGGCCTAGTTAATGAAGGACGATATTACTTCAATTTTATGGTACAATACCATAACATTATGCCAACAATGGATCATTATGCATGCCTGGTCGACCTTCTTGGCCGGGCTGGACTTTTGGAGGAGGCAAAGAACATAATTGATACAATGCCATTTGATCCAGGCACTATCATCTGGCAGACATTGCTTGGTGCATGCAGAGTTCATGGGAATATGGAGCTAGCACAACATGCAGCAGAATGCATTCTTGAGTTAGAACCACAATATCCTGCAACATATGTTCTGCTGTCAAACACATACACCATGGCTGGCAGATGGAATGATGCAGAAAAGGTAAGAAAGCTAATGAACTTCAGAGGCTTGAAGAAGGAGACAGGGTACAGCTGGATTAAGGTTGGAAATGAAGTGCATAAATTTGTTGCAAGAGACAGATCCCACCCACAAACAGAGAATATTTAGGCAAAAGGAGTTGATCATGAACATTAAGATGGTAGGGTATGTGCCCGATACTGACTTTGTGCTCTACAATGTAAAGGAGCAGCAAAGAACGGTTTTTTTACTACCACGGTGAAAAACTGGCCATTGATTTTGGCCTTATTAGCATACCCTCATGGATGCCTTTATTGATCTTCAAAAACCTACGTGTTTGTGGTGATTGTGACAATGTTAACAAGTTTATCTCCAACTTTGCTGGGCAAGAACTTGTTGTGAGGAATGTCAATTGTTTGCATCAATTCAACGATGGCAAGTGTTGTGGGGATTATTGGTGATAATGAGTAAATCAAAAGAGACAGGCATGCTTGTTACGGTATCCGGGCCTTGCGACAAACCTTTGGCAACCCCATGATGTTTAAATGGCATAGGCAGCAGAGTTAAGTCTTATAACCTGCCATAGATACGTAGTGTTCCACATCTGGTGCACAATCCATCTTTTATTCCATTCATTGAAGCTGCCTAGATTAATTCGAGTGACCATGTTGGCAGAATTTGGTATTTCAAAACTGGGACCTACTTGAGCTACAGGGTAAATAAATCAAGAATTTGACTCATGATATCGAAAAAGAGACAATTCTTCAGATATCTGATATATCATGTAAATGGATTAGAATGATTTTTGGGTTCTTTCTGATATCTGCAAGGGACTGTAATATAAATTGGAGATCTTGTAGAGAATTGCTCGCCATCTCTTGTCAACATGCTATCTCCTTGTATATGGTAACCATGCCTACTTTCTAGAAAGTCCTTAAATACCAAATATTGTTTATGCCATTATCATATGAAAGTAGACAATTTTGACAAATGGTTAAAGCTTTTGACAACAAAATTGCAGAGCCTGAAAGGAACAACTGATGAAATAGCATTCAAATATGAGTCATGGTAATGATAGAAAAGGTCTAGGTAACAGAGGGGGAGGGAGGAAGGGCGTGAACGATGGTACAAAGAAAAATATATGACTATCACATAATTGTAGAAAAAGTAAAAGCATGTAAGGATTGGTGCCAATTAGGGTGGTAGAACATGAACAATATTCAATGGGATACAATTGCCAGTATTTTACTCCTATACAAAAAAAAAATGCTGGCCCACTTAACATGTGAATCAGGGCAAATGAATTTCAGCAAGAGTAAGCAATGGCATTATAATAATAATAATAATAATATTATTTTATAGTCCACGAATACCAGGCGATCTGTTTTTGGGTCTACAGACAGCTTACGGTATATATGGGACTCCTCATACTCCCAAATCTGAGGGAGGCACCCAACTCGTGCTCCACAATATGAGGTGTACATACCTTACCCCCTGCAGGGTTTGAACTTGTGACCTCTCTTTCAAGAGTACAAGTTCTCCACCATTAGGCCAACTCAGGCTGTACACTACCAGTTTAATACACTACCAGGAACAACTTGTGACCCATTTGCAAGGAACTTGTTTGATACACTACCAGTTTAATACTTATTATCCAGTGAAGGGATTACATATTGTGCGCGGTTCTAGAAAAATTTGCCGCCAGTAATTAACCCCAGAAAATTCACCGCCAACAATTCACTGCGGGAAAATTCACCGCCTTGACAAATTTGCCTCAAGGAAAATTCACCACCAGCAATTCACCGCAGCGGAAATTTAATGGCATTAACATTTTTTAATATATATTTCCAAAACTTTGAATTTTTTTTTTTTGCAAAAGAATTATTTGATTTATGATAATAGAAAATTATTCTTTTGCAAAAAATATTTCAAAGTTTTGGAAATATATATTAAAAAATGTTCATTGGGTGAATTTTCCTTGAGATGAATTTGTCATGGCGGTGAATTTGCCTAATGCCACTATGCGCCAATCGCCTTTTTCTTAGATAGCAGATTACTTCCAACATTCTTTTGAGAGTATACTTCCTCAAATCCAAATATGGAGCTACATTCCTTAAATTTTAAAATATAAAAACAATGATACTCATAATTGTGAATAGCTAAGATATTTAAATACCTCATAATTTACAAAAAAAAAAAGATGTATATTCATAATTCAATGGTTTGTCAAATGTCAATACACAATGAAATTTACAATTAATATTCAATAATCTTCATATTACTTTTCATTAAAAGTATCAAAGCCAACATTTGGTTCAATTTCATTTGAACCACAATTATCTTAGTGTCACTCCCAGTAGTCACATCATGTATAGAGGTTGTCTCATCTATAAGGACTTTAGTAAGTTGTGCAACTGTAGTGTCTAAGTTGGCACACATAGGAATTAGATTTCAATTTCTCACACCTCCTCATTATAATTAGGTCTTTTATGTGACAAGGGATGCATGTCGGAGTGCACAAACATCAAATCCTTAGTTTTTTTGGCATCCATTCAATTGCACTTAATTGAGTGGATGAAGTATGTAATTCAATTTTGTTCGGCTGAAGAAGTATTCACAACCTATTGAATTTTACATGCAACATTTGCAATTCCAAAACATAAATAATAATAAATTTATAATATATAGCAATGAAGAAAAAATGAAAAAAAAAGATGCTTACTTGAGAGAATTTTTATTGCAAAATACATGATGTAAATAGAGTGTTGGCCATGTATTACCATCATTTATGAGCATTTTTTTATACTTGTGTTAAAAAGTGTAAATATCATGATTTTTTAAAGATATGAAGTGGCCAAATTCACTCAACATAACACTTTGTATAGCTACATTTGGGAATATTCATTTAAATGTAGTCTTGTAGCCAACAACCTTTCCATCCCTATATAGTGCCACCTTTGTGGGAAAAAAAAGTATGTTTGAGTTATAATATGGTAAAGACAAAACAATTGCCAAGAGATGCAAGGGCATGGTCATCTTCTTTCAACGGTTGACAATGATCTTTTGCACCCTTTTGAAAAATATTTGCAGTCACGCTCCATGACTTCTATTATGGTCCTTATTTTTTCAACCATGGAGTCCATGCCATCATAAATCTCACCCAAATAGAAATGATCTGTATTGACATACCCAATCATGTTGATGGACTTAATGAAACTCAAAACATATTTCACACGAGTCAAGCCCCCGTCATCTAGGATCAATGCTTTGATTTTTCAAACTCTTTCTATACTTGATTGCCTCCATGCATTCCATATAGTGTTGATGAGCATTGCGATCAATGCATCTTGCATCTTTAAAAGTCATCTTAAGATGGTTATGTTATGTAAATCAAGATTTGGTAACATAAAATGGAGTAAAAAATAAAATATTAAAAGGTAGCTTGACATGCCAATATCAACAATTATAATTTTTTAAAAATATATTAAAAATAAATTTTAAATTACCCTCAACAACTCCAAGTTAGAAGTCCTAAAGACGCCATGTGGCATTTGAGGCTTAGTAAAAATATTTGAATCTCCTCAACATTTTTGTAGATTTCTTTGACCCACTTTATCTTTGTGATAAGTTTTTGCAACATCAAGTTGAGTGAGTGGACTAATAGGTCCCAAAATAGTAGATCCTCAATCCTAAAACTGTTTTCTACCTTCAAGGCCAGGGGTTTGTCTTCAAGAAGGTAAATAGGGGTTCAACAACATATTTAGGATGATTAAAGACTAATTAGTGAGAGTGGGTAATCTCTCCTATACTTCGAGCTTAGTTTAAATTTAGGAGGGTGTTCCTAGAGCCATCCTTAATATCTTTTTAAATCGGTTAATATGAACAATCAATAGCTATACTTAGATACACATTTGACCCCTATAGTTTCCACTAAGTCAAGGTTAATTAGTTGCAAAACACTTCTTATATAGCTAATAAAATACTATACACATGTATTTATATGTAACAACAATAGTATAATCCCTTGAGATGTTTTCAATCAACATTTCATAGAAATTGGTAGAACATAATCACACTAGACAAGATTCTTTGAATCTATAACAATTTATAGTCACTTAATAATATTCTTTAGTTGTATTGAACTAAGACATGAACATGTGTAATTCCTACTTTTACTTCTTATTACTAATGGTAACTGATTTTGTTGATTTTTAATCTATGTGGAGGGTCAAGGTCTTAAACACTGGCACACTATTGAATCATATAGTTATACTCAACCATTACAAATAGGAAATATTAAATAATAATAGATGTATGATGCATAACAATCACATTTACTTCATGACCCTTCTCCAAACTAGCTAGCATTCATCTACATCAAGGAAGAGATTAGTACACATGAAAGTTTGTAATAATTTGTAGTGTTGTAACACTAATTAAATCCCTATTATAGTCACACCAACAACTGTAGTGAAATAAAATTTTATAAGGAGGGTTGTTGCACCTCAATTCCTACAAACACTCTAAAATTTCAACAATTGGCCAAGGAGACATGTGGTTACATACATTTACTTCATTAGACACCTCTTTGCGACTTAAAGAACAACTCTAATGGTTAAATAAACTAAAATAAATTGGAATCTTAGAATACTCTTCAGTTTGGTTTTGTAGAAACCCGCAAATGACCAACCCTTAGAATGAAGAACATGCATTTGTGGATTTAAAGCATGGAAACTCAAGAAATGAGAGAAAATTTTGCTTCATGGTATTGCAAATATCACCCATGCTTTTGCCATCATTTTCTTTAATGACCACATACATATTTATCCCATTGAGATCTACAGAGATACCTATAGACATGAAAAAAATCACTCATTACATTTCCCATCATTTTGTGCATTAATGATAGGTAGATCTAAGTGCATAGAGCCAAAAAAATGGCCTAGGAAATCCACTAAAGGTGGCTTGGGTATGGCACAAATATATCAAGTTGTGAAAACCCTAACTACTACATTAACTAAATCATGAACACTTTTTCCCTTTCTTTTCTTTGAATCTATGTTTATACATAAAAGGGTTGTGGGTGTGGTCATATCTTATTTGGTACATATGGGGCCCTCATTGAATCATCAATGGAATTTTTGGAATGGGTAGGGAAGCAACTTGGCCTACTAAAGGTATGGCATGTTACTATTCATAGGCCCTCTTTGTCCAATAAAATATTCATTATATATGCATATTTATCTTTTATGTTGGATCTTTTTTCTTTTCACAAACCATATCGCATTGTCAAAGGGTTCATGAACTCGTGAACTTTGCAACATCTCGAACTAAGCATTTTTTCTCTTTCATTCTATCTTTCCCCTTGGCATGTTGGATTCTCAAGAAAATGTTGAACTTGTGAGCATTCTTTTCATTTTTGCAAAGTTCATGAACCACAAACTATGTAAATTCTTGAAATTTTCTCCTTTACACATTTTTATTCTTTGGTCATTTCTCCCTTTACTTTCTATTTTTCAAATTGTTGCACTTTTCAAGACAATATGAACCATATTGCAATTCCACAAGTTTTTCAAAATAACAAACTATGCAATATGCAAAACCAAGAAAACTTTAGAACTTAAGGAAGATATTTTTTGTTTATTAAAGTTTGAGGATTAGGGATGATAAGGAATGAATACTTGAATAAGGCAAGATCCCAAACTTTGGTATGAAAGACACACATTTCAAAGGCAAAGGACAGAGATGATAGAGTTTGAGGAAAATGCATGGTAAGAGGACCAAGTTTGATATCTTGATAAGGACAAAAGTAAAGGCAAGGATGATTGAAAAGGCATATTGGGATAGGAAACCCTAAAACCCTAAAAAATTGACAAGCATAAAAAAAGGAAATATGTCCAACATTTAGAAATTTTAGATCTTTGCGACCTTCATCAAATTGATAAGCATGTAGGATGAACACATAACCATACTTGTGTAAAAATTTGACCGAGGGAGACTCATTTGAAGTTACTCAAATTGGTTATAAATTAAGGGGAAAACGGAGCCTAAGTACACAAATAAATTGAGACTCAATGAAATTTTTGATATTGTAGGATTGAGTCCCTATAGGCTTTATTTGGGAATGTGTTTATTTTTTAGGCACATTGAGAATCTAGTTATATCTAAGCAGTAGACCAAAAGACACAAAAAGAAGGATTGATGACTACACAAAATATACAACAAAGTATTTACAAAAAAACACATGCAAAAGATAAATAATAGTATTTATAAAGTGGAACCAACATTAATCACATGAACAAATACTTCATATATTGACCATGGATGGGAAACTCTGTCGAGTTCCGTTTCAAATATCTTATAATATACACAATACTTTCATAATTATTTGTAATTTCATATGGCCCAAGCCATAAATAATCCAACTTTCAATGTTTTCCTTTGTCCTTAGATAATGTGTTCCACATGACAACTGAATCTCCAACTTAGAAGTTCCTTTAGAGTGTCTTCTTTTCAAATAAATATTTTTACATTTTCTTATTTGACAAGGTTATTTCATATATGTAGCTCTTTTTCTTTCATCAAATTCAACAAGCTCCATTACCCTATGAGAAATTACAACATTTTCTATACCATCAATATCCTACAATAGTTGATACATAGGTTGTCCCAAATCAATTATTATTTTGGAATTCATTCTATAAACAAGTTTAGATGGAATTTTGTTGATAACAACCTTATAGGTCACTCGACCATTCCATAATGCATACTTCAATTTGGCATCCCATCTTTTTCTTGTTCATAGCTATGATTCTTCTTATTATCTTCATAAGAATTTTGTTGTTGGAATTAGCCAATCCATTACTTTGGAGATGAGAAAATTAGACTAATATCATACTCATTGTGCATAGGTTTGAAACATCATGTGATCTCAAGCACATAACATTATCACTAGTGATTCTTTCAAGCACACCAAATCTAGCTATGACACCACTTAACAAAAAATTAATTACAACCTTTGATGTAGCATTGTGTATTGGCATTGGATCAATACATTTGGTGAAGTAACCAATTTCAATGAGAATCTATTTGTATCAATTACTAGTTTTCTCTTGTATCTCCCCTATGAATTTATTCTTTAGTGCTAGAAAGGAGAATCTATAGTCATAGGTAAAAGAAGAAGAGCACCTACAAATTATAATTTACCAAAAAACCTTTAATAGGAATCGTATATCTTCAGTCTATTAGCTACATCTTTGAATAGGGTAGGCCACCAAAATCCTACCTAAAGGATAGTACGTGTGGAAGTCTTGGCCTTGAAATTTCATCCACATATGTCCAATGGCATCCATAAATTTCTTTTCTAGACTATTCTTTGTTGAAGTGCTTAAATAGAAATCCATTTGGATCTCACCATATCAAATTATCATGGATCAACACATATTTTTGAGGATTGCAATTTTAGTGTTCTTCATATATGTTCAATTATTCTAGCAAGGAACTTCGTGTTTAGTAGATGTGAATAAGAATAAATTGATAAAGATGATTAATATGATTCAATAGAAAATTAAGAAATCAAATCAATAGAAAATTAATGTGATTTACTAAAACATATAAAAAAAGATTTTCAAAATTTTCTAACCTAGCTCTAGTAAATCAACACCTAAGATCTTCTAATATCAAACAAACCTTAAGGATTCTCCTTCCATGCTCTTCTAATCCATTCCATTTACCTTCTAATCATCTTTTTCCATCTAATCTTATATTTTCCTTTATCATCCAACTCATCAAACGATCATCATAGATACATTTTGTTTTGATGAGTCTCTAGTCATATCCACCCCCAAAATTTACCCCATTTTGAGGATGAAAATATATTTTATCAAGAAAGGTATGAAATTGATCCCCTTGATGCCATTATCACCAACAAGCTCTCCCCAATCTTCCACCACTAACCCATGCCTTTTGACCTTGATGACTCACACAAGCTATCCCATCATGTCTCCATGCATACCCTAAGTAATTTTTATCCTACCTTTGATAATGGAAATAAATTATGTCCCTCATCCATATCGCCTAATTCCATCACACCCACATATCCCTCACATCCAACATCCATAACTCCATATTTCTATGACCCCTCCATCACTTTCACCCATAATCCATCTTTGTTATCCTAATATCCTCCAAAACATCAGATCCTAATCCTCCAATTCACAATCCTTCATCTTATCCTAATCCTACAATCCATAATCCTAATCATCCATTCATTCTTAAGTCTCTTTCTAAGCGTAAAATATATACATATTTCTCTCAAGAATTCCAAGCAAAAAAACCATCACAAAATCCACAACTCAAAGTAAGGTCATGTCACCCACTCAACCATATAATTTCATCAATGATGAGGCCCTTCTCCATCCCACACATATCATTCCTATTCTAGCTCTTAATACCATCCAAACCATCAAAACTATCTAACCCATTGAA
Source organism: Sequoia sempervirens (assembly GCA_007258455.2). Lineage (NCBI taxonomy): Eukaryota > Viridiplantae > Streptophyta > Pinopsida > Cupressales > Cupressaceae > Sequoia > Sequoia sempervirens. The sequence continues at coordinate 57,776,112 of VDFB02109042.1, forward strand.
ACCATCTCACACCAATCCCAATCTCCTACTCCTAGCATTATCCAACCCCAATCCTCTAAACCTTATGGATCCCCCATCCCTCCATCCACCACATTCAAGGATTCCATATAACACTCCTCCCCCATCACACCATCCACACAATTCCAAACATACCAAGAGCTTATTCCAAAGCATACCATAATATCCCCTCATCCATATCAAGATCTTATCATCCCATCTAATCCTTGTCATGATCCTTTATCACCTCCTCCTCAACACCATCGCCTTATCTTCTTGATCCACTTACCTTCCCATGGTGAGTATATTACAATATAAGAACAACTCATATCCACCACCTATTCTTCTCCACTTAATAATAATATATGCAACATGCTTCCAAAATAATAAACATCTTACTATAAACAAAATGCTCAAGAAAATGAACTATCAAGGAAAAGGTTTAGGCCTTCATGGTTAAGTTGTCTTAGAACCCATCCATATCAAAGATAACCCATGATCACAAGGCCTTGGTTGTGTATCCCAATGCATTCGATGCAAAAAACAATGGTACAACCTTTGTATGTCCTAAGATGGATTCTTCCAAAAATATAATAGGTTTTTTGTTGGAAAATGTGCCTCAATTCTTACTGGCATGTAACTCCTGAAGGGAAAAGTCAGTGTGACATTACTGATGTCTAGCCAACTAGCTATTCTAAATCCTTGTTGAAATGTTTTGGTCGTTGTGACCTTGTCTCAGTCTTTCCGAATGGACCTATCGCTATGACATGGAGACTCGGTAAGATCTCTTGCTGACAGTTGGTTCTCTCACCGATGGTTATTCACTCGCAGTTATCGGGGAGACTTGGTCAAAAGGTTTATTGTCGGTATGTAGTCTTACCGATACGGAATGTCTCGCCGACAAAGCTACATGTGTTTGTTATCGGGTGTCTAGAGGATGTCGGGGAGACTCATAGCGACTAGAGTCATCGGTGTAACACATTTGCTTCGATATGAAGTCTTAGTGATGGAGGTATGTCTCACCGACAGTATGCACTCAGAGTAACATATGGTGGCTCGGTATGAAATCTTACCGATATGAATGTCTTGCTGACAGCGTTTCACTTGAAGTCTTCGAGGAGAGTCTTGGATGTTTGGTATGACTCATATCAATAGTGATAAGTCTTGCCGACTATTGGATGTATCGGTATAACTTAAAGAGCTCGGTATGATCTCCTGGCGAAGAGCGATAGTCTCGCCGATGGGAATTCTATTGTCTATGTGACTTTGGAGCTTTGGTATGTTGTCTCACCAATAGCAATAAGTCCTGGCGATAGCGATACAAGTGGTGATCATCGGTATGAGGTCTTGGCGACAAGGCAAAGTCTTAGCAATAGCTTTCTAGACTCGGTGTAACCTCTTGCCAATAGTAAGGACTCTTGGCGATATCGAATGCTAGCTTTGTGGCATCGGGGAGACACAGTTAGTGTCTCACCAACATGCCAACGTAGGTTGAACACTTTGACCGAGTGAATGCTATCCTACGTGGCTTGTATTCGACCAATCAGAGGAAGCAAAATTCAAATGGTTGGCGGTTGGATTTTTGTAGCAGTTGCAACGTTGGAACTGAACTGTCTACAAGGAAAAATCTACATAGGAAAGGAAACTTTCTTTGATGGGAAATTGCAAATAAGGATAAACAAAGGATAAAATTAGAGTGTGGAGAGATTCAAAGTTTTCATTCTGAGTTGGATTGGCATAAAATCTATGAGAGCATTTCTATAACAGTGTGAACAGTGAATGAAGCAACTGTAAAAATTGATACCAGAGAGTTGTGTCTTTGTATTGTATGTAATTTGTTGGTTATTGAAATACAAAGAGATTCGGCTTGGTGTGGTGGGTTTTTTCCCGAAAGGGTTTCCCACGTAAATCTGGTGTTCATTTGTCTTTGTGTATTTTTCTGTTTATGAAAATCTTTCATGTGTGTCTTAATTGGATTGTAATTTGGAAATTAAAAGTATTGTTTGCATTCTTCCCTATGGTTTTGACATTAGGAAAGTTGTTTCCGCACCTCTGCTTTCCTTACATTTTTCTCACCCTTCCTCCAAAATATTTATCACCATCCCCCTTCCTCCATCATACTATCCTAAAACCATTATTTCTATCCCTCCATCCTCAAAATCTATTTTAGGTTTGTATGTCTTACAATCCACCATCACATATCCCCCACCTACTAAATCCATTTTGAGACCCTATATCCTAAAATCCTATCCTCCATCTCATATTACTCATCCTCTCATCCACCAATCCCCTATCCCTATCACCCATCATAAACATCTCACTCCCATAATCCCCATTCAAGATCAACAAAGGCACACCTCCATGGATATCATCCCACCCTCCATATGCCATATAAAAAATTGTACCTCTATCACTATGTTTGTATTCCTTCCACATCACTCATCTTCTCCCACCCATATCATTATTATTAGAAGTAATTTGGATGCCATATAAACAATACATAGAACCAAGCATACACTAACATATAAATATCAACATGTCCTCAAAAACATATGCCAAAACAAAGAAAAAACCAATCCAAAATTTTAACCAATATCAAAGGCCATAAAGGCCTACCAAAGATAAAACAAAAACCATGTGGATTCCAAAGAAAAAAAGAAGCAATACATCCAAAGTAAAAATCCATAATGGCATCCAAAGTTGATAATGCAAAATCTAAGCATACCCATCATCCATCATGTCAATCCATTTTAGGCCCCTATGTCCCAAAATTTACTGTCCTAACTCCTCACATCCCCACATCCTCCATCAATTTATCCTCCCATCATTCATCATCCATCACAATATGTGACAATATTGGTCTTGAAAACATCCCCCACCACACTCCCCTCCCATCCTTCCATCCATACACTTTCCAACACTCCATCTCTTATCCCACATATCTCCCTCATCAAATTTTTTTCTTCCATGGATTTGCATTATCCACTCATCCTAATAAGGTTGTACCAATATCTAACGATCACTCCAAATGGGCTTTTATCATGTCAATATGGCACTAGATGCTTGATTCCTTCCTCCATCTCCTTAACATTGTATCTTCAAAATACACTTAGCCACATACTTATCCTTATCCATCTCCATCCATAAAATTCCCCAAAAAATAAATAAATAAATTTAACAAAAGAAAAATAGCAAAAAAAAGGTCAAGAGAAAAATTTATCCAATGGTAAAAATCTGGCAAATAGGCACCTTGGATGATGAAAACCTAGCAAATAGGTTTAATGTGTAAATCCTCCATTCATCTTCTCTCTACACTTGGGAGCAAGTTTCTTCTAACTACCTACCCCCCATCTCCCCCATCACATCTACCTATCCATCCCATCATATCCTATCATTTCCTATCCCTCTATCCTCCTCGTGATCTTGATACAAACAAGGAAAAATATACATACATTCTTTGGAGATCTCTTGGCATATATTCCCACATTACACACTTTTCATCCCTCTATCCTCCTATCATTTCATTTTTCCTCCCTCCAATCTATATAATCCTTCACACACCTAAATATTCCTTATCCACCCATCATCCTATCATCTATTTATCTTCCTTATCCTCCTAGCATCCCACCTTCCATCCTATTATCATGAGCATCCTAGTGCCTCATCATGCATTACATATTTAGAATGGGGCATATTATTCCTTTGTGAAATACTAGTTGGAGACCTCATTTACACCATACACCCATCCAATAATTTCTACCATCATCTATCCCATACCTTCATCCTTTCATCCAATAACATTTCCATCTCCCTATCCCTTCATCCCATAATCCTTTCATCTCTATATCCTTATATCCCTCTTCTCCATCCCTAAATCCCTTCTACCATCTCATTCTCTCATCCCATAACCCCTCACCATTGTTATTTGGTTATAAACTACCTCCATGCAATCCAATTTCATACATCCCCCATTCCATTGGTCCCCTATGATCCAAATACTCCTCACAATCCAAAATCACAAGAAAATTCTAATTCATGCACTCCATCTATGTAAGCTAGTCAATATCATCCAATCACATACTTGATCTTGTTCCTAGCCTTGCTATAACTATTGATCCAAAACCAATCATCATCAAGATGTATCCTTCTTAATCCTTGTGTTGTTTCAAGATATATTATTTCCCACATCAATAACACTCCATCCAACATTAATCAATCTTGGCTATTCAACTGGACTAGAGAAACATCATGTTTGTCTTTAAATAATGTTTGTGCATGCTTGCTTGTTTGTGTGCATTATGATTTATCTTGCATCTATATAGGTCCTTGTAACCTCCTTCTACAATGGTATCATGGTCTTCCATAGCATGGTGCTATAAGGAATATGTTTGCTTGTGACTTATCTTTTCTATGCATGGGGCACATTGTCACCCTATTCATCATACCTTGGTGCATAATTTCTAGTGCCATGTCAAAAAATGCTCAGTCCACTGAAGCATAATGACACATTCCATCCATCTTTCTTTTCCTTCCATTATCGTCATCCCCCCATCACCTCTCTCTTATCTCCTTATATCCCTCATCTTTCATCATCTTCCCCTTTATACCATACATAATCTTACCCATTTCAACAACATACGTGTTTTCTCTTGAATTTACCTGCCCTCTTGAGGGGGCATCCCCACCCTCATCATCTTTCCTCCTAGTTACTGCTTTGAATGACTGGGGCATTTTCCCTAATCTAACCATCTTCTTCCAAGAACTATGTTCTAATCTTCTTTGAAATGATGTTCCTTCATAACATCACTTCAAAGAGGGGTAAATGTAGACACCTAAAATTGACACATCAAAATTGATTAAATAAAACCCTAGTTATTTAATTAATTATCTCATTTCCATATCCTTATTAATTAAATAATATTTTAACATTTAATTAATAAAATCACTATTCATCACTATTCACCTGCACTCGTTTCCTAATCTAAATCATTAAATCACCTTCCTCCTATAGTTCGCCTTAGGTAATAAACCCAATTATTTATTTATTTACCTAAGTTCCCCATTCATTTTCTCGAAAAATAAATCACTAATAATTGATTAATAACAAATACGCATGTATTTTATGCAAGTGGAAGGGGAAGAATTTAGTGAAATGGTAAATTCCTTCTATCTCAAGAGACATTACATCTAATAAATTCAAATAAATCAAAAATAATATTTTTAAAAAACATGAAAAAAAGAAGCAAAACATGCATTTCATTTTCCAGCATTGCATTTGTTAGTGGTTTGCTCCTATTTTATTTTCACCCTAGTAATGAGTTTTAAATATGCTAGTATTGGTTGTCCCTACTAAGCCTCAAATTCCCAAAATCATCATTACCATTTCCCTTAACATTCTCAACAATTTCAAATAAAGTCAAACTCTAAGCTTTATATTGATCTTGGTCTTAATCATCATGCAATCATGTCCAAGCAAAGTAAGTTTTCAAACCTATAGTACGTAATAGAAGCTAACACATAGATCTCCCCTAATCCTCCTTAGTAAGAGGAAAGCCTTAGGAGTCGTTTATCCTTTTGTTGGTGCTTAGCCCCTTACTGACTTGGCCAAAAACATCACGAGGAGTCAAAACTCCACAAAGTAATGCAAAAAATTTTAAAAATCAAAAAATGAAAAAAGAAATAGAAAATTGTTGATATCCATACACTTGGGTGGAGAACATTCTTATCTTGAAGCTATGAGGGTGACATCCCATCAAAGGGAGATTTTAAAAAAAGAGAGAGAAAGAGATAAAGCGCATAAACACCAATTAGGTAAAGCCAAGAGTCTAACTACTTTTTAGAGATATATTTTGTTAAGAACTTTTCTAATCTTGACCTATAGGCCATTTTCTAATCTCAATTTAGAGGGTGCCTATTAATTTTGTTGCTTTTATGCAGTGAAAACTTGTCTAAGTGGTTAGTCTAGATAAGGATCAATGTTTAGCCTATTGTAAAGCTTAATATAAAAAGCATTCATCACCTTCCCCATTTCAATTTATTCCACAATAAATCCTATCTCAAAAGTTTAGTAGGTTACCCTATGCTAATTCAATCCATAATCCCCTAGGTTAGAAACCCTATTGAAAAGCAACCACACTATTAGTCCCATGTGAATATCATGTTGAAAATGAGCAATAAATCATGTCATAAAACAATGACCCATAAAATTAAAAGAGCATATGTGTATACACTATATTTATGTCATCCCTTTGAATTTAAACAAAGTTCACATTGCATACATCTTATTTATAATATTCTCAAGGGTACATGTCATGACAAGGTAAGGATGAATGAAAGAAAGAGCCCTTCATTGAGCAATATGGTAGAGGTCTTGATAGACCAGGGCTTGTATGTCAATATCCCAAGTGTAAAATATGCCTCACTCAAGCTATTGGATGATTGGTGCACCACACAACCTAAGCACAAGAACCTTCTTACCTCTTGACAAGTGGGTGGAAATCAATCCAATGAGAACCGTCTATAAAGGCATAATGGAAAGCATAAGAATTGGTGTGAGATGAATTTGAAGACTATCACTAGTTTGAGTAACTCCCAACATGGCAACCCAAGATGACTTCTCTCACTCTAACTCTCTTCAAAAGTGAAAGTCATTCTCCTCTAATGGGAACGACAAGAATGTGATAAAATTCATAAAGAATGATTGTCCACTCTCTGGAAAGAAACCATGATTTTTTTTATCCACATCCCAATAGGTAAGAATATTGTAAAATATGTGTAAATAAGGATGAACAATTAGGATATGTATTACTGAGCCAATCCAATCCTTTGAAGGGTGGCATGATCTTCAATAGATAATACCTCTAATACACATATATGCTAAGATTGCTCATTGGTGGAATTCCATTGTATATAGGTCTCTTGCAAGGAGAATACACCAAGTCTTGAACCTTCATTATAGTTATATAGACCATAAGAATAAAAATAAATTGAAAATCATTAATTTAAGTTGCAAAACATTCACAAAATCCATAAAATTTGAATACAAAAATATAAGTAATAAACTAGGAATGAAGTGCTAAATATATGAAAATGGCAAAATTAGACCTTGAAATAGTCAAATATCCTATTGATCCTATCAATAAAAGCATTTGAGAGGGTCTTTTGGGTGACTTAGGTTTAAGTGGTAGGGTCACATATGTGACCTAACCTATTGAAAGGAGCAACCCAAAGACACACCCCAATGTGCCCTAATGGGTTTAGAATAGAAAAAATAAAATAATATTGAAAAATAAAACAATAAATCAATTCAATATCAAAACCTAATTGAATATAAAAGAAGGCTTCAAAATTAATGAACATTTTTAAAGCTATATTTAGTGAAAAAGAAGTTAGGTTTTTGAAGAGAATATTTATTATTTCCGCTCTTGAGGATTCATAGGAAGTTGAATGGCAGTCACGGTCTTGATCCCCTCATCGTAAGATTTTTTCCAATAACTACTTCATGTAATTTTCTCATTTTCTCATTTTTTCCTCTTTCTTATCCTCTCTCCTCTTCAACCTTGCTTGAAAATTGACTCATTTTGTTTCATTTGTGCTTTTGCAAAGTATATTTGTTCTTGCTTCTTATTTTCTCTCATTGCCTTACTAAGTCATTAAGGCAAGGCACAATGAGGTGATAGGTAAAATTCAAAATCATACACTCAAGCAACATCCTTTTGTCTTTATTTTATATTTACTTTAATATAATCATTTATCAAATGAGCTTGAATGAATTTATCAATTTTTATTTCATAGATCTAAATACAAGACAATGGCAAAGATAAGTACAAGTAAGTGTAGGTCCCCACAATGTCATTTCTAGGGAATGATACCTACCTATTATGTAAACTACCATCCCTAAGCAGGAAAATATGTAAGTGCTCAAATTTTTGTGGGCTAACATGGTAGTCTAATGATGATCTAGTGATCTAACTCATGACATAGAAAGGTATGAATTACATATTTTCTCAATATTTTTAGGCTTGATGAAATTTCCATAACCTATTTATCTCCTTGATCATCTTGTTCAACCCCTAAATTGAGTTCTAAGTCTATGTGCATATTCAAGTTCCTTTTATAGATCCTCAACTAGAGGGTCACTAGAGAGATCCTAGGTTTTCTTGATTTTTTCTGTTCTTAAGTTGTAAGGTCACCCAAATATCCTACCCTTGCAAAAGGGGCAACCCTATTCTTAAAAGAGGTGCATATGTCATCTTTTGGCACATGTGATTTCTTTTTAGCTCCAACCAATTTTCTTTGTTTTTACTTCTAATTGAGAATTATTTCATCTCGATTAACCACTACTCTTCCTAAATAAATTTCTTCTACTCTTGACTCCTAATTAGTCCTCTTTGATCTCCAAATCATCTCTTCAATCTTCTTCCCAATGAACCCACCATTGGTGTTTCTTTTCCAACTATAAATACCCCCTTCCCATTAGTTTTAAGGGAGTCTATTTTATCTTCTTGCATTTCTTCCATCATTGCTAAGAGATCCCATTCCCAAAGTGAATCACCTCTAGAGGATCAAGCTTTTGCATTGTAACTTCTATAAGAATTTGATGTTTCTATAGAACTTTATGATCCTTTTACATTTTATTTGTCCAAACCTCTAGGCTTCTTACATACAATGCCCAATTTTCTTCAATATCCATGTTCTTCGCTATCATCAACTAGAGGATCCAATTACCAAGATAATAATACAAACAAATTTGGATCACTAAGGACACAAGCCTACACCAACACCAAGCATCTTTTTCACAATTTCTTTAATTTTGAAAAGTTATTGTAAATTTTGTAATTAGAAAATTATATTTCCTGGGGAAGTAAATTTGTTATTTATTTTTAGTTAGTTTAGAATTTCCTACTTTACTATATTAGATCTTCGATTATATCTTCTATTTTTTGCAAGTTCTTAGATTGATTGCATTTATATTATTAGATTAATTATATCAAAAAACTAAAATATTAAACATATAAAATTACATCTTAGAAAAATTCATATAGATTTTCATCTATTTAAAAGCTTTATTTCAAATAGTAAATTACATAATCTTTAATTTGGGAAAACAAAAAAATAGGAGATTAGTTTAATTTTTGCATTCATGTAGGTTGTTTGCATTTAGAAACCTCATAAATCTTGAAAACACCAAAAAAGAAAAAGAAATCCATCGATTCCCACATGAGGCACTCAACAAACAAGTGTGTCCATCCATCTTCCTCATTCAAAATTTGCACTCAATAATGCCTTGGAGTGGTGGAAGATAGGTTAAATTTGTCTTAGACAAGATCAAGGACAACTTGGAACCTCAAAAAAATATGGCTAAAGAAATAGTTCAAGAGAAAACATAAGTCCTACAAAAGATTTAAAAAACACAAGGGCTTGTCTCTTTCAAATTCAAGGTCAATTCATAAACTTTCTATGAGAAAACTATATGGGACATTGAAATCATAAGAGAAATTGGAAATGCCAATTTAAACTTGCTACAAGAATTGACTGCTCAACTTTATCTAGTTAATAATGAAAATACAACCAATTATCAAATAAAAACACAAATAAACTACAACAACAATGCAACTATCACTTGTGACTTTGCTTTTGGAAGAATAAAACAATCAATAGTTTACACCACCACTCAACTAGCTCTTTCTACAAAAGTAAGAATGACTAGGAAAGTGCTTCTTAGCAAGGGTATATTTAAATTTGTTTCCTAAAGTTTGACTCATTGTGATTGGGTCGATTCTAAACACTAAAATATCGCTATCAACACTACATCAAATCAATATTAGGACATGATCATCCATGTTAACCCATACTTGCTTCCACTAATAAGTACTTGATCTGGAGACTAGTCCATAAGGATGGTAGGGTATTCTTTTATAAATGATCACTTGAAATTTTTATAGGAACCTTGACAAATTCACAACAAAGAAGCATAATATACTAGGAAATTTTCATATTGAAAATTAAATTTTAGAGTAGATGACATACTTTCTCCTTATACCATTTATTTTGTAATTTAGCGACTATCTAACTTTTATGGTGATTCAATGCCTAAATTTCATATCAATATATAATTTTGAACAAAGATGGTGAAATGGGGCAAGTTTAAAAAATAGTTATAGATAAATTGGGAAGATTATGGCCGAAGTCTTCATATACAATAGTGTGATGTGTCCATCGTAAAGAATTAAAATTTCTAACCTGAGCTTATTTTGTTTCAATATTTGAGAAAACATATCAAATGTGGGTGAATTATACTTCTAAAGAGACTAAAAGTAGACAAATTTGGGGGCTAGAAATGAAAAAAAATAGCCGCATAGTGATAGATGACCAATAAAAAATCCTTGAAAGATGGGGCAAGAAATGAAGCTATCTAAGATGTTTCAAGATTCCATCTTGCCAAGACTTCAAGTTTCCTTTGAAAGTTGTAATAGAAGGATGAATTGAAAAACTATTATTGACTATGATAGACTCCTCAAATTAGTCAATAGAGACCAAACTACCAAAATCAATGTACAACCACAAGATTGCCTCATTAAAATCATGTAATCAAAAGATCCTCCCATCAAATTATGATGATAGCACTTCACAAATAGTGTGATTCCAATAGCCATTAGTCAAATCAATAAAGTGGTTCTTAATCTATATGTATTACAAAAGCCAAATCAGGTCATAGTGTTAAAAGTACAATTTTGAGATAAAATGAAAATAATCAAACAACACTAATGAAATTTACATTAGAAATTTTACACTTTAAAAAAAACACTTCATTTGATTGCTCTTGTTAACTCAAAAATGGTTTTTATAGTTTTTGAGTTTTTCCATTTAGTCCTTTCTCATGTGATTGTTTTTTGTTTCATTCATTTCTCATTTTTTGATTTCTTTTGTTTTCTACTTGATTCCTTTACTCTTTGATATTTTTTGAGCTATTCTTTTTCAGTCTTTTCTCTTTTATTTCTCCTTTACAATTTTCTATTGTTTCTAGTGGTCAATTGTTTCCTTTCATCCATTATTATAATGGTACCTTGTTTATTTACTTCTCAATAATTTTTAATTCTTATTTATTTATTTATTTTTGTTCGGCCTTTAATTTCTTATATTTATATTTGTTTTGCTTCTTCCTTATCTTTCTCATTATCCTTTACATATATAACTCAGATATATACTTAGGTTTTGTTTTCTTATATATATATTTATATTTATGTCATGTTTTTGTGGGGAGCGTGCCTCTCAACCTTCCCAAACCCCTCTTCCCTCTCCTTTATATCCAAGTCCGTTTGCTCTCTTTCATTCTCACTCTACTGCTAATCATCCTGATGATGGATCATGGAGTATGATCCGAAATGTTGATGATATAAAAAATCACACAGTTTTTTCCAAAAATCTTACATACTAACTCCAATAAAGTTCTGAAAATTCTCAAAATAAGAATAACTCAATATCACTTATAAAAGTCTACAATTTAAAAAAAAAAAAAAAAAAACCAAATACTGCGATTAAATGGTTGCTTTGTCACAAAATTGTCTTTCTTACATAAAATAGTTTTGCAGTCTTAAAATTGTCTAGTGTTTTTCATGGAATTATTCTTGAGAGAAACCGTGGTATGGAAGGAGGTATTAAGTTTTATTGTCAACTTGTGATTACAGCTTGGTAGTTTAGCGTGACCATTGATGGCTTAACTGTATACCAAAGTCTCTAGGGCTAGATGGACAATGTACTACCATGAGAGGTTAAGCCTTATGGTTCCCTTCCGTACGAGTCAAAAGTGCCCTACACAAGCAAATATGGGGTGCATGATATGGTGCCCTGCATAATTAAACCCTACAAATAAAACTTAAAAATGTCCAAAGAATTTGAAGATATTAAATCTATGAATTAACACAAGATTCCTCTCCTATGCAGGTGCATGTGCACGCCATCATTTATGCAATGAATCTATTAATGATGTCAATTATGGAAGGAATATTCTATGGTATCATCATATAATTAGGAGGTTTTTTTTAAGTCGGTTTTTAAATAAAATGTTCTAAAGGATTAGTATCTATGTAATCTAAAAATAAATTAAAAAATCTTTAAATTCTTATAGATCTCACCATGTAATTTGATTTGGACACAAGAAAAGAAAAAATCAACAATTTACAACTTCTAAACTCGAATCAGATGTACTTCAAAATAATGTCAAAAAACACAAATAACCATAATCTTTATTTTGAACTTTTGCGATTCTCTAGATCACTATACAATACAAGAAAAGAGCATACTAAATTCTCAAAAAGATTTGCAACCCTTTTTAGAGATGGGTAGGCCTTCAGTAACCAACTTCTCTAATAACACATAAGAGTTAGAATCAAATACTTTTATATCATGTAAGATTTTTCAATCTAGAGCAAACATCTCATAATCTGATGACTTGAACAAGCCACAATAACAAAATCACAACTAAAGATTACAAAAATACAATATGATTTGTATTTCAATAAATTTGCAAATGTATCTACAAGGATGTTCGAGAATGAGCTACAAACGAGTACATATAAGATACTCAACAAGAGATTTAAATGCACAACTAATATGAAATAAAGGAGATGTAATTACATATGTGTAATACAATTCCACCAAACAAAAAAATACAAATCACGTGATATAAATTTGTAATAAATCCGAATAAATGCATACCTAAACAAATTTATCCTATTCTAAATACACATAATACAATAAAATAATAAAATAAATGCAAAATAAAATCATCCACCAATAGTGCAAAAAAATGCTCGGATATGCATCCCCAATGCCCTTTGGAGCTTACTCTTACAAAGAAAATACTAGGATAAGGAAGATCTAAATAGATTTGTTTACAACTCTAATCTCCCTACGCACTTAAATAATTGAAATGGAATGTGTAAATGCAAAAATAGAATTATCCATCAATAATGCAAAACAATACTCGGATATATACAACATCCCCAATACCCTTTGGAACTTACTCTTGCAAAGAAAATACTAAGATAAAAGAAGACCATTTTTTTAACTCTAATCTCCCTATCCCTATGGACTTAAATATATGGAATGGAATATGTAAATGGAGGCGTCTCCTTCGAGAAGCTCTCTTTTTGAATAAAGGTAAACACAAAAAAAGCAGTTTTGGGAAGATGCACAGTACAAAGGACTGACCTCAAATATCAATTTTACCGTTTGTATACCTCTAAATGCAAGGAGATGTTTCCAAACCTGCTTAATGATCCTCCTATTTGCTCGCCTTCTTTTTTTAATTCCAAAAAGAAAAACCAGATTAACTTTTCCATTGAACTTTGGTTTCCAATAATTTAATAATATCTTTTTTATGACCCCCTTGTCACGGGTCACAATTTGAAGGGATCCAAGAAGACTTTTTATTAAGGAATATCCTTCTGTATCTTTCGCTTTAAATGAAACAAAACGCCTTACCTAGCATGATATGTCAAAGGTTCTAGACTTCAAATAAGGTCTTTAGATTCCAACTCTCTAGAAGATCTATTCAACCTATTGGTCAAATCTTGATGTTAAAATTTCAATGATTCTATTCCATATTATGGTGGAGAAAAGGCATTAAACTAGTTAATGAATTATTAGAAGAAAATAAAAATTGTGGGTGAAGGTGGCATTTGAATAGTTTTTAAGAGTGTGCATATAATTCGATGCAAATTATATATTAGTAATAATAGATTTTCACAATCTATGATAAGTGTTGTCGAGTGTTTCTGATTAGATTGTGTGTATATTTTTGAATCATCAGGATAGAAGAGAGTATAAGGAGTGATGATGGATCAGAGAGTATGTTCTGAAACATTGATGCAAAAATATACACACAATCTAATTGGGAAACACTCAGCAACACAAATTATATAATTAAAAAAAATTATTATGCAATATTTTAATTAAAAAATTTAGTATACTATAATTCTTTTTTATTACATAAAATTTAAATGCTTATTAATACAATAAAAAAAAAATGATGTCCTTTTTAAGTGGCTTCTTCCTTAAGCACGTGTGGATATTAATAAAAGCATCAAAAGCAATATTACAGATTGGATGAATCATAAAAAAGATGCGTACATATTTTAAAATATGAGTGAGAGTAGAAAACTCCAAAATAACAATTATACAACACTTTATCCATTCAAATGATTTTTCTTATTAATATTCTTTCATGTGACTTCCTTCTTAAGCACGTGTGATTAATAATATCAAAACCAATATTACAGATTGGATGAATGATAAAAAAGATGCATACATATTTTAAATTAAAATATGAATAAAAGTAGAAAACTCCAAAATAACAATTATACAACACTTATCCAGATGATTTTCTATATTAATATCTTTTCATGTATCATTGTCCAAATCAACCTTAAGCCATGCTTTAGAACTCCACATTTTAACCAAAACTGCCAACTGAGATCCTTACCCTTTGAAAACAAAAATTGATATCCTCCTTCAATCTTATTAATCAAAGTATTTATAAGTTTTTTCATGATCAATATGTAAACAAAAATTGTTATTTTCATCCTAAGACTTGTGCTCTCATATTGTGATTGAAAAAGTGATTCATTCATTGGGGTAGGGGGGCTATCTATATTAATATCTTTTCATGTATCATTGTCCAAATCAACCTTAAGCCATGCTTTAGAACTCCACATTTTAACCAAAACTGCCAACTGAGATCCTTACCCTTTGAAAACAAAAATTGATATCCTCCTTCAATCTTATTAATCAAAGTATTTATAAGTTTTTTCATGATCAATATGTAAACAAAAATTGTTATTTTCATCCTAAGACTTGTGCTCTCATATTGTGATTGAAAAAGTGATTCATTCATTGGGGTAGGGGGGCTATCTCCCTATTTGGTTGGATGTGTAGGTGAGGATTGATCCTTCGTCTGGCTCATACGACTAGAAAAGTGACTCTCTTTCTTGAAAAATAGCTAAACAATCCTATAAATTTGATATAAAACCTTCTAACCAAAAACAAAAAAAAAAAATTAAAAAAAATTGTTAATTTATTCGGTTATCCAAATTTTCATCGACTCCTTCGAAGGTTTATGCAATTGTGAGGATTCTTTCATCTCCATTCTTCCACCACCTCCTTCAACAATTTCCTCCGGAGTCTTGCAATAATAATACCCTAACTTCGAGGCAGCTCTTAGCATAATGTTCCTGATATAAAATTGTGCAATCAAGGCAAGTCTCTTATCTCATGGAGATTAAAGGAGGTCATGAAATAGCTGCAAATGTTTCTTTTTTCCCCATCACTTTCATTGGCCGGGCTAATGGGATCATTCTAATCAATAATGGCAGCGTTGGGTTTACAAAAAATCTGCCTCGAAGAATACTGTTAGGAATGACCACTCTCAAGGCGATTGAAGCTCAAACGAAACAGGCGCTACAAGATATGAAGTTGTACGCTTAGTCTATCTTGAATCATCTGAATTATAATTAGGAACATTATCAATTTGGATCTAAAGGAGACTTACAAAGGATAGAGTTTGTTATCAATTTTTGCAGAAGATTTCCAAAACCCTTCAAGACCAGAGACATAACAATCGTCAATCACTTTAAAGATCACGACTTTAACAGGCTAGCCACCAAGTTTGTGGATGGCTGGTTTCAGATTCTGATTGCAAATTATGGACAGCTGGCTAATACGGTGGAACTTAATAAAATATGTTTCGATAACTGTTTTTCATCTTTCGGGGGTGAGCTGTTGCATATTTATGTTCTTTTAAAAAAAAATTGCTCGATGAGCTGGTCTAATTTTAATATTTTATCTGTAATGAAAATCCAATGACTTTTAAGTGTAGTTATGTTTTTTTTTTTAAGACATGCTCGATTAGCTGGCCTAATTTTAATATTTTATGTCTGTAATGAAAATCCAACTACTTTTATGTGAAGTTTTTCTTGAGGTTGTCTTAAGCTGATGCAATAATTGAATAATCTCGAAGATATGCTTCTCCGTCCATGGATTACAACAATTTATTATTTATCATTTAAAAGCATGGTAGCATTGGCCTCGTTCATATTCTCTTCCGATCTTCATGATCAGTACCCCTTGCTTCTTTATTCAACACCTTTTCACAGAAACTCCATTCAACACCTCCTCTGGTAAACTCCTTCCCGTAATCAAAATAAAATCAAAGCAATACAGGGCAGGCAGTACAGCCGTAAGTAGCAACCTACTGGCAATGTTTGGCCCTAGCCAGCAAACATCAAACATTTAGTTCTAACAGACCATACGGTTTTAGGCAGGGACTCCGTTGCCTTGCAACGCTTGTTATACTCAATGCCAGACCTTCACTAGTAAATATCCCTTCTCATTATCAAAATAAGAATCAAAGCAATACTGGGGCAGGCAGCACGGCTCTAAGTAGCAGCCTATCGGCAAGGTTTGGTTCTACCAGCAAAACCAAACATATAGTCCTAATAGATCAGCCATGAAGTTATACGCAGAAGTGCCTTGCAACACCTGTTATAACGTACAACTAGAGACAGCAAATATTTACCTATGAACAGAATTTGGTATAACGTACAACTTCCATCTCACATTCAGAATTATTGACAATTTTAAAATAATTAATTCTTTGTTCGTGGTTTACATCAACAGAGTCAAATTTGAAACATCGTGCATCTGATTTCTTTGGAACTCTAATAAGAATTATAATTAAGTCCATCGAAAGTAGTCACATAATATTCTATTTATCGTGTCCTCTTTTTTTAACATCTAATTTAACTAATTGTCATAATATTCCATGTTTTCAATTTCCCCCATATTTTATGTTTACTTAGCAAGTGCAGGTTCTTGGAAGAATCGGTCACTGTAATCCATTTGTTCGGTGTGACTAATTTCAATCGAGAAAAATGTGACAGTAATTCACTGCTGAGTAATTATTATACAACTGAAAGTTTTTATGCCTTGCTCTAAGATCAAGAAAAATTCAGATCAATTTACACTTGCATGGAGGATATTAAAGAAGCCCACATCTTTTGGTACATCTCTATAAATTAAAATCCTAATTTCAGTTGCAGTGATTGATGAAATTTGATTGCCAAGATTTAGAAAATCACAATAGCAAAGTAAATCACTCCAACCAAAAGTTTTAAAGCCACAAGAACGTCTCTCTAAATCATTGAATGTACAATTTGATTGGCATTTTCAACATAAAACATATATCAAGTTTGCATCTTATAAAAAATTACTGTACAGATGAAGAGAAAGCCACATGGAAATCAATACTGATAGCTAAGTCTCATCATACATCTTGAACCTTCCAAATATCCAGAGCCATGTTTTGAGGTTTAGTGGCATCTCTGAGGCCTGGACCAGTCTTCCAGTTGAAAACCAAAACTGAATAAGAGGTATTCCTCATCCGCTTTAACATACTAAGATTGATACAGGTATTATGTGTTGGTAATATATATGACATTGTATGAACAAAATCATACATTATGTTGTTAGGTCAGAAAGCTGGATTTGCTCAAAAAATCCCTATGAGAGCCGAAAGAAAGCCGGAACCATCCACCATAGTATAGCAAATTTTAAACACGTATAACATTTTTCGGATATTTTCGCAGGTCTACTCTCAAATAGGCTTGCTTTTCTGCCGGTTTATCTTTTCTGAACATCTTGGACCTGCAATCAAAAGGAATATCAATCTTAGGAACATATTAGAAATAGAATGGATTTCAAGCAAGCGGCACATTAAGTATTAGGTGATTCAACTTGCCTAGACCATTTGCATCAGATGTCTTCATGATCCTTAGCCTTTTGATGGTGTTAACAAACATCCTGAAAGAAATAATCGAGTTTACTGGTATCAGGCAATCAATCTTACCCACAAACACTACAATATTAACAATTCTTTCAACATTCTTGAGAATATGTACAAACTGATTCACCAGTTCCTAAATGTCATATCCGCAGCAGTACACATAGAAGCAACTGAATGTAAAATAAATCTTTCCGATAATATTTTCTTGATTTGCTGAGTGTCAGAGGATAAAACGAGAAAATTGACTAAACATGGACAACATCATGAATGAATTGAGCAAAACTCTAGAGTTGAATTAATTTCTCTGTTCACTTTGAGAGGTATCCTACTCACCAATATATTCTAAGGAGGTTAAAAACTTAGAGAAGTCAAGAATTCAAAGCTTACCTCCAGGGCACATCACCAACAAGCATCCAATCTCCTTCTTTATCTTCATAGGTCAATACATAGTCTGAAGAACTGTCCAAGAATCTTGGGCGCTTAGGTTCATTGGCCACACTGCGTGCTTTTTGCATAGGAATCTGCCCAGAATTTTGGACTAAAAACAAGAAACAAAAACCAGAATGTAAGACCTAGAAACTTAATTGAAAGATATTGAAAAACAGACATAGAATGAAATAGACAGATACTTACTTTTACCATTTGCAGGCCGTTGGAACATGACCTCCAAAGCCAACGCAAGAGTTTCATAACCATCATGAGCATTGAGATCCACTTTCCTACCAATGGGCACACCATCCATGTTGACCTTGACATACAGTGAGCTCCCCTGGTTTGGGAAAGGTTTATTTGGTTGTTGAACACATTCCTCCTGCTCATCACCAGTAGGCCTTGGCTGAGTAGGAAGTTTGCTTCTCCTGAATGACCCTACTGGTGGCCACCCTACTGCTTGCTCTCTGCAAAAACAATCATAGAATAAAAAAATAGATAAGAAACAAAGGCCATGAGACAAATTTGAAATAGTAGAGAAAAATATTTTGAAAACTTCCAAAATTTGTAACTAGAAAATTTAAGCTGCCAAATCAGAATTGGGTACAGGTATGTGGATATGAATGCCAGTATAGCATTAATTTTTAGGGGGTAGTACATTCTGGGTATGTCCATATAAAAAAAATATAAAATTCATAAATATATACATATTTGTAGCATGAAAACAGGAATTAAATTCAGAATACCTTATATCATGCATATGCTAAACAAAATTACCATAAATATTACAATTTGAAATACAGTATAGTAATTCAATATCACTTTGTCAAACTCAAATGTTGTGATAAATATTGATTGTTCAATCGTCAAGGAATACAATCAGTAATCAATATCATACAGGTCTTCATCAAGACCAACATCCTCATCATCATTGGCATCAGATGATGTGGATAGACTAGAAAAACCACTAGCATCCCCACCGCCACTCACAACAAAAGTATGCTAGCTATTTGCCTCCTCAGAAAATAAAAATGGCTACATAATTAGAGGAAATTAGTGTCACTGCTTGCTCTGGCAGAAAACACAGTGTTCTTTTTTCTGTTACTCATCAAAGAAAACAGAGTTTTTTTTTCCTCCTATTAATCATAAAAAGAAAAATGCAAGTCAAAGTGACCATTGGGTTACCATCTAGGGCGCAATTTTGATGGTTAAAAGTAAAACAAAATGTACTGAAATTGTTGCCCACCGCTGGAATACCTCAACATAGCTGGAAGGGCACAGAGATGCTCATTAACGATTGCAAATGAATCAGTGCACAAAAAACCATGCCCTGAATGAATCCACACACAAATTGAACCCAATTCCAAAACAAATTGTAACCAAGTACACGTTAGTTTTTGGCCAATTTGGTCACAGAAAAAATCTTAAAAGGATCTATTTCTTCTACAAACATACAATCTCACTTTGAGTGTGAGAAAAATAAATTTCTCTGGTAAGCTGTTACAAAAATCTGCCTTGCAAGCACGTTTTAGGTAAATTCCCATCTTTATAAAAAAATCCAGATTCACTCTATATAAATAGAAAACGCACCAAACGCATATTTCATTTGTAAAGACAGAAACCTCAGATTTTGGGTAAAAATTTTTTTTTTTTGCAAACTATATTTCTCGTAGGGTAATTCAAAATTCTAGTTTCAGTCAAAAGCTTAAATCCCCATTATTTACTGAAAATAAAATTCACAAAGACGCATCTCGTTTCTAAAGAAAATCTCTCGCAAGTGCATATATTTGCTGGAGACCAGAAATCTCCACACGAACTTTCAATACAAATTCTGATCTCCCAAAAATATCAAGTTTTGATAGTGCCTATATTTTTTATTTTTTAAATCACATTTCCATAATCAATTTTCTGATCGTGAAGATCAAAAACATTTTTAGTGGATTTATCCTAAAACTCTCAAACTGCATGGTGGGTTTTAATTTCTGATACTGGGATCTTATTCACAATAATCAGACTATTATCATTTACCTCGAAAACCCTTATACTAATGCAAAGGTTAATTATATGTAATTGGAAAACTCCTGATAAAGTTTTTCTGATAATCTTTTCAGTAATATAGAGAGCCCAAATTGCTTTTTCTTCTAAAGAAAGATTAGACTGACATACTGATATTAAGAAAAAAAAACCGAGAGATTTCCAAACAAGCCGAAGACATACTGATATTATGAATTTGACGGAATTGTGCACCAACGCGACAACAGAGTAATTAATAGAGTTCGATTCTATTAAAAAAAAAAAAATCCAAGAGGGACTTCGCACCAAGAAGATCGATTCGCCAATTTATGGGGAAATAATTCTAATAGAACTCTGTATCATTACAATCAAGGGTTTCTACAAACAATTTAGACCGTAAATATCCATGTATTATATCAGACTTTACATTATCAAAACGAGGAATTGTACACTACAGATGAGCAGAAATAATTAATGGCCCTTTTTCACGACATTGTGTGCTTTGATGAAATGGAACTCTTAAGAAAAAATCACATTTTTATAGGTACGTGCAAAAATCTGATTGAAAAAACAAATAACTTGAATGTTTCTTGTACAGACCTGGGGCTTGCAGAAGGGGATTCGTTAGATGCCCTCTTGCTTCCGGCAGGGGTGATGATCGGCTTGGTTAAGTCTGAGAAGGCAGCATACCCAGGAGTTGCAGTTTCCCCCATTGGAGGAGTAACAGCCTGCAGATCCTGTGCAGTCAGAATCCTTGCCCCTTGCCACACTCTCTCCTTGGGAGTAACCCACTGTTTAAATCCTCCTCTGTAAAACTCGCCTGGATTATTAACACTACATCTCTGGTACTCATTCTCACAAACAAAGCCCTTGCCAGGCATGGCTGCATTTGTATTACTGTTATTGGCTTTTCTGTAGGACAGGCTGAGACCCAAATTGAGCTCTGCTTCTCCCAAGCTCTCCACATCACTTTGTTCCTTAACATGGTCAGAAGAGGAAGAAGAAACCTCCGAGAGCCCAATGTAGTCATGCTCCGTGAGACCAGTATTGGCCTGGGAGAGAGTCGAAACCGTGACGTTGGACCCATTAGACCGACTGGATCCTACACCCGACAGCATTGTGAAGATTTTCCTTTGATTTTCTCAAAGCTTCTCTGTCTTCGAACTGGAATCCCAAACCATAAACGCAACGCACAAAAAAGAGATAAGATTTCTTCAGTCCTTCCGAGTCCTTGTTCTCCGAATGATAAGGCGTGACAAATATATTCCAGAAAGAAAAGGAAATGGAGGCGAAAGTGCTGAGAAACTTGGAAGAGGTGCGCACTAGTTAACAACAACAACGCTTTCATTGCTTTGGCCGACATCCCGACAATTCACCACCCACCCCGCCCGCCGGCTACGTCAACCCCCCACGACAGCGACCCCAACAACTTACAATGCTCATCATGCTTACTCCACTTTTACCATAACCATGCCCATGCCCATGCCCGTTACCCAGGTTCCCCCCCAGGGTTTGGGGTACCAGTGCCCTAAAAGCAAACCCTAACCAGTGGCTTAAAAGCAAACCCAAAAACCTCCTCCTTGAAACCGCTGGATGTGGCGATGATCGATGATCCATGATTCATGATGCGCATAAAGAATTGAATGATGGCGTGCAAGAGGCAAGCGGGTCCCAGCCGTGCCTGCCGGGGAGTCGAGGGCCTGGCATTGAAATGCGTGGGACCCACTGTACACGCAGGTCAGAATCATGACCCCTCCGTACATGCGTGTTTGTCTCACCTCGAGCGACACATTCCGCTCTTCCTCGCCATCTGTATCGTTTACCCATTCTCTTAACCCTGTTTTCTCTTTTGAAAGTGCCCGCCTGCCAGCACTGCTGTTTATATTTGTTTTCCCTTAATTCTTTCTCCCCACTACCAGGGCACACGGCGACCAGGGCAATAACCAGGGCAGTAACCAGGGCACACGGCGACCAGGGCACACGGCGACCAGGGCAGTAACCAGGGCAGTAACCACGCGTTCACCAGGCGTTCACCAGGGCGTTCACCAGGGCAGTAACAGGGCGTTCACCAGGGCATTTTCCAGAGCTGCAACAGGGCGTTCACCAGAGCTACACGGGGATTACAGATATTCACCAGGGCTGCACGGGGTTTGAAGATTGCACTGTTTCTCAGGCTCGGTGCCAGACTAAAAGTCACGGGGAGGTGGGATTTTGTCGGGAAAAGTAGACTAAAAGACAAAGCAGAGACAAAACAAAGCAGAGGCTGGGCCCCGAAAGGACAAAGTGGAAAAGTGGGGTGCGATCAAACAGGTCTACCAGTCGCTTTCTCTACTTTTATTTGTTTTCTTTATAAGATATAAGTTTGTTTGTCTCTTTTCTGGCATACTGGCATATTCTAAAACCCACAGCAAACACATTCCATATTCAACACAATACCCGCATATTCTGGAACCCACAGCAAACACATACTATATTTAACACATGACAGTTAAATAAGTGGAAATGGGGGAAAACCTAGGTACGGCATGTCTGAGTGTCGCGACAGGAGGACCACAAACTTCGAATACAAACTCAATATCAAAGCAAATGGGGACACTAGAATGCATTGTGGGTAACAATAAAATGGCAAGTAAGTCTCAAGTGCAACTGAATGACCTCTTGAATCTTCTAGGTCAAGAGGGTCTAAGATTTTCAAGCTCTCACACCCCTCAACGGTCGAACGGGTGGACCACTTTTCAAGACGGGGGTTTAGCGAACCTGTTGGCACCTTTGCTAACGAGATCGCCTTTGTCAAGCATACTGAACCTTATAAATGCAGAAGAAAGGCTGATCTTTGTAAATGCAAAACAATACAATGGGATTCTAAGGCGGAGGTTGGCTCAAAAACGGAAACTGAAACAAAACCAAAAGAAAAAATTTACTTTGATTCTACCAAAAGCTGGTAACAACAAGGCAGACATATCTAGTGTGTTACCCCAGAAAGAAGAGCAAACAATCCTAGCAGAGCACAAAAGCAGTGGGAAGTTAATAGGTGACATAGGGAACCTCAAGCCAAACATGGACAAGCTGGATGAGGGCATGGTCAATACAAAAGAGTTCACTGCAAACAAGAATGTTGCTGAAAATGCATCTCAAGAACTCTACAGCCCTACGTCCTCACCCTTATTATGGTCATCAGGGTTATACGTAGAAGAACTCATGAGAATGAAAAGTAGGCTCGATGTTCTAGAAACAAAGGGGATATACGAAGACAACAGGTTTAAAATAGTCACCGAGGCAAATTACAGGTTGGAAAAGGACAATAAAATGCTGCAAGAACAAATATCAAATCTGCAAGTGAACATGGAGAGGGGACAGCAAGAATTGGTCACTCTAAAACAAGAGTTAGCCCAATTAAAAACAACAAAAAGCGATAAATCAGTAATTGAGGGAGGAGAAAACATAAGGGAACTAAAGGTGATTCAATCAGCATTAGCAGACTTGGAGACAAAAGAGAATCAGTTAAGGGATCAGATAGAAGAAGCCAAATCATGGTCACAAGTGGTGAATAGTTCATCAAACGAGCAGAAAGGAATCATTGAAAAACAAGTTAAAAGGCAGCTAAGGGAAGAAAAAGATAAACAAAGCAAGGCTGCAAACATAATTATTAAAGGTTTGAGAGACTATGGAGAGACGGAGAGAACTGACATTCTAACAAGGAATTTCCTAAACGATAAGTTGAAGTGGACAGGACATATTCAGCAAGCTAATAGAATCGGAAAAAAGGTAGATGGAGGAAAAGATAGACATGTAAGAGTCATCTTGAGAAATATTGAAGACAAAAATAAGATTCTAAAAAACAGAGGGCTACTTAGAGGCACACATATTTATCTAGATGAAGATTTGACCTTTGAGCAGCAAGAAGAACAAAGGAAAGAATGGGAGAAAGTGAAAACAGCAAGAAATGAAGGTAAATGGGCTTGGTTGAAGAATGGGAAAGCTCAAATTAGTGATCGGTTCTCAAACAAGAAATAGGAATTAGTGGCCCCACAGGAATATATGCATGTTGTAAGTTGGAATTGTAGAGGATATCCATGGAGAAGAGGACCTGGATTGGGGCCCATAGCGGAAGGAAAGGATATTATCATTCTTACAGAAACACATGAACATGATGGCTGCAAAGTACCAGATTTCGAAGGGTATAAAAAAGTGTCAGTTTGGAATGAAGGTAACGAAATAGGCAAAGGCAATGGAGGGGTTACAGTGCTAATAGATGAAAAGTGGCAGGGAATTGTTAAATTGGCAAAAGAAGACACAAATAAACAGTACATATGGCTGCAAATAACAGAAAATGGAGTAACTTTTAGTCTAGCCGCTTGCTACTTTGCTCCAAAAAATTCAAAGTTTTATAAGAAACGAAATTTAGACAACGAAGACCCGTATGCATCACTAAAAAAAGATATCTCTATTTTTAGCACACTTGGAGATGTGGTTTTAATGGGTGACTTTAATGCAAGGACAGCTAATAACCAATCTCTTCAGTTGAGCAATGAAACCAAAGGGGAGAACAATCCTTTGTGGTTAGAGGAAGGAGGTGGTCTCCATTGGGAAAGATCATCTCAGGATGGTAATGGCACTATCAACGCATTTGGGACAGAATTATTGGGGCTTTGTAGTCTATTTGGCATGGTTATATGCAATGGTATGAAGGATTGGCCGAGGTCTGGAGGTATTACTTGCAAAACATATAATGGTCAGAGTGTGGTGGACTACGTGGTTTGCTCCCAGAGTTTTAGTTCTAGACTGTTGGAATTTGATATTGAGGACTGCCCTATCGGGATGAAATCTGATCACTTACCTCTTCGGGTCAAACTACGCATTTCACCAATCAGCCAACACAACAAACAGGTTATGCACACACAAAAAAAGGCCCTTCCTAAGGGGAAAATCCTCATAAATCAGGAAAATAGAGAATTATTCAATGCTGCTCTTAAGCAACATTTCCATGATCTGGAAAATAATGTGGAGTCTAAAGCAGCAAAAAAGGTTGATGTCCTTCACAATAATTTGTTGATCCCGATAATACACAAGGCATTAAATGCGTGCAAAAGGTCTCATCCCAAGATGGGGACAGCAAACACTTTTCCGGCAAATCCGTGGTATGATGAAGAATGTAAGGCAGCCAAGAGATCGCTAATGAAGAGAGGTAGGGGCAAAGAGCTTAAGAAAAAATATGAAAAGTTAGTGCAGTCCAAAAAAATAGAGTATGTAAACGAAAGAAGGAAGGAACTAATCACTCTTGGGAAACATAATCCTAAAGGCTTTTGGAGGGAATTGCAACAAAAGAAAAAGGTGGTGGAAAACAATATTACAGATGCCCAATGGTTAGAATATGCTAGACTTCTTTACGAGCGGGCCCACGAGAAAGACTACCCTCCTGTCATTAACACACCAGCGGAATTATTCAATGTGGATGATATTAAACAAGGAATAAAGAACTTAGCAAGTGGCAAAGCACAAGACATAGATGGGCTACAGTCTGAATTTTTAAAATGGGGGACTGAAATTCTTGCCCCTCACATAAAAAGAATTTTCAACAATGTCAATCGGGAAGGTTTTCCTATGGAGTGGACTACCAGTGTGGTCATCCCTTTATTTAAAAGTGGTGATATCAATAACCCATCTAACTATCGCACAATTATGGTCAACTCTATCTTTGGCAAGCTATTTGGGAGCATGATTGAACGTAGGATCAGCAAATGGGCAGAAAATGAGGGCAAAAGAGCAAAGGGACAGGCAGGTTTCAGATCCAAGCACTCTACCATCGATCACTGCATCACCCTTAGACACTTGATTGAGAAAATTTGGGATAACCAGGGTGAGGAAGCTTATTGTTGCTTTGTAGACTTTAAGAAAGCTTTCGACACAGTGCCTAGAGACAAATTATGGTCTCGGATGGAAGAATTAGGCATTCCAAATGCATATAGAGCAGCTGTTCATAGGCTGTATGAGAAGGTCAGTGCTAAAATCAGAACAAGTGAAGGTATGTCAGAATGTTTTGACAGTGACATTGGAGTTAAACAGGGCTGCCCTCTATCCCCTACGCTTTTTGGGCTATACATTGATAAGTTGGAAGCGTGGTTAAGCAAGGAAGGCGGGGATGGTATCCATTTGGCAGGTTATGTAGTAAAATTACTTCTATATGCTGACGATCTTATCCTAATCTCAAAAACAGCTCATGGGTTAAGAGAACATCTAAAAGCCCTAGAACACTTTTGTCAGGAAGTTGGGATGCAAGTGAACACATCCAAGACCAAAATCATGATTTATTCATTGAATAGAAAAATTAAACAGCATACCTTTCTTTTTGAAGGCAGCCCACTTGATATAGTGAAAGAATACAAATATCTTGGGATTGACTTCCATTATAAGCTCAGTTGGGAAACCTGTAGAACGAAAAGGATACAGGGAGGTTGGAAAGCCTATTATTTGCTCCAAAATAGGTGTAGAAAAGCTGAACTTTGGGATTGGAAAACCAAGAAAACCCTTTTTGGTTTACTTGTCACGCCGGTTGTGCTTTATGGGTGCGAAGTGTGGGGAAGCAACACATCAAAGTGCAGTTGGAGACAGATAGAAAGAATCCAGAAACACCTAATAACAAATAATCTCAAAGTTAAAGCTACTGTTCCTTATGAAATCCTGCTAGCTGAGGCGGGAGCTTTTCCTTTGGAAGCTTCAGCGATAACCCGGTTGTTAAGTTATCTAAAAAAGGTTGAAAACATGGATAACCACCGGTGGCCCAAAACGGTTATGGAGGAGATTCTAGTCCGAAGAAAGAAAACATGGATGAAACAGAACATCAAGTGGCTGAACAAGTGGAACATCAAATTACATGAGTGTCCTGACACCAACAGTGAAATAAAAATCTATGTGAAGGAAAAATTCAGGACTGCCATGTGGTCAAATCAGATCGGACGAAAAAAAGCATATTACATCAAAGAGTTTAACCCAGCTAAGGAACATGGTGAAAAACCATATTTAGGTGCAACTATTAAAGGGAAAGCGAGGCTATTAATTGCTCAATTGAGAACGGGGTCCCACCATCTTAGATGTGAGACTGGTAGGTGGAAGACTCCTAAGGAAACTTGGGAAGAAAGAACGTGCTTATTTTGTAATAAGGGAGTGGTGGAAACGGAGTGGCACTTCGTCATGGAATGCACAGCGTACGAAAATATCCGTAATCAGTACTCAAGTATTTCAGATGTGGGCAATATGCAGCAGTTATTTGAGGAGGATAAGATAAATCAGACGGCTAGCCTCCTAGTCAAAATTAATAGCAGGAGATCTGATCTGGAGAAGAGTCTGGAGACAAACTAAGTTGTTGAGTGTCTCGGTCCCATAGGCTGTTTAGTCTCGTGGACGTCATTAAAATCTTTCATTCATTCATTCTTAATATTCCCCCTGCCGCTGGTCGCTGCCCCACAGGAGCTCATCTCATGAAACCCTAGTTTATTGCTAGTGTGGGTTTTAGGCAGCACTGGTCGCTGCACGCTTTCTTAATGGGAGAAAAAGGTAGAATGGAATATTGGCTTTTTCTATCCTCAAACGCCACAACATGGACTGAAATAGGTAAGAATATAATCTCCTGTATTTCCTCTTAAGACCTTGGTAGGAAGCGTTTTTGGAAGCCTGGGAAGCTGTGACTGCCTAGATAGGTGACATACCTAAACCCTAGAGTCACAGGTGGTCTACAACTAATATTTGTTTATTTTTTATCTGGGTGCCCGTGTGACAACCAAAAAGATGAGCATTGGAGCCGCTTTGATGGGTGGCCCTAGGACACACACCAGTCCCCTCATTTGTATAATGTGTGCTTAAAGCATGAGCATGAGCATTGTTTGTTTGCTTTCTACCCCATCCACTCAATTTTTTTTAATAGATAAAAGATAAATGAGATTACTTTAATCAACTTTTTAAAAAGGTGTTGGAAGATATTCACATAAGCAATATCTCCATGCTTAAATAAAGAAAATATAAAATGGTATTTTAAAAAAGTGTTCTTTGTAATAGTGAAAACCTATCTTTAATATTTACTTTTGTCTTTTATTTTAAATATAGTAGTTTAGTGGTTAGTTGATATATTTTTGTGTAATAGGTGATAATGTTATTTGATTCCATATCTTTTTAAAGTGTTCTAGATCCAATCTTTATATTTATTGTTTTCTTAATTTAATTGAAGATTAAGATAAGAGGTGGGAAGCTAAACAACTTTCTCTCTAAGCACTACTTTTATGATACTTCTAAGCACCATCATCTTCAAATAGCATAAACAAGCAAAATTCTAAAGATACAATAGTGTAAAGGTCAAGGCTACAAACCAAAGTTAATACGACAAAAAAAGAAAGAGAACACAATAGATACACGAAACATAACACCAAATACAAAATCAAACCTAAATAAAGTGCATGTCAGTTATCAATATGTCAAAAGTTTAGTGATCTAGTTCTAATTGTAGATACAAAAATTGAATCATTATACATGAGCATGAGCATTGTTTGTTTGCTTTCTACCCATCCACTCATTTTTTAATAGATAAAAGATAAAAGATAAATGAGATTACTTTTAATAACTTTTTAAAAAAGGTATTAAGAAGATATTCATGTGAGATCCCATGACCCCATGCCTAAATAAAGAAAATATAAAACAATATTTGAAAGTGTTACAATCTATTTGTAAGAGGGAAAAGTGCACTTTAATATTTACTTTTTTTTTGTCTTAATTATAATAATTCAGTGTTTAGAGGAGATATTGTGTAAAACTTGGTATTGATTCCAGATTTTTTTAAAAGTGTTTTAGATCCATTCTTTATATTTATTGTCTTCTTATATTAATTTAAAATTGCAGTACAATTATGAATTCGGATTTAGATTGCACGTGCAATTTGACCTTAAAATTTTAATATTCAAATTTAATTACAAGCCAAGGTCAAATTCCTCCAATTAGGCATTGCCCTCCAACTTAAGCATGAAATATTCAAATTGTGGCACTAGGGTATTTCTTAAAAGGACAAAGTTCTAATTCATTTTAATTGTATGGTATCCATTATCTCTCATCTAAATATTGCATCATCACTTAGACAACAACGCTATAGCATATGAGATCATAAGACATAAATAGACATTTGCATGCTTGCTCGGTGTGTCTTCAAATTTGTTTGACTAAGACAAGAGGTGGGAAACTAGTCAAATTTCTCTACAAGCACAACAAGTTCTTCTAATTTTTCTAAGCGTTGTCATCTTCAAATAACATAGGAAAACAAAATTTTAAAGATCTAGAGTGTAAATATCAAGGCTACAAACTATGGTTAATACAACAAAAAGAGAAAATTATAGGTGCATAAAATATAACTATGAATTTGGGATCAAACATGAATAAAGTGCATGTCATTTATTAGTATGTCAAAGTTTCATGATTTGAGTCATAATAGCATATGCCAAAATTGGACTAGAATGCATGTGTTACAATAGATTACTCACTTGTCATAGCATAAATTCATATTGTGTCTAATTCAATCAATTAAGTTAGGGTGATATAATTGTTATGATTATTGCATTTATTCACCTTAGCTTATTTAGAAAATAACCTATTTTATTTCTTTTCATTTTGATGAACCTCTTTCAACTTATGTATCCCCTTTAGATTTGGTCTTTAGCATTTAATTTTTTATATTTTATTTTTAAATATATTGTTTCTATTTCTCACATTAGATCTTAATCTTCTTCTGTCTTTATTTATCTTATGGGAGTTTGTCTTTTTTTTGTATTTCGATGTTTCACTATTCTTCTCATTGCCGACAAAGGCAAAGTCATAGATTGAATCCCAAAATGGTTGTAAGTCAAGTTGATGATGTTTACATTAAAGGATTTAAATACCTCTAATTAATTTAATGGTGAAGAATCATTTGATTGTGATGTCTATGTTTACCAAATGAATAAGCAAGATATAGTTTTAATTACAAATACTTTCTTTAAATCTTGTTAGTTGGCTAGTGATGGTAATCCTTCTACTTTAATTGATGTTCTTCATGCTTTGTTAGTTAACAAGTCATATGGGTTGGAAGTAATTAAGGGTATAGGTTAGATGATATGCTCAACACATGTGTCCTTTGAGTGTTGTGTCTACCCCCTCCCTCCCAAGCCTCTTCTTCCTTTGTTCCTCCTAGCTAGATTCATCTCTCACTTTTGGTATGCCATATGTTGCTTGTTAACAAACCCTCACAAAATTTAGCCTCTTCTTGTGTCTACTTCTTATATTCCACATAGTTTGATGTTCCCTACTTCACTTTCCATTATTCTTTTGCCTACTTTCCATGTTCACCACACTACTATTGTACCTACTTCACATTAGCATTTTTTGTCACCTCACCTCCTTCAATTGTTTGGCAACATATTTATACCCCACCCATCATTTTCATGTGCCCAAGTTCCCACTCATATCTCCAATTCTAGTGTGCCTTTCTCTATGTTTGGTACTTTCCCTAAAGGCTTGAGATACAAAGGAATGGATGCTTTTTACTTTTTGGAAATACAAACTAGAACATAACAAGTGATTTTGAACACAATCCACTCTTTCTTGAGATTTATCATTAATTTTTGGATGAATTTATTTGAAATATATAATGGTAGAGGAGATCTTATTACACACTTAAGTTCTTGTAATGCTACATGCTTAAATTTTGTTTACGATAAGTTATTAGCTAAGCTATTCCCATGAATTTTGAAACATTATGTAATTGAATGGTTATATTCACTTCCTCACAAGTATATGCATTCCTTTTTAAAAATGTACAATGCTTATATGAGCTATTTCATATATTTTTGATTGTATAAAACATCCAATGAGTATATACATGATTATGTTATTAGGTTCCAATCCCTGTGTACTAAATTGTGCTACAAAATTCATGTAGATGAGCTTCACATAATTTTTAAAGGGATTGATGCCTACTTTTTAATAAAATTTATACCTTAATAGCTAGGATTCTTTTAAGGATTTATATAAAAATGTTAGGAATGTTGTAATAAAGTCACTAGAGGCTAACACATTTAAGTATGGATTTTCTCATGCTCCCTCTTCATCATCTTATGATTCTAAGTTTCAAAATCAAAATAATTTCCAAAAGGGTAGTGAAATATAAGAAAAAAATTCAAATGCTAATCAAATAGTGACTACTTATAATGTTATTACTTTTAAGCCTCAATATTTTGAAAATTTTACAAGACTTCATGAGCCTTTGAATAATGTGCTTTAAATTTACCTGATGTAAATATGATGATAATTCCCCTATGAGGAAATTAGTTATCTATACTTTTATCAAACAATTAGCTAGGAAACTACAAACTGCCAAAATTGTATGTTGTTCTACTAGAACTCAAAATGTCCTTTGGAGCTAGTTAGTATGTGCATCCAATTATAAAATGAATCATAGTGTATACCCTTGAAAACCTCCATTGATAAAGAAAAAATAGACCTAGTATATGCCAATAACACATTTACCTTGTCCATCTTAATCTAGAAAATCAAGTATTAAGAGAGATTGCAAGTCAAATTCATCTTTATCTTTGTCAAATCTTCTTTGTGACTAGAACTAAGTTTTTATTGCTTTGTTGGATGCATATAACATTATAAACCTCCTAGGACACGGGTATGGGATTTCAAACACTTATTTATGTTTTTGGGGAGATCCTCTCATGGACCAAAAGCTTCACTAATGAATTTGAAGCATCAAAAGTTATGATCATTCACTTCACTCATTTTTTTGTTGTGTATTAAAGTTACCACTTCAATATGTGGATTCACCATGAAATTTTTTAAACTACCCTTACAATACCATCATGACATTTTCAAAACTACCTCAATTTCTTTGAAATCACCAACATCAATTCTAAAACCACTACCTGATGACAATCTATAGTTTTGACTATCATAAAAATAAGTACTTAACACTTTTCAATATTTAGAGAAAAACTCATGATTCCAATTTGAAACTTGTTTTTTATCATTTTTGGATCATATCTCCCCACTTAAAGAGGATTTTTGTCACAAAATCTTATTGATACACTAAGTGAGGAAACAAATCTCCCACCTTCTTCTTAGAGTACCTTTGAGTTCATTTGATTATTTTTCCATTGAGTCCTACTCATGAAGACTCTTTGCCTCCTTTTTGGTCTCTCTATGCTTTCATTCAAGAACCACATCCTCAAGTATAAATCACGTGTAGATCATTGTTTCATCGTTTCTCTCATAAGGTACATATTTGGGCATGTTTGCATAAATGTATATAATGTGAAGTGACTACACCAAATATTGATTTATATTGGACCTTTTTAATTGTGATCACTTTTTCTTCATAAACATATTTAATACATTAATGCAAAATAAAAGGAATGATATTACATTTCGCAATCCATGGTCTCCTAAGTAATACACCAAATCTATTAAAAAATGATATCACATACATAA
Organism: Sequoia sempervirens; assembly: GCA_007258455.2. Classification (NCBI taxonomy): domain Eukaryota; kingdom Viridiplantae; phylum Streptophyta; class Pinopsida; order Cupressales; family Cupressaceae; genus Sequoia; species Sequoia sempervirens. Next base: position 57,808,894 of record VDFB02109042.1, read on the forward strand.
AACAAGTAACTCCTTAGGACCTGTTGATGCGGGTTTTGTGACCTCAACCGACATTAGAATAAAATACCCAATGGAATATCCTACTTCCTCTTGAACAAAGTCTCCAATGTGCTAAGCTAAGTGATCACAAAGTAAACCCCAAGGTTCCTAGTGCATATAGGATAGTCTAAGTTGGTTTGTTGTGCTTTGCTGGTATTTCAAGGGGGACTTACGCTCAATTGATTGGTTCAATCCTTCTTCCTTTAAGATTCTTGCAACAACTTTTCAACACTTTGGGATATGGATACTGTTATCTACGAGTGTTGAGATCCTACTGCTACTGATTTTGAAAATAAAAGAAAAAGGATAAGGGTTTAGAGACTAGACTAATTCTAAACTACTCCTATGAACTCAAGGGAGAAGTATTGGATGGTGAAATTCAAACCTATCTTTACTTTGCCAAGTACAATGACTACAACAACTAGACAAAGATGATACAATCTTCAAAGGGGTTTGTGAATGATATCCTATTACTCAAGACCATCATCAATTCGAACAATGAACATAAGTAATAGAATTTGAGTTTAGCAATTTAAAAGTCCAGGCTAACGTTGCACATCAAATTAAAAATCATTCAATTGAAAAATGTATGAATTAATTTCACCATTATCAACACTATCAATCTTTCATTCATTTAAAATTACTGAAATAAGTCTATTTTATTGAAGAAATATGAAACCATGCAAGCTTTCAAACTAACAAATGTTCATCAATAAGCTTAATCATTATTTTGATAGCACTCTTAGCAACAATTTCACAAGTCTCCCTAAACAAATGAAATGAGTGGGGTTTATATAGGCACCCCAATTACAAAGCAATGACCCAAATTGATCTAAGATCAATGGTAGATATTATTTCCAAAAACCCTAACCCTAAAAAGCATAACTAACTTCTTAGGCACATGGCACAAGGAAGATGAGCCACTTGGAGTATGGAAAATGCTAACACCCTACAAGCTAATCAAGTAAGCAAGAATCCAAAATGCAATTCCCCTTGGCTTTCTCTCTGGTTGCAAATGCAAGAAACTTTGTCATCACCAGATCGAGTTCCTCCATTGATATGTTTGGCATAGTATCCAGCTGCACTCCAATTACGTCCAAGGATTCAATGCACTAAGTAAAAGTGTTCTCCCATTTACCTTCTTGCCTCTAAAAGTTGTCCATAAAGGTCAAGAGGGATGACATATCATCCAATTGGTTTTCCTTAATAATCTCCATTTCTTTGAAATAAATATTTGTCACACTTTATTTTAAACCTTCCAAATCCAAACCACTCATGTCATGGGTCTCTTGCCCTGTCAATCCTTCAAGTCATGTGAGGATCCTAAGTTGTATCTTTCAAAGAGATTTTTGCATAACAACACACTCCTCTTTTATATCATCATATATCTTCTTTGCTAACAAAGAATAATACCATCTATTGAAGTCAAAAGAAGCTCCATTATCAATAACACCTTCCTGGACCAACACTTGCATGGATATTTCCTTTAAAGGCTTCAGGTGAGGTATCACCTTATCCTCTATGTATTAGAAATCCTCTCAACTCTCTTCCATCTGGTGAATCTTAGTTACAAGCAAAACTGATTTGTCATAACTTTGAGCACACCTCTCCAGGAATTGATCCACTTGCTTTGAGATATTGTTGACCCACCTTCAGGTTGATTGGCTTGTAACTCTTATTGCTCCAAGGTTTTCAATAGATTTCTGAGGAAGGGAAGATGGTGGAATAAAAGCCTCATTCTCTTGCCTCAGTGGGGTTGTTATTTGTTGGATTAACTCTACCAATCTCAAATTCTCCACTTCTAATTTTTCTTTCTTCTCCTTTGTTTTGTCAAATTTTTCTTTGATGGCCCTTGAAGTGCTTGCTAGCTCGCGAAATTCCTGTTCTATTGTGGTTGGTCCAATGTCTAGTGTTGTAACTTTGTAATCCATAGGGGGTAATTTGGTCTCTAGGCTTGTCAATCTTTGGAATTGCTACTTGTAAGATCCTGGATCTTGTACCATCTCTGGTGATTCGAGAATACTTCTTAGGCTTCCTTGGTGTCTTATCTTTACCAATCCTTTCCAAGAAGTCTTGCATACTTTCAATTGGTTGAATTTCATTCACTAGCTTGGGTTTTTTCATCAGACTTTCAGTCAACCAATTTGGTACAGTCGATAATTCAATCCCATCTTCCAACTAAATATCATCATTAATCCCTTTCAAGGCAGAAATTATCTCATCACCCAATTCCTCATTGGTTTCTAGAATCTCAATACCTCCCATGTCTTCAATCATAAGTGTATCTTCTCCCTCCAAGCAATCTGTGAAGGTTTTCTCTTGAAGAAGCTCCAGTTCTATCTCTTGAAATTTTGCTCCTTGTTCATGATTTGATTCACATTTAGCAATAGACGCCTCTTCCATTACCTTGATGGATGGCATACTTGAAGATGATGGGGCTTCATTAACCTTTTGCTTCTTAATCTCTGATTCTTCTTGCTATCTCTTTTGCCTTTTCTTGAAGATCTTTATTCATTGCTTTCCTTTTACTTGAACTTGGAAGTTTTCCAAGACCTTCTTCTCTTCTTTGAAATTCAACTGCTTCTCCCTGATTTTCTTCATTGCTTAGTTTGGCGTAGGTAAGGGAGACACCTTCTTTTCTCAATCTGTTGATTTGGTGATCTACCCACTCCCTAGAATTAGCTATAATATATTTCATTAATACATTCAAATCTGCCAACTCAGGTTGTGTCCAATTTGGCAATAAGATGGGCTTATTCTTTTCTTGTTCAAAGTGGGGATGTATGTACTCTTTGTTATCCTTCACCTGGTCATGAACAAGGAATAAGTTGCACTTCTTAACAAGATCTACTGGAATTCTAAACCACGTCTTCTTTCTTACTCCATATTCATCTACTAAGTTGGAGCAGTAGTCTTCTATTTGCATAACATGAAGTGACTTCTTTCCGTGAACTCTCAAGTATGGATCAAAATCTTACCTTGGTTTATACATACCCAATTTATAAAATTGTAATTCTAATTTAGTTGTCTTGGCTGCTTGCAATGAAGGGTAGACTTCCAACATCTTCCCAATCACAATAGGAAAATGTACTCCTTGCTTATTCTCTTTCTTTTGGATGGAATCCAAGTGAGCCAACTGTCTTGCAACTTCAAGCATGACCATCTTATTTATCAAGTACCGTGGGAGTTTATATGGAGCTTCTACAAATCCGTGGATCCTCAAATATGTAAAAAATAGAAATTGAACGAACCATGATCCAAATTTTTCAAGCAATGCCATATCCTCCTTGGACAACCTCTTATGGGTTCCTCTTTGAAGTAACTGAGTGATGTACATGAGAAATGAATCATTGGTTATTTTTTAATTGCCTTTATAGTGCAACTGTAGGTGTGGGTAACAATCATACGCCTTGAACTGGTTACTCTGAGGCCCTACTTCTCCTTTGCAGATTAATCCTCTATAGTTTGTAAGTCGGGCTAAGATGTACACTATGTAGGAACTCATGTAGAATGTCTTGGTTTTCTCCAGATTTCTTAGCCGAATATCAATATTGTCACTTATCAGTTTAGCCCAATTTATCATTTCCATTCCCAACATAATTTCCTCCATGTATGAGAACATCCAAAATTCAAAGAATGCCCCCTGAGGAGTACCCATAATTATGTTCAACATATGGATCATATCACTGTACTCTTCCTTGAAATCAGTGCATATCAACCTCTTTGGTAACTTAGAGTGATGCTTCTTTGATTCCTTGACCTAGTTGGAATTAACTATATCCATACAAGCCTCCTTTGCTTGATCAAACATTGCTTGTGATTCCTCTCGAGTTTTGCTCAACATTTTGTGACGACGAGGAATGCCAAACACTTCTCTGACTAAATCTTCAGTGAAATACACCAAAGTGATCCCATTAGATGTTTTGATGGATTGTGCTTGTGGATCATATCTTCTGGTGCATTCAACTATCAACTCACTACATTAAACTACAAGTGGAAAACCAGCTACTTGGTGAAGTCCACCTTTGATCATGTTGGCTACAATGGGCGTAGGCATTTCATTCTAGGTACCAAACATTTTTTTCTTGTGCTGGATTACATTGAATTGTTTGAAGTCAATGTCTCCAACTTTCTTCCATTTAGATGATAGCTAGGATTATGGATAAAATCCCTTGAGAACTTCTCTGACTTGATTCTTTCTAACTCCTTTGACGTTCTTTGATGCAAACATGGTGCCTGTAAGAAACTTGAAGTTAGAAAATATTCATAAATTGCAAAGAAGGCATTATACTTAAGATTTTAAGGCTGGAGATTATTTTAATTAATTAATTTAAAATTCTATAACTTGACTGCAAGGGTTGATAAATTGTAAATAAAATAATCTTCTATTACCAACTCTTGTTATATTTTTAAGAATATTCAGAGAATTTTAAATATTTTACTGGAATTTGCGAGCTGGAAACTTGGATTTATCAATAAACTTAAAAAAAAATCTTCTCCAAATTTGCAGCTTATGAACCTACAAAAGATTGAAAAAAAAAACTTGGAATCTTAAGAATATATTCAAATTCTTATGCTTGGACTAATCGAACTTGCATCTCATGCAAAAAATTGTAGAAGTATGCCTTTGGTTGTGTTGAAGTCTATTGAGAGGAATTTTAACTTGTGAATAATGAAAAAAAACTCTCTAAGCACCTCCTTTTATAGGTAAAACATTTCCTTTTTCACAGAATTCGACCTCCCTTTTGATTGGCTGCTTTATCCAAAAAGAACATAAAGAAATATTATCCTCCTTTTTTATTTTTCCTTGGGCGCCCCTTTTGCTTGCTTGTGAAGTTTAAAAAAACAACTTAAGTTATTTTTTATTTTACCTTGCTTAGGAAAATCAACCTTTAGGTGGAATTTTTCACTTTGGAACTAGATTTTCCCTCCTTTACCAAGCAAACTCCATGCCTTAGTCAATTTTATGAATTTCTCCTTGGGAAATACGCCCTCCAACTAGAATTTTCATCATTTCAAGCGGATTTCTTACCTTAAGGGGGGTATTTTGATTTTCAAGACTTCAACATGGAATTCTTAAGGTTTTAACTAGATTTTCCATCATTTACCTTAGCCAATTTTATGCACTTCAAGTTGAATTTCCCTTTTAGACATATTCACCCAACTAGAATTCTACCTCATCAAACTGGATTTTACTCTTGGAGGTGGCAAACTTCAAATGGATTTCATGTTATTTTAAGTGGATTTCATCTTCGATGGATTTTATTTCAAGTGGATTTTACCTCGCAACTGGATTTCTCAAGGATTCAACTAGATTTTTCACCATGGGCGAACTTTATGTCTTGAAGATGATTTCTTCTTGCTTGGGGTGAACTTTATAGGCTTTCTACCTTGATACCTTTGAAACCCTAATCCTGACACTTTTCTAAAAATAGAAATTACTAAAAATATAAAAAGCAAAAAGAAAAATTTCTAAAAATAGTAAATCCTCGATTGGTCCTAAAATGCCAAAAATGGAACTTTCAAAAAAGCAAAAAAGCTATTTTTTTTTAAATCAAGGTTTTCTGAATTTGCTCATTGAATAGTTGCTTTTACTGCACAACCCTTCTAAGCACTCTTGTGGGGTCAAAAACTTCATTTGACCCTCTGAGCACTAACCTGACCAACTTAGCCATCTCAAATCTTGACAAATTTTAACTCAAACCCAAACCTTGAACGTGCCAACCCATCTCTGCCTCAAAAGAGACTCAAAGAAACTAAAGCTAATGCCAAAACCAACTCTAACACTAAGACTAAAAAGGAGGGGTCCCCATTTGCAGTGGGGCAATGTGCGATTAGGTCACAACAGGTCCAACTCTCAAATGTACAATATTGCATCCCAACATGTGTTAATTAACATTCCATCAATCTTGGAATACCTTAATGGATATGAAAAGAGTCTATCTATTCAATTCACAAATGTCTAGAACAAGCACCAAGTGAGAATAGGGGGCATTTCTTTTGAAGTCATTAAGGAGATTATAGCCCAGGATACTGGGTTGTCTTGTAAAGTTCAAAAGCTCAAGAGACATAGAAAGGTGTTTGATAATGAAAGCATGGCCCTCCTTTTCAAAGAGGGTGAGTCACCTTTTAAATTGCATGTGGTGTTTGATAGAGTAAAGCTCCCACAATTGTGGGACAAGGTATGTTTCCTTCTCATGAAGTATGTCACTCTAAAAGGTAGATTAAAATGCTTTTACTTCTATCATCTACCCTTAATTACTTCAATAATGTCTATCATTATATTTCATTTTTATCTTTTATCTTCGTTGGAGTCATTTGTTAAGGAAGCCTTGGACATGACTTCAAAAGAACTTGAAAACCTCTCGTTTCACTCCATCAAGGTCTCATCTTTAGGCTCTACCATTTCCATCTAGCCATGTGTCTGCCAAAACCTATAAGAGCTTGTCTCATAGAAGACTCCCTACATGATAGTTCTCTTGTTGAGAACAATGTTGACTCTTTTGTGGGGAAATATGTGACACAACCTAATAAAGGAAAGAAGAAGGTTGCACAAAATGTCACCCCTATTACCTCCCTAGATGAGGCTAAAACTACCCCTCCTTATTCTAAATCCCCAAAAAACCCTGCTCTTCTACCCAGAAGTTAGTTGTGGTGAGATTGTGTGATTTGAATAATAGCCCCATATTGGTGAATGGATCCACACGAGGACCAAATGCCCCATAAGAAAAAAGAAAAATAAAACCTTTGTTTAATTTTTTGTTGAAGAATCCAATAGGGATGGAGAGGAGGATGATGATAAAACTAGCTCGATTAACAAGGAAGATACTAAAAGTGTGCCAAAAACTTTGAAGGAGACAAAGAGTGCAATTCTGAATGTTAGGTGGTCTAACAAGCTTGCCAACTGCACGAACCCTAACTTTAGCATTGATGAGATCTCTAGTGAATTGATGATAGGGAGGAGAATGAAAAAATAAAATAACAAAAATGATGATGATGAGGAAGCAATGGATGTTAAAAATAAGGGGCCCAACATGTTCCCTATAAGTTGAATGAAGTGGTGTCAAATTCAAAGGATTCACACACCACCCCTATTGTGCAACATGACCAAGATACCTACCCCAAGTGCATTCAAACTGTTGTGGATGTTCCTACCTTGAAGACTAAAGTTGATGATCTCGAAGGGAAGTTGAGAGTCATCTCTCACTTCACTCTGAAAGTTATGCATCACTTAATGGCCACCCCATGTTCCTTGTTGGATGAATATTTTAAAAGTCAAAAGAGTAAAAAGGGAGCTATCACCAGTATTGATAATAGAGAACTTTTCAAATTCCTCAAGGAGTATTGAAATTAAATGTGTTGATTAGACTAGTGCTCTCTTAGTTTTTGTTTCATTTATGTTTTAAAACTTTGAACTTTGCTTTTATTGTATTGTTATAGTGTTGTTTTTGGCCTAGGGCCAATGTGAACTTTATTTTCTTTATTTTTTTTTGGTGCTATTTTTCTGCCCTAGGGGCTTTTGTGATAAGGGTTCAACACCCTAATTTGCTACTTCTATAATAAAAAACATTTCATCAATCATTTTAATGCTACCCCAAAATATGCATACTTTCAATCTCTAATAGGAGCATTGAATAATGTTTCTTTTATACGAATTGTATTTACATGTGGGATCAATAAGGAATTCACTAGGTGATGAACCTCTAAAATTATCTTAAATATAATGGTCATAAATAATTACTTTGTGGGATCTCCTCACCATAAAATAAAATTAGTGGATCTAAAGGAGAAGAAGAAAATGTAGCTTTAGACTCAAGTTTTTTGACGAAAATATTATCCTCATGTTCTACATTTTTATTATTATCTTTTATATCATGTATTTTAATATAATATGGATGACTTATAATGATAATTATTTTGTCATGCAACTAATGAATTTTTATTATCACTAACATTATCAAATTCAATCATATTTTTGTCAATGAGATAGTGTACCTTTTGTTTAAAAGTGAAATAGCATTGCGTGTAATATCCTTTGACTCTATGACAATTATCAAACGCTTGATCATTGTATGACTTAGGAAGTAGTTTAGAGGTATCCAATTGTTGAATAAAAGAGAGTTTAATTAGATTGGTACTCAACAAAATTTGAAGCACATCATCTATAGATTCTTGAATCTTAGTGAACTTCCTAAGATCATTTTTCTTAAAAGAGGAAAATTTAAGTATTAGTCATTCAATTCACATTTACCTTCATATCAATACCCTTCAAATTGTTGCACTTTTGATACTTAAAGGGTATGAAGCATGTTGATTTAATGATCCATATTTAAAGGCATTATGTACAACCAAGACATGTGTAGACACATCTATAAAAGAAGATTATTCAAAGAGATATTGTATTGAATTGGTTTGATTAATCCATCCATATTTTATCTTGAATTGGTTTAATTAATCCCTTAATATTTGGATATTTTTTACATCATTATCATGCAAAGGACTAATAAACATAGAGAACAAAGATTGGAATTGAATAACATGGTCACTAATGTATTCATTGTATCCTTGGACACACTCAAAAGAACAATAGTTACTCTAAAGCCCATGTTAACTTTGAATTGTTTTAGAAACACTTTACTGAGATCATCAAAAGAATGAATAGACCCTTGAGGAAGTGAAAAGAACCGCACTATAGAAAAATCCTTACAATTGCATGGAAATAACTTTGTTAACAACTCATCCTAATAAATGAATTCTACACATGTAGCAATACAAGATCTAAGATGTGTATTAGAGCCACCTTTACCATCATACATAAAAAATTATGGTGACACAAATCCAATGTACAATAGACATGTCATACGAGCGTACAATAGCAATGTGTGTCTAGCATACCTAAATTCACTGCCATCATTATGTTGTGCATCCATTTTATTTTCTACTTGATCTATTTTGTGAAATAGTGCATTTAGTGTAGAGGAAGGGATGGTGACTAAATGGGAACCAATAGGAGGCTTATGTGAAGTGGGTGGAAGCATAAATATGTGATCCACTTTTGACCTTAGTGAGCCACTCAATTCAAAACTTTTAACAATTTTTTTACTTTTTGTTACTTATAACAAGTAAACTATTAAGGATATGGACCTGATGTAAACTAGTGATTTTTAATATTTCATGTGTAGATTGTATAATTGTATATATACAATTTCTCATTTTTGTATATTTGTTAATATTTTTTTCTTTTATTTAATAGATTTTTATGAATAATATTATTTCATATTGCATAACTTGATCTACAAATAAGTTCTAGAAATAAGTTCAATTGATAGCTTCTTAAAAATAGATCATTAACATTTATTTATATTTAAGTCATACATATTTTTTGTAATTTTTTATTTCATATTAGTTTATTATTAATTTTTAATTTAAATTAGTTATGATTTAGTCACATATTTTTCCATGTTGCATTTTTTTGCATATATCCAAATGATCTTACAAGGTGTTTGAAGATATTGATGTAAGCATTCCACACACACCCATTCGTAAATAAAGAAAATATATAATGATATTTTAAAAAAATAAAAAAAGAGTTACAATATATTTGTAAGAGTGAAAAGTGTATCTTTAGTATTTACTTCCCTCTATTATTTTAAATATAGTAGTTTAGTGGCTAGATGATATATTTTTGCGTAATAAGTGATAATGTTATTTGATTTTTTATCTTTTTAAAGTGTTATAGATTCAATCTTTATATTTATTGTTTTCTTAACTTAATTCAAAATTAAGGTAAGAGGTGAGAAGCTAAACAACTTCCTCTCCAAGAACAACTTGTATGATGCTTCTAAGCACCATTCTAAAGATACAATAGTGTAAAGGTCAAGACTACAAACCAAAGTTAATATGACAAAAAAAGAGAAAACCATAGGTGCACGAAACATAACACCAAATACAAGATCAAACCTAAGTAAAGTGCATATCATTTATCAATATATCAAAAGTTTAGTGATCTAGTTCTAATAGTAGATACAAAAATTGAATCATTATACATGAACATGAGCATTGTTTGTTTGTTTTCTACCCATCAAATCATTTTTTAATAGATAAAAGATAAATGAAATTACTTTTAATAACTTTTTAAAAAGGTATTATGACGATATTCGAGTGTGAGATCCCACATACCCCATGCTTAAATAAAGAAAATATAAAACGATATTTAAAAGTGTTACAATGTATTTGTAAGAGGGAAAAGTGCACTTTAATATTTTCTTTTGTTTTTGTCTTAAATATAATAATTTAGTGTTTAGAGGAGATATTTTGTGTAATACTTGGTATGTTATTTGCACTTTAATATTTTCTTTAAAGTGTTTTAGATCCATTCTTTATATTTATTGTCTTCTTATATTAATTTAAAATTGCAGTACACTTATGAATTTAGATTTAGATTGCACATGCAATTTGACCTTAATTTTAATCTTCAAATTTAATTACAAGCCAAGATCAAATTCCTCCAATTAGGCATTTCCCTCCAACTTAAGCATGAAATATTCAAATTGTGGCACTAGGGTATTTCTTAAAAGGAAAAGGTTCTAATTCATTTTAATTGTATGGTATCAAATTATCTCTCATCCAAATAGTGTGCCATCACTTAGACACCATTGTTATAGCATATGAAATCATAAGAAATAAATAGACATTTGCATGCTTGCTTGTGTCTTCAAATTTATTTGACTAAGACAAGAGGTGGGAAGCTAGTCAAACTTCTCTACAAACACAACAAGTTCTAAAGATTCTTCTAAGCATTGTCATCTTCAAATAGCATAAGAAAACACAATTTTAAAGATCTAGAGTGTAAATATCAAGGCTACACACTATGAGTAATACAACAAAAATAGAAAAATATAGGTGCATAAAACATAATTACAAATGTGGGATCAAACATGAATAAAGTGCATGTCATTTATTAGTATGTCAAAGTTTCATCATCTGAGTTATAATAGCATATGCCAAAATTGGACCAAAATTCATGTGTTACAATAGATTACTCACTTGTCATAGCATAAATTCATATTGTGTCTAATTCAATCAATTAAGTTAGGGTGATATAGTTGTTATGATTATTGCATTTATTCAACTTAGCTTATTTAGAAAATAACCTATTTTATTTCTTTTCATTTTGATGAACCTCTTTCAACTTAAGTATCCCTTTAGATTTGGTCTTTAGCATTTAAATTTTTTTATTTTATTTTTAAATATATTGTTTCTATTTTTCACATTAGATCTTAATCTCATTTTGTCTTTATTTATCTTATGGGAGTTTATCTCTTTTTTCTTGTATTTCAATGTTTCGCTATTCTTCTCATTTCCCACAAAGGCAAAGTTATAGATTGAATCCCAAAATGGTTGTAAGTCAAGTTGATGATGTTTACATTAAAGGATTTAAATTTAGATACCTCTAATTAATTTAATGGGAAAGAATCATTTGATTGTGATATATATGTTTAACAAATGAATAGGAAAGATATAACTTTAATTACAAATTCTTTCTTTAAATCTTGTTCGTTGGTTAGTGATGGTAATCCTCCTACTTTGATTGGTGTTCTTCATGCTTTGTTAGTTAACAAGTCATATGGTTTGGAATGAATCAAGGGTATAGGTTAAATGATAAGCTCACCACATGTGTCCTTTGAGTGTTGTGTCTACCCCTCCCTTCCAAGCCTCTTCTTCCTTTGTTCCTCCTCGCTAGATTCCTCTCCCACTTTTGGTATGTCATATGTTTCTTGTTCAACAAACACTTGCAAAATTTATCCTCTTCTTGTTTCTACTTCTTATATGGTACCCACTTCATATATTCCACATCTAGTTTGATTTTCCCTCCTTCGCTTTCCATTATTCTTGTGCCTACTTTGCATGTTCACCACGCTACTATTGTTCCTACTTCATATTAGCATGTTTTTGTCACCTCACCTCCAATTGTTTGGAAAAATATTTATACCCCACCCACCATTTTCATGTGCCCAAGTTTCCACTCCTATCCCCAATTCTAGTATGGCTCTCTCTATGTTTGGTACTTTCCCTAAAGGCTTGAGATACAAAGGAATGGATGATTTTTACTTTTTAGAAATACAAACTAGAACATAACAACTGATTTAGAACATAATCCACTTTCTCTTGAGATTTTATATCATTCATTTTTGGATGAATTTATTTGAAATATATAATAGCAGAGGAGATCCTATTACACATTCAAGTTCTTGTAATGCTACATGTTTAAATTTTGTGTATGATAAGTTATTATCTAAGCTCTTCCCATGAACTTTGAAACATTATGTAATTGAATGGTTATATTCACTTCCTCAAAAATCTATGCATTCCTTTTCAAAAATGTATAATGCTTATGCAAGCCATTTCATATATTTTTTATTGTATAAAACATCCAATGAGTATATGCATGATTATGTTATTAGGTTTCAATCCCTATGTACTAAAATGTGTAACAAAATTCATGTAGATGAGCTTAAAATTATTTTTTAAGGGGTTGATGCCTACTTTTTAATAAAATTTATACCTTAATAGCTAGGATTCTTTTAAGGATTTATATAAAAATGTTAGGAATGTTGTAATAAAGTCACTAGAAGCTAACACACTTAAGTATGGATTTTCCCATGCTACCTCTACATTATCCTATGATGAACTAAGATTCAAAATCAAAATAGTTTCCAAAAGTGTAGTGAAATATAAGTAAAAAGGTCAAATGCTAATCAAATAGCTACTACTTATAATGTTATTACTTTTAAGCCTCAATATTTTGGAAATTTTACAAGACTTCATAAGCCTTTGAATAATGTGCTTTAAAATTTACCTGGTGTAAATATGATTATAATTCCCCTATGAGGCAATTGGTTATCTATAATTATCAAAAAATTAGTTAGGATACTACAAACTACCAAAATTGTAGTTGTTCTACTAGAACTCAAAATGTCCTTAGGGCCTAGTTAGTATGTGCATCCAATTATAAAACGAATCATAGTGTATACCCTTGAAAACCTCCATTGATAAAGAAAAAAATAGACCTAGTATATGCCAATGACACATTTACCTTGTCCGTATTAATCTAGAAAATCAAGTATTAAGAGAGATTGCAAGTCAAATTCTTCTCTTTCTCTTTGTCAAATCTTCTTTGTTACTAGAACTAAGTTTTCATTGCTTTGTTGGATGCATATAACATTATAAAACTCCTAGGACATGGGTATGGGATTTCAAAAACTTATTTATGTTTTTGGGGAGATCCTCTCATGTGCCAAAAGCTTCACTTATGAATTTGAAGCATAAAAAGTTATGATCATTCACTTCACTCAGTTTTTTGTTGTGTAATAAATATACCACTTCAATATGTGGATTCACCATGAAATTTTTTAAACTACCCTTGCAATACCATCATGGCATTTTCAAAACTACCTCAATTTCTTTGAAACCACCACCATCAATTCTAAAACCACTACCTAATTTGATGATCTATAGTTTTGACTATCATAAAAATAAGTACTTATACATTTTAATATTTGAAACTTATTTCTTACCATTTTTGGATCATATATCGCCACTTAGGTAGTATTTTTGTCACATAATCTTATTGATACACTAAGTGAGGAAACAATTCTCCCACCTTCTCCTTAGAGTACCATTGAGTTCATTTGATTGTTTTTCCTTTGAGTCCTACTTATGAAGACTCTTTGAATCCTTTTTTGGTCTCTCTATGCTTTCATTCAAGAACCAGATCCTCAAGTATAAATCATGTGTAAATCATTGTTTCATCATTTCTCTCATGAGGTACATATTTGGGAATTTGCATAAATGTATATAATGTGAAGTGACTACATCAAATATTGATTTATAATGAACCTTTTCAATTGTGATCACTTTTTTCTTCATAAAAAAATTTAATACATCAATGCAAAATAAAAGGAATGATTTTACATTTCTCAATCCATGGTTTCCTAAGTAATACACCAAATCTATTAACAAATAATATCACATACATAAAATAAGTAACTCCTTAGGTCCAACTCTCAAATGTATAATAGTGCATCCCAATGTGTTAGTTAACTTTCCATCAATCTTGGAATACCTTAATGGACATGAAAAGAGTCTATCTATTTAATTCACAAGTGCTTGGAACAAGCACCAGGGGAGAATAGGGGGCATTTATTTTGAATTCATCAAGGAGATTATAGCCCAGGGTACTAGGTTGTCTTGTAAAGTTCAAAATCTCAACAGACATAGAAAGGTGTTTGATAATGAAAGCATGACCCTCTTTTTTAAAGAGGGTGAGTCACCTTTTAAATTACACATGGGATTTGATAGAGTAAAGCTCCCACAATCATGGGACAAGGTATGTTTCCTTCTCATGAAGTATGTCACTCTAAAAGGTAGATTAAAATGCTTTTACTTCTATCATCTACCCCTACTTAATCATTGCAAGAATAATTCTATCATTATATTTCCTTTTTATCTTTTATCTTCATTAGAGTCATCTGTTAAGGAAGCCTTGGACATGACTTCAAAAAACATTGAAAACATCCCATTTTGCTCCATCAAGGCCTCATCTTTAGGCTCTATAATTTCCATCTAGCCCCATGTTTACAAAAACCTATAAGAGCATGTCTCATAGAAGACTCCATAAATGATAGTTCTCTCATGTAGAATAATGTTGACTATTATGTTGGGAAATATACGACACAACCCAATAAATGAAAGAAGGTTGCACAAAATTTCACCACTATTACCTCCCTAGATGAGGCTAAAACTACCCCTCATTCTAAATCCCCAAAAACCCTTACTCTTCTACCAAAAGTTAGTTGTGGTTAGCTTGTGTAATTTAAATAATAGCACCATATTGGGTGAATGGATCTACATGGGGACCAAAAATCCCATAAGCAAAAAGAAAAAGAAAACCTTTGTTTAATTTTTTGTTGAAGATTCCAATAGGGATGGAGAGGATGAGGATGATAAAACTAGCTCTATTGAAAAGGAAGATACTAAAAGTGTGCCAAAAACTCTGAAGGAGATAAAGATCCCAAGTCTAAATGTTAGGTGGTCTAACAAGCTTGCCAACTGCATGACCCCTAACTTTAGCATTGATGAGATCTCTAGTGACTTGATGGATAGGGAGGAGAATGAAAAATAAAATAACAAAAATGATGAGGAGGAAGAGGTGGATGTTAAAAATAAGGGGCCCAACATGTTCCCTAGAAGTTGATTGTAGTGGTGTTGAATTCAGAGGATTTAGACACTGCCCCTGTTGTGCAACATAACCAAGATACCTACCCCAAGTGCATTCAAACCATTGTGGATGTTCCTACCTTGAAGAATAGAGTTGATGAGCTCAAAGGGAAGTTGAGATTCATCTCTCAATTCAATTTAAAAGTTATGCATCACTCAGTAGCCACCTTGTGTTCCTTATTGGATGAAGATTTTAAAAGTCAAAAGAGTAAAAAAGGAGCTATCACCAGTATTGATAATAGGGAAATTTTCAAATTCCTCAAGGAGGATTGGGATTAAATGTTAGATTAGACTGGTTCTCTCTCATTTTTTTTCATTTATGTTCTAAAACTTTGAACTTTGCTTTTACTGTATAGTTATAGTGTTGTTTCTAGCCTAAGGCCAATGTGAACTTTATTTTCTTTGTGTTGTTTTTTGTGCTAATTTTCTTCCCTAGGAGATTTTGTGTTAAGGGTTCAACACCCTAATTTTTTGCTTATATAATAAAAAACATTTCATCAACCATTTTAATGCTACCCCAAAATATGTATACTCTCAATCTCTAATATGAGCATTGAATAATGTTTCTTTTATACAAATTGTATTTACATGTGGAATTAATAAGGAATTCAATAGGTGACAAACCTATGAAATTCTCTTAAATATAAGGACCTCATAAATAATTACTTTGTGTGATCTCCTCACCATAAAATACAATTAGTGGATCTAAAGGAGAAGAAAATGTAGCTTTAGACTCAAGATTTTTGACAAAAATAGTATCCTCACGTTCTACATTTTTATTATTATCTTTCATATCATGTATTTTAATATAATATGGATGACTTGTAATAATTATTTTTTGTGATGCAACTAATGAATTTCTATTATCACTAATGTTGTCAAATTCAATCATATTTTTATCAATGAGATAGTGTACCTTTTGTTTGAAAGTGAAATAACATTATGTGTAATATCCTTTGAATCTATGACAATTATAAAATGCTTGGTCATTGTATGACTTAGGAACTAGTTTAGAGGTATCCAATTGATGAATAAAAGGGAGTGTAATTAGATTGGTACTCAACAAAATTTGAAGCACATCATTTATAGATTCTTGAATCTTAGTGAACTTCCTAAGATCATTTTGCTTGAAAGAGGGAAATTTAAGTATTAGTCATTCAATTCACATTTACCTTCATATCAGTACCCTTCAAATTGTTTTACTTTTAATACTTAAAGGCTAGGAAGCATTTTGAATTAATGATCCATATTTAAAGGAATTGTGTACAACAAATTGAGGCGTGTAGACACATCTATAAAAGAAGATTGTTCAAATAGATATTTTCTTGAATTGGTTTGATTAATCCATTCATATTTTGTCTTGAATTGGTTTAATTAATCCCTTAATATTTGGATTTTTTTGCTTCATTATCATGCAAAGGAGTAATAAACATAGAGAAAAAATATTGGAATTGAATAAGATAGTCGCTAATGTATTCATTGTATCCTTGGACACACTCAAAAGAACAATAGTTACTCTAAAGCCCATGTTAACTTTGAACTATTTTATAAAAACTATACTAAGATCATCAAAAGAATGAATGGACCCTTAAGGAAGTGAAAAGAACCACGCTATAGAAAAAACCTTTAAATTGCATAGAAATAAATTTGTTAACAACTTATCCTAATAAATGAAGTCTACACATGTAGCAATACAAGATCTAAGATGTGTATTAGAGCCACCCTTACCATCATACATGAAAAATTATGGTGCCACAAATCCAATGTACAATAGACATGTCATATGATCGTACAATAGTAATGTGTGTCTAGCATCCATAAATTCACCATCATCATTAGGTTGTGCATCCATTTTATTTTCTACTTGATCTATTTTGTGAATTAGTGCATTTAGTGTAGAGGAAGGGATGGTGACTAAATGGGAACCAATAGGAGGCTTAAGTGAAGTGGGTGGAAGCATAAAATATGTGTTCCACTTTTGACCTAAGTGGGCCACTCAATTCAAAACTTTTAACGATTTTTTTACTTTTTGTTACTTATAACAAGTAAACTATTAAGGATATGGACATGATGTAAGCTAGTGATTTTTAATATTTCATCTGTAGATTGTATAAGTGTATATATAATTTCTCATTTTTATATATTTGGTAATAATTTTTTCTTTTATTTAATAGATTTTTATGAATAATATTATTCCATATTGCATAAATCTAAAAATAAGTTATAGAAATAAGTTTGTTTCATAGTTTCTTAAAAATAGATCATTAACATTAATTTATATTTAAGTCATGCATATTTTTTGTAATTTGTTGTTTCATATTTAGTTTATTGTTAATTTTTAATTTAAATTAGTTATGATTTAGACACATATTTTTCCATGTTGCATTTTTTGTATATATCCAAATTATCTTACAAGGTGTTTGAAGATATTGATGTAAGCATCCCACATACCCCCATTCCTAAATAAAGAAAATATAAATAATGATATATTTTAAAAAAAGAGTTACAATATATTTGTCAGAGTCAAAAGTGTATCTTTAGTATTTACTTTCGTCTTTTATTTTAAATATAATAATTTAATGTTTAGATGATATATTTTTGTGTAATAGGTGATATATTATTTGATTCCAACTCTAACATTTATATTTATTGTTTTTTTGTCTTAATTCAAAATTGAAGTACAATTACAAATCTAGATTTAGATTGCACATGCAATTTGACTCTTAAATTTTTAAATTCAAAATTAATTACGAGTCAAAATCAAATTCCTCTAATTAGGCATTTCCATCCAACTTAAGCATGAAACATTCAAATTGTGGCATTAGGGTATTTATTAACAGGATAAAGTCTTGATTAATTTGGGGTTTATGATATCCATTATCTCTTATCCAACTATTATGCTATCACTTAAACACCATTGCATTATCATATGAGATCATAATATATGAATAGACATTTGCATGTTGCTTGGTATGTCTTCCAATTTATTCAAAATCATTAAATCAATTTGGGATTGAGTAAGGCAATAGGTGGGAAGATGATCAACTTCATCTTTGAGCACAACAACTTCTATTGATTCTTCTAAGAACCATCACCTTCATATAGCATTTAAACAAGAAAATTCTAAAGATCAAATTTATAAAGATCAAGGCTACAAACTAGGGTTAATACAATAGAAAATGAGAAAATAATAGGTGCACAAGCCACAACTAAAATTGTAAGATCAAACCTAAATCAATTGTATGCCATATATCAATGTGCCAACCTTTTGTGATTCTAGTTCTAATAGCAAACAAAAAAATTGGATCACAATGCTTGTGTTACAATAGATTTTACTCATTTGTCATATTTGAAGCTAAGTAGCCTAATTCTCTATTGATTTTCATAGCATAAATTTGTATCGTGTCTAGACTCGATCAATTAAGTTAGGGTAATTTTATTGCTATTGATTATTGCATTTATTCACATTAGCTTATTCAAAAAATAACCCACTTTATTTCTTTTCATTTTGATGAACCTTTTTATCTTACATCCCTTTAGATTTGATATTTAGTGTTTAAAATTTTTATTTTATGTTTAAATCTATTTTTTCTATATTTTTACATTAGATATTGATCTTCTTTGATATTTATTTTTTTACAGGATTTTATTTTGTTTGTATGTCAAACTTTCACTATCCTCCTCATTTCCCACAAAAGGAAAAGTATTAGATTGAATCTTGATATGGTTACAAGTGAAGTTGATGATGTTTGCATTAAGAATTTGAATACTTTTAATTACTTTAATGGGGAAGAATCATTTGATTTTGATATCTATGTTGAGAAAATGGATAAGCAAGATATAACTTTAATTATAAATGGCTTTTTAAAATCTTGTTAATTAACCTTGGCTAGTGATGAGAATTCTTCTACATTGATTGATGTTCACAATGATTTTTTAATTAACAAGCTATATGGATAGGAAGTGTTTTAGGGTATAGATGTGTAAACACGTAAAATATACCGATTGACATTGTGCATTTGATCCCGACTACTAACATCATTTCATCCTGAATCATCCTTCGGTCTAGCCATTCAATCAAATCCCCTTATTTGATTAAATTCATCAATTTCCTTCCCTTAATTAAATAAATCATTTTATCTATTTAAGTCTCTCTCTTTTGTTAATTAAATCAATCACTTTGATCTAATTATCCCTATTTAATTAAATAACTAATTTTATTTTGATTAAATCTCTAAAGTCTATCTATTAAATTAAATAAATTAAAACCTTATTTAATTTAATCTAACTTCATCTCTTTTAATGAAATAAATCAAAATCTTTATTTCATTAATCTCTTATCATATTCATCTCATATTTGATTTAAATAAATCCACAAATCTAAGTCAAATTTGTCACATCACTTGGTCTCTCATTAAATTAATTAACTTGGATTAATTTAAACTCATTTCATGTCCCATCCTCCAACTTTTACCACTTGCACATGAAAATAGATTTAATTGATTTATTAAATCCCTATTTTCCTCAACAAGGCATCTTTTTGGAATATTCTTCAAGTTTGAATTCAAAAATACAAGTTGACATGTACATCCAACAAGGAATTTAACTCCATCTTACATGTCCTTTTCCTTGAGCCAAGTGGTATTTAATGCATTTTCCCTTCCCTCTTGCAAGTCATTTTAACAAAATTCAAATTCAAAAATAGGCATTTATCGACACAATCTTCAAAACTTGCACATCCTCCATCCACTCATAGGTTGACATGTGGCATCTTTCCATTGGTTGAATGTTAGTCCCACATTTCTCAAATTTGGACATTCATCCTTCAATCTCATCTATAAATAAGAGGCTTCATTCCTCATTTGATCATCCACAAATTATGCAAAGTTACCATGCTCAAATATCTATCAAATTCTATCCATCACCATTGAATCTTAGCTAGGTTATGTAGGTTTTAGCTTGAAGCATTCACCATCCTTCATCAAAGTGGATCAATTATCATCAACACATCAAGCTTGCATCATAGGAGTTGGGAAAGGGCCAATTTTCACATCAAATTGACACCAATTCCCCCATGGGATCATGAGTTTACTAGCTTAATTAGGATTCAATCTTTATTTTGTTGTTTTTACTGTGTTCTTCATTATTTTTCCTAATTTGAGCTATGTTAATGGATTTCATGGGGAATCCTTGTTCTTGCTTGCAATTTCTTATCTAATGTGTTTGTTCTTATTGTTTTTCAAGTATTAGGATTGGGGTTCACACATTTGGCGCTAGAAGGAGGGCATGATATAATTTTTAATCACTTTTTCCTAAAATTTTCACGTTTTTGTTTGTGCATAGAAAAATTCCAATGCTGGAAGCTCAGCGATGCCATATAGCGTCGTTGACTCTCCAGCATCACCATACAGCACTGCTGGAAACTCAAACTATGACACTAAAGTCTTCCCGCCTAAGAATTTGAATTTCAAACCTCGTCGCTTGACCATTTTGACCCACGGGATTTTTCAAAAAATTCAAACATCGACACTGAGCAAAAGGGCGACGCAGTTGAGCTCACTGGTCTGGGTACAGAGCACCACTGACTAGTAAGCAGTGTTGTACAACACCGCTGAGAAATCAAACTCTAACGTAGTCATGGGTTGCACTGCTGGAAGGGAGTAAAAAGTTGAAATTTTATTTTAGCACGTGCTTTTTGTCAAATGTTGAGTTTACCTTCTATTTTATGCTTTTTAATCTCTGTATTTTGTAGAATGTGACTAGTTTTCTTTCTTGTAGGTTCGATCAATTGAAAATGAAAGAGGAAGAAGCATGATGATGATATCTTACAAAATCAAAGTGTTTTTAAACACTTTAGTGTTTGTTTAACACTTTAGTGTTTGTTTAACACTTTGAAGAAACTATTATTACTTTTTGCTTAGGACACTAATTTCGTTTGGGCTTTAAAAAGAATCTTTTCAATTTTTTGCAAAGGTTTAAAACAAACATTAGGACTACAACTTACTAGAATTTGTTTTTTGGTTAACAATTGAACAAAACAACTCTCATTTGTCTTTTGGTGCTTTAAAAAGAACTTACAATTGCTTTGTGGATTTAAAACGAGCATGTGCAACTTTTTCTTTGTGAGGGCTTACTTAGACTAACTTCATTGAAAAAGGACATATGCGCTTCTCTCGCGCTTTATAGCAATCTTGAGAATCAAAAGGCCTTTCTTGTGATTTTAGGATAAGATAAAACAATCACCTCCACACTTCAATTTGGGTTTAAAATTGAACAAAACATTGTGCGAGTGTGAGTAGAGGATTATTGCGTACATTCTCTTTCTTTGTGTTACAAACAAAGATTGATCGAGTTACGGATATTGTCTTTACTCGCTTTTGTTATCTTAGAGGGCCTGCCTTGGGGAAAAAGTACTCACCCAAGGGAACGACTCAACCGGTAACACTCTAAAGCCAAGAGTATTTTCAATTGGGATATAAATGTGGGTATTGGAATAAACGCCAATATCACACGGTTGGCTCTAATGAGATGGATTTGAAAGGGGACTCTCGTCGTATGGGTCAATCTCCACAAACGGAAAGTCCTTATTAAAACCTATGTTCTAGAATTGCCAAAATCCTTGATCTATTTGTTGGTGCAAGAATGGTCATTCTGAAGCCACCCCACACTTTCACAGTCTTTTAGTAGAAATGGAAAACATGCCATGGGAGTTTCATGGGTGTTGATACTTGGCTTCCTCAATTGATGTTAATGAGCCGTGGAGGGGAGCCAGTGGGGTCAAGCATCTAACC
Source organism: Sequoia sempervirens (assembly GCA_007258455.2). NCBI lineage: Eukaryota > Viridiplantae > Streptophyta > Pinopsida > Cupressales > Cupressaceae > Sequoia > Sequoia sempervirens. The sequence goes on from VDFB02109042.1 coordinate 57,831,003, forward strand.
ATTCACTAAAGATAAGTGTAGCTGGACTTGTCCAAGTGGGAATCCAACAAATATTGTCTTCCATATCCATAGGGTTGTAATTATTCTTGGTTACAAAATGCCTTGCTTGTTTGAAAACATCTTGGAAACAACACTTCAACATCATCATCAAAATTTCAAACCCTTTAGGAGACAAATATAATTGAACCAATCCATATGTTATTGCTTGCCCTTGGGATTCTATCCTTAGAGGTTTCTAAACATTTGGATTACATCTCAATTTGTCTACTAAAGTTAAACAATAGGTAACCCTTGCCTTGAATTCATCAAATCTCCACATAACATACTTTGTGGGATGCGAAGAAATTAAGACATTGGACATCTAGTTTGGAAAACCTAACAAAGAAAGTGTTTGTGGTAAAATAAACCCACTAAGCAAAGCTAAACAAAATGAACTCTCACATGTGTTGAAACCTCACGATTTTCAAGAGGTCAAATCCCAAAATGAAAGTACTTGTTTCAAAATTTGGAAATGTATGCTCAAATTGAATCACTTCTTGGTTATAAAGGTTTATAGAAGCATTGCATATTCTTCAATATTGAGGTTTTAGGTAAACAAAGTGTCTTTTTTAGGTTCATCTTATGATCAAAATAAATAAAAATCTCTTTTCACCCATCCTTCAAACATCAAAACAAAAATCATCTCACCATCACCTTTTGAGAAATCTTGAAATTATACTTCATGCTAGGCTTTTTGGAAAAAATCACAATCATCAAATCCTTGAGACAAAATCCTTGAAATCTTTATCAAATCATCTTTGGCTAGGTATGTGTAGATGTATCCTTTTGCATATACTTAGTCAAAGTTATCAAACCATCTTGTTTAGCTAGGTATATGTAGATGCATCCTTCTTCATATGCTTGGTTAAATTATCATCTTGTTTGAATAGGTATGGGTAGATGCATCCTTCTCCCTACACATATTCAAATTATCATCCTTTGAGCAAATCTACCCCTTAGATAATCATCCAACATCTTAGGGTCTATTTTTTCAATCAAAGAAAACCAAAATCAATCAAATCAAGGACAATCCCAAAAGGAAAATCAAAATCAAAATCTGAAACATATCCAAAAAGTCCTAAAATTCTATCATCCCCCTCAAGATTTATCAAAAGATCAAAACATTCACATCATCCATCTCTTGCATCATCATCATATCACCTTTGGATCCTCAAGGTATCCTAAAATTTTCTCTTTTGTACATAAAGTAAAGATCAATCCAAGGAGTTAAGAGATTCGTCTCCCATATCCTTGAAAATTGATCCTTGTTTTATGGTTCAAACTAGATCTAAATACAAGAAGAGCATAGAAGCTGACAAAGAAACACTCGCTTCAAGTGATCTAAGCCAAACGAACATTGAAATGAATCCCATTGAATCAAGTAATCCTTTGACTATCTCATCATCACAAAACCCACAAGAAGAAAATCAAGAAGAAGACCTTACCTTTGGGATGTCACATGATGAAATAACCGAAATGCTCCAAAATCCAGAAAATCATAAGATCGTCAACATCATGATGAGGCTTAACTCTTCACTATACATGCTTGAACTAGCAAAACAAGGGGACAAATTACCTTTTGATTTCGACACAAGCTCTATAGTAGAACCATCTTGTCATGTCTATAATTTCATCCACACTTCCCATCTCATCCACACCCCCATCCCAAAGCATCACTCAAAACATTTCGCAAATCACAACATCTTTTGCTCCAACCCAACCCAATGTTAATAATAGAAATGCATTTCTTAATGCTATTCAAACACACAGTCTTGTTAACAATCAAAACTTGGATGAAAATACCATCTTGAACAAAACATACCCCAAAATCCGTTACACAAGTATGTTCCTCTCACTTTCCATCACGATCCATCATCATCATCCTTTTGCGCAACACCTCAAACTCCTCTCCTCACAAATTTGCAAGAGGAAGGAGACATGTTCGGACCAGGGGGAATTTTTGACACCACAACATTTTCTCAAGAACTCACTCCCTTCACATTTCCACCACTTTCGCCATTGCCATCATCATCCATACCACTCCTTGGTTTGGGGATTCCACCTTTACCAAGTATCAATCAAAACAACATCCCAAACACCAATCAAAACATCACACAAAACTTTTCATCGACATCGCAATAACAGATGACAACTACACAACCAATCATGACATCATCAACCACCCCCTAACATCTCAAAGCATGGTCTCTCAAGGACCAATCACATCAACAACACCATTCACCACTCAAACCACCAACACGACATCACCACTCACCACCTCCACAAAAACCATTCCAAATCCACCACCACCAACTTCTAGCACATCAAGCCAATACAACATGGCATTACAAGCTGCTTTTCAAAGGGGATTCCTTCAAGTGCAAAAACAAAAATCCATGCAATTAGCTGCTCAGCAAACTGCTCAAGCCGCACAAGCCCAAGCTTTATTGCAACAAAAACAACAAGCCGCTCAAGCTATGCAAGTCGCACAAGTTGCTAAAGTAGCCCAAGCCACATTACAAGCACAGAAGGCTACTCAAGCCCAAGTTCTATTGCAACAACAAGTAGCACAAGAAAAAGCACAAGCATAAGCAGTACAAGCACAAGATCAAGCTTAGGTGCACGCCCAATATCAAGTACAACAAGCGTAAGCACAAGCACAACTTCTTGCACAACAAAAAGCAACGCAATTACAAGCATATCAGCAAGAAATAAAACAATATCAAGAGCAACAAGAAGCAACTGGATTAGCATCCCAACAACAAGTGATGTTGGAACAACAACAAGCAATCCTAGCAGCCCAACAAAAAGCGTTGTTGGAACAACAACAAGAAGCATAACAACAAGCACAACAACAAGCTCAACAACAAGCAATCCTATCACAACAAAAACAACAACAACAACAACAACAAGTGTTGTTTATATAGCAACAAGTACAAGCATACCTAGCTCGACACAATGTGCAAATACCATCAAACAACACACCAACCAACCCACCCATCCAACCCACAATCGAAACACCCCAGAACACCTTCATCCCACCCCCTGATCTACAAAATGATGTAATGACACAAATCACGTTGCTCTCGCAACAAGTGCTCGATCTTCAATAAGGGAAAACCACAAAAACACCAAGCAACTTGTGTCCCTATCCATTTGAAAAGAGCCTAGTGATGAAACCATTCCCCAAGGGATTTGAGATCCCCAAGTTTAAAAAATATTGAGGGACGGGAAACCCTGAAGATCACATCAAGGAATTCCAAGTTCACTGCATGGAAGTCGCATATGATGATACTTATCTAATGCAACTATTTCCTAGGAGTTTGGATGGCCACACTATGGAATGGTTCTCTCGCCTACCTGCAGGCATCAGAACATTCCAAGAAATTACAGATGCATTCATTAAAAAATACACATGCAATATTGTAATGGATGTCAGTCTAGAAGAACTCTCAGCTCTAAAACAAGGAAAGGGTGAATCATTCGCTTCATTCCTACAACGATGGTGATCCAAGGCCAATTGAAGCAAGTGGACCATGCCCGAGGAACAACAAGTTTGCACCATTATATCCAACCTTGAAGGCCTATTGGAATTTCATCTCAAGGTACAAGGGATCACCACATATGACCAGTTGATCTCCAAGGCCCTCAGCATCGAACGAGCCCTTATGACTCAACCCATGGGATCAACTTCATACCCCGAACAACAAAACAACCGCCCACCTGCCAATTACAATGATAAACCTCGCACGTGGGAAAGGAACAAAAATGTTACTAATGATGGTGTTGTTGACGCCAAAGTGGTCATTAGTGCCCATGCCAAAATACACCCACACCACAAATCCAAATCCAACATGAAAACCATCATCAAACAATACAACACCCAAACAACAATCCGACAATTAACAATCTCAATGATCAAATGGGACCACCCCAACAAAATAAGAGCTACCCCAAGTGAAAGTACACCACTCTTGGGGAACCATTAGAAGTCATCATGAAGAAGCTGATAAATGAAAAACTCATCAAAGCAACCACATACAAGAATTACTAAGAACCAGATGTGAAACCTCCTTGGTATAATGAGAATCAACTTTGCGACTTCCATAAAATCAAAGGGCATACCACGAACAGTTGTATGAGACTAAAAAACATAATTCAATATCTCATTGATCAAATAATTATAAACTTGGAACAACCAATAGGAAACCAAGACCTTAAGATATACACAAATCTGATGCCTAATCATGGCAATAAAGGGAATAATAATAACACCAATAAGGGGAAAGGAACCCACACAAACATAAATCATGTATATGAAACCGTCATTGCCTCCCTAGATGAATATTACATAGTCATCACCATCAAAGGTGCCCATGCTAATTGTGGAGTCACCACAAGAGGCAGAAAAGTTACCATTGCAGGATCGTCCCAGCCAAACAGAGCCCCTGCATCTAAATTTGTCCCTAATGCCTACAATGTCCTAGATCAACTCAAAATAACACCAACACAAATCTCCATCATGGAGTTACTAAAAATATCATTTTCCCATAAGAAAATTCTTGAGGAAGCGTTGGCTTCATCCACTATCCTCGCAGATCTCGATGCAGAACAATTCCAAGCTATGGTTGGAAATATCATTACACCAAACCTTCTCACATTCTCTAACCATGATTTCCCCGCTCAACCATCTCACAGCTGAGCACTCCACTTAGAAGCAATAGTACATAAGAGCAAAGTCAAAAGGGTCTTGGTGGATGGAGGTGCGGGCTTGAATATTTGTTCTCTCAATCTCATCAAACAATTGAAAATATTAGAGGATTCTATCAACAAAGGAAAGGGTATAATCACAATAAGAGGATATGATGATCAAGAAAGATTGTCTCAGGGCACAATAAAACTCCCTATTCAAGTAGGGCCCGCCATCATGGAAACCACTTGTCATGTCTTGGACCTCAACTTGCCATATAACATCCTCCTAGGACACCCATGGATTCATGCAATGAAGGTGGTAGCATCAAATTTCCATCAATGTGTAAAATTCACACATGAGGGACAAGAAGTTACCACCCATGGAGGTCCCGAACCCTTCTCATATTGCAAAATCCTTGAAGCAAAGTACTATAAAATCCTGGAAGTACCAAAAAATGATGAGGGTCCATCTACACCATACATTGATCCTGCCACTCTCGCATCCACTTCTGCAATAGAGACACTTGTAACTCCCACCATTCTCACCATCTCTGACATTAAGGTCATCATCCAAGATAATGGTTGTGGAAACTACATGATCCTTAAAAATGATTTTATGGTAGGAGAGTTACCACAATCTCCTAGATCATGGGGACGCCGACAAATAAATGAAGCCTCCACATCCCAAACATCTCCTTAGAACTATCCTAACTTTACAAGTTGGGGGGATCTTGGCTGAGAAGTTATTGAGGCAGATCCATCTCATGTGCTATATCAAGATGAAAGACCAGTAGCTGATTTACCAATGGATGACAGAAGCAAGGGTCTACAAATGATGCTCGCAATGGGCTATGACATAAATCAAAGACTTGGGAGAAACGACAATGGGCTTATAATACCTATCATGCCGGAGATGCGAGCAATAACAAATCTTGGCCTTCAATGTACCCCTCTGAGTATAACCATACGTGGCCGAAGTCCTCTAGTTAGAAGGGTTAATAATCCTCCTTAGCCAACCACAATAGAACTACGCTTACCAGTATCTACAGGTAGAGTCATAGATAACTTTGAATTTGATATAACTGACATCTATAGTAGTAGCGATGACGAGGATCCCATGACCAACTTACCTAGACTATTTGAAGATACCACTCTTTGCATGATTAGCACCCTATCTTTTGAACCAGACCACCAAAATCATGAAATCTGCCTAGTATATCCCCAACTCGTCGACTACGACCAACGAGGACCACTAGTTCTTGATACATTCGAAAATGATGAGGCACTCTTGGAATTCATGGGATTGCGGGATAACATTCTAGATGGGGATCACAAACCAGGGTTCATAATTGATCTAGATACACATGCCTATTATGGGGAAACAATTGAATCCCTTAGTCGCAAAAGTGAAAAATTAAGAATAATATCCAAGTCCTTGAGTGAAAACCACATTGTGGCACTCTCCAACCAGAAAAAAGTAAAAAGAAAGGATGCATCCAATGGTGAAAACCACTCATAGGCACTCGAGGATGGGAGATTCAATCTTCCTATTAGACCTCTTCATCAAGAAATATCAACAGTCTTGGCAGTATATCCAGAAGCAACGTCTGTTAAACAAAAGCTTAAAAAATGCATCCTCAGATCACCTTATTAGTCAAAATGGAGCTAAAAAAGCTATTAGATGTGGGATTCATCCGACCGATAGATTATCCAGAATGGGTGTCAAACTTGGTACCTGTTTCAAAACTCGATGGGAACATCAGAATCCGCATAGACTTCAGAGACTTGAATAAGACATGTCCAAAAGATGACTTCCTGCTTCCAAACATTAATATGATAGTAGACATGATAGTCGGACATGAGATGTTGTCACTAATGGACGGATTCTCAGGATACAATCAAATCATGATAGCTAAAGAGGACCAACATAAAACAACTTTCACTTGTCCATGTGGGACATACTGTTGGAACATAGGAGCAACATATCAAAGGGCCATGACATTGATATTCCATGACATGATCCATAAGATGGTCAAAGACTATGTTGATGACATTTTAGCCAAGTCCAGAAAGAGAAAAGATCACATAGCAACCCTAAGTGCCATCTTTGATAGACTGGAAGAGTACAAGGTCAAATTAAACCCAAAGAAGTGCATCTTCGGCGTACAATCAGGAAAATTGCTAGGATATATAGTGTCAATGCGAGATATCGAGGTGGATCCAGCAAAGGTAAAAGCAATCCTCGAGATGGAGGCACCAAAAACATTAAAGAAATTGAGAGGTCTCCAAGGCAGGCTCCAATCCATTTGAAGATTCATAGCACAGTTGGCAGACAAACAAAACCCATACTCTCACCTACTCCACAAGGGAGTAGCGTACAAATGGGATACCAAGTGTGAAGAGGCATTCAACAAAATCAAAGAATATCTACTGACACCACTGGTCTTAATGCCACCAATCCCAAGAAAACCATTGATTCTATGCATGTCAGCAATAGCAACAACCCTTGGAGCTCTCCTAGCTCAGCATGACGAAAACAAAACAAAAAGGGCTATCTATTACATCAACAGAACAATGGTTGGGCATGAGTTAAACTATTCATTCATCAAGAAAGCATGCCTCACAGTAGTGTTTGCATCATAGAAATTCAGACATTACATGTTGGCACACAAAATAAAACTCAATACCAAAATTGACCCTCTCAAGTATCTACTATGAAAGGCAATGCTCAGAGGAATAATGGCCAAATGGGTGATGATACTGTCAGAATACAACATTGAATATGTGGAGCAGAAAGTAATCAAAGGACAAGTCATTGCAAATCAACTTGTAGAAGCACCAATCTATTCAAAGAATCCTCTCATCTTGGTGTTTCCAGATGAATCTATTTTCAATCTCAATGTAGCTAACCATTGGAAATTGTACTTTGATGGCTTATACACGCAACATGGATCAAGAGCTGGTGTATTCTTCATCACCCCACAAGGGGATTGCATACCAAGGTCCTGTAAACTGGCATTTCCCTGCACCAACAACATAGTAGAATACGAGGCTTTAACCATAGGTCTCAGAATAGCAGTGCAGTGGAACATTATAGCTCTCAAAGTATACAGAGACTCTCAATTGATAATAAATCAAGTGAATGATGAATACCATACCAAGGATGACAAGCTCACTCCATACAAGAAATTGGTGGAGACTCTCAAAGAATCCTTCATTGAAATAACATTTGAGCATATTCCTAGAACCAACAACAGAGCAGCAGATGCCATGGCAACAATTGGATCCTTGCTTAACATCCCCCACAACATTCCAAAATATGAATTCCCAATTGAGTAGCTTCTCATACCCGCATTCAAGGTACCAGAATCAGAATATGTGTGGAAAATCGTTGGTCCTAGTGATCCTTGGTATCACGACATTTACACATACCTTCATATAGGAGTCATATCTTCCAACCTACCCTCAAACCTAAAACAAACCTTTGTCAAAAAGGCATCTAGATTTGTCATCCTAGGAGATACCCTATATCGTAGTAGCATAGAAGGAACCCTACTACGCTGCTTAAATGTTGAGAAGGCATTAACCGCTCTAACTAAAGTACATAACAATATCTATGGTTTGCACTCAAGTGGAATGACCATATCCAAGAAAATGTTGAGGATGGGGTATTATTGGCCCACAATGGAAAGAGAAGCACATGATTATTCCAGAAAGTGTCTACAATGTCAGCAACATGGGGACCTCATCCATGCTCCAACTCAAGATCTTCATCCTATCGTCACACCATGACCCTTTTTGTAGCGGGGACTTGATCTCATTGGAAAAAGCACACCCACTTCATCTAATGGCCACAAATTCATCATAACCGCAACAAAGTACTTTACTAAGTGGGTGGAAGCCATACCCATGACATATATAACTGGGAAGCAGATTTCTAAGTTCATCCTGAACTATCTCATTTGTCGATATTGTGTTCCACAAGCCATTATCTTAGATAATGGGACACCATTTAAGAATGAAGAGGTTCATGAATTATGCAAAAAATTCAAAATCCAACATCGCTTCTCCACCCCATACTATCCCCAAGGAAATGGCCAAGCAAAGGCTACAAACAAGACCATTCTGAAAATCCTCAAGAAAATAGTCAATGATGCAGGTCGTGACTGGAATTTGTAGCTTAATCCTGCCCTTTGGGCCTATCCAACCATCATCTGCACACCCACTACCGCTGCCCCTTTCTCCCTGGTCTACGGATCAAAAGAAGTACTTCCCATTGAGATCAAGATCCCATCACTCAAGATATTACTGTAGAACCTCATCATAGATGAAGAGTACCAAGTGTCAAGATTGAATGAGATGGAGCTACTAAATGAGCGACGTATAGATGCTTTGAATCATTTGCAATTCTATCATAATAGATTCAAATAGAGCTACAATAAGAAAATCAAAAGCAAGATGTTTCAAGTCAGAGAACTGGTATTAAAAGAGAATCAAAAGAATGTCCCAAACCCAAGCAACAAAGACAAATTTGAACCTAATTGGTTGGGGCAATTCGTTATCACAACAAGTTCTAAGTCAGGGGCATATCAGTTATCAACACCCGAAGGGGAAAATCTGCAAGAGCCCATGAATAACTCTCATCTCAAAAAATTTTATGCCTAAATCTTTCAAGGTATAAAACCAAAAATCCAAAAAATTAGAAAATGTCTTGAATAAATGGCTACCTTGGTAAAAACCTGGCAAATAGGTGCCTCGTGTAAATAAGCACTTTCCATCCACCAGGATCTTTACGGCTTGTTCTGCTTCATCCATTCATCATCCATCGCATCCAGATCTCCATCCATCACTCATCCACCCGCATCCGCAGCATAGCTTGGTCTTGTTTTTGTGTCATGATCCCTCCTAGTACTACTTGGCCCATCCTCAAGGCCAGTTTTTCCTACCTTTATCAAAGTAGTCTATTGCATCACGTTGGGGGCATGTTCTCATTGGATCGTATTCTTGTATATTCTTAAAATCAGAAAATTAGAAAATTAGAAAATCCAAAAACATCAGAAAATCAGAAAATCCAAAAACATAAAAAAATCAAAAAATCCAAAACATCAGAAAATCCAAAAACATCAAAAAATATCAAAATCCCAAAACAAGTCAAAAATTCAATCGAAAGGTCAAAAACGAGGTTGTCTTGTCAAACTACATCATCTCTAAGCTTGAACATAGGCAAGGTTGATCTTTGATCATCCCCCAAGACATTTAGGTCAGTCCTATAGGAGTCTGTCATAAGAAACTGACATCTCATCATGTATATCATCGTCCGTAAATTAGTCAACTTGTTAGTCGAACTACGTGGTCTTTGCGTATATAACATAGGCAAGGCTAATCTGTTGATCAGCCCCCGAGGCCCCTAGGATAGGTTTTTAGGTTAGTCTCTTGGTCAAAATCTCTAGGCCATCCACTAACATGTCCTAGGATGAATCCTTCCTACAATGGGCATTATCTTTTGGCAATAGTTTCGGTCCTTATCCTTAAAAAAACATCCACTTTTTGTTAGCGGTATTGAAAAACATCAGCTTGTTTATTTACTTTGTCTTTATCCTTTTGATTTATCTTATTGTGCTCATTCCAAGGACTTCTCGGTGATATCCAAACAAAAGGATTTAGAGAAATAGGAATGGGGCAATGATCATTACCTTTTGTCTTTTGTGCTTGTTGGACATTCTTGTAATATGACCTTGGAGATACTTGCTTTGTTAGGTATGTATGGAGGAGGTTTTGGGCAGCTTGTTGACTATTGCATTGAGATGTTATACCTTTTTGTGTTTTGGTCTGAGGTGTTTGAAACTTTTAAAGTGCATCCTAGCAAGGTTTCTGTATGTATGGTGTGAACAAGGATACTCCTATCTGTTTGTCAAGTCAAAGTCCATCACACTAGGTACAATGCCATCCTGGTTTTCTATACTTTGATGCATCGTACCATGTGTGTTATCAAAAATAAGGAAATTGGCCCTTCAAAAATCCCAACTCCTCAATAAGTAATCATCATCATCATTTTGCATATTCATCATCTTGTGTCATGTTGAAATTACTTCTTCTTTTCTTGCTCATCGCACTAACAAGGTACTATGATAGTTGATCATCATCATCATCATCAATCCTGCATCCACAAAACATTTGCATATTGCATCAACATATCATATAGGAAACACATACATTGCATTTCCATCATCATATAAACATGTTATTATAGGCACCCTTCATAGATTGGCACATCCATTTTTATTACATTGCATCACATTGCATTCATCACATAAATCATCGCATAACATTCATTTGCATAAACATTTCATAACCATTTCACATTTACCACCTACTGCATCATCATACATAATAAGTACATAAGCATTATAGATAATCCATTGCATACATACTCGCACACATTACGTTCATTTTACATTTAACATCATCATACCACTTTATATTAACATATCATTTCTTATCATTGCATCACATCACATTAAATGCATCACATACATTACATTATCATTTAGTATATTTAGGATAATATAGATTTTTTATTCTAAGCATCTTAAAATCATGTCATTTGCATCATCAATACACATCATATAAAACATGACCATTGCATTTACATTGTATAATATCATCCATTAATCATCCATATCATCTCATTCATTGCATAAATCATTACACATCATTATAAGCATAAATAGGAACATAAAAATCCATTACACACAAAACGTACATCCATCCATAATCATCTCATTTTATAAGCATGATTTACATCATTTCGCATATACACCATAGATCATTTTCCATATCATTTTGCATATTACATATTACATATCATATCACTTTGCATCATTACACATCACATAAATACATCTGCATATCATAAGTTGACGTAATATAGATATGTTAGTCATAATCATAATGCATACATCATCAGAAATAAATGCATCCATCATATAACATCATTGCACAACATATAGAAATAAAATCATCCATACATGCATAAATAAATGGTACTCATCACATCACATCATATCAAAATCATTGGCTCATATATATCATCAATAATGTAACTGTCATAGTACAAAATAATTGGATCACTGTACATGTATGTCAATTAGTACAAAAAGGCCCATCAGGCTATCAAAAAGGAGCCCATAAGGCACAAAATGGTATCATCTCAATCAAGGTCTACCCCCCTATATGCTTCCCTCACCCTTGTCACCGTGACCCTATGTTGGTTTATGGTTGGTCCGCTGCGAGTACTCTGGAACCCGTGTTGCTCTCGATACAGCCTCATGACAATGCATCTGATAATACTCGGCCTCTCGAATGACATCCTTGTAGGACCAAACCGACATTGTACTCTGAGAGGAGGAGGCTGCCATGCTCTCCAACTGCTGTCTCTGGCCTAACTCTGTGGCTGCCTATAAATCTGTGGCCTGTCTCTACTGTATGGCTTGATCCCTCCTGATCCCTCTCAGGCCTGAGCTGATCTCTCTCAGTCCTAGCTTGATCCCTCTTGGCTGTCACGATCTGGACCTGGGCCTACAACTTTGCAATCAACGCATCTCAGGGATCCACTTGCCCTGCTGGCTGCGCTCATGGCTATACCTGAGGCTAATCCTTAGCTCATGGTGGTACACCTAGTGACACCTGCTGCTAGTCCTTCATTTGAACATCTGCCTGATCTGGATAAACTGGAGGCCCGACTGGCTGCTCCTGTCGTGCACCATCCCTCCATCCTCATCCTCCCCCTCTGCCTCTCACCCCCTACCGATCTGGGACTATTCCTGGAATAGTCAAACGTAGTGGAGGCCAAAACCAATCCCTATATGCTTGTGTCACATCTGGATCTACAGGCCTCTGATTGTAGGCCCATGGTCGATCCATCAACTGTCTAAAACTGTCAACGACCTTTGAGGTAGGAATATACTGCCCCTATGAAACCTGTGACATGGTACGGGCAAAGACGATCACATAATCATCGTCTGACTGATCTTGGGGCTCACTAAACTGACGCTGCACGCACCTAGGAAAATATTTCTCTATCATCGTGTGCTCTTGCCCCTGCATGAAGTGGTCTTGTTGGGTGTAGAACAGTTGATCTGCATCATCGGCCCATCTAGGCCAACCAAGGTAAAAATGCCATATGAATACCCACATCTCATCCAAAACCCTCCTCCAATAGGGGATCGCGTGCTTGCCTGTGTTTGTAAATGACACACCACCTCTGTAGCGCCATATAAGGGGATCGTCTAGCATCATCAGAACTGTAACAATCTGTGACTGAAGGACAACAATATGCTCCCACGCCTAGACGTGAAGAAGAGTCATGCCTGCTCCAAGTGCTCTACCATCGAGGTAGACACGCTCGTGAAGATCTCTGTATAAGGATGCAAGCAACACTGACCCCCAAGCAAAACAAATTGTTTTGTCATGAACCATGTGCTCCCAACAAAGTCCCCAATTAGGATTGAAGTATCAGCCTTGTCTATCTGGGGCAGTGAGACCCAAAATAACGGTTGCAACAACCAAGTGGAAGGGAGGTGCCAAGGTCCTATGTCACTTGAGCTCGATCTGCCCCTCACAAATAACGATGTCCTCTATGGTGAGGACTCTATGGTAGGCGTCCTATCCCTCATCCTTATAAAAAATGACCCACCGACCATGAATCGACAATCTCAGAATGCGCCAAACGTCCTCCAAGGTGATGGTGGTCTTGCCGGTGGGAAGGTGAAACAAAGAGGTCTCGTTGTGCCATCTCTCGGCCAACGCTGATAGCATCCCTAGGTGAGTGCGAATGGGTGCTACATAAGCGATATACCATAGCCCCATGTCTCGAAGTTAGTCCTAGTCCCTATCGCTCAGGTCCCGCAAATAGCCGAACAGGTCCCGCGACCTGTGCTCTCGGGAGTAGAGCTCCCTCGCCACATCCTGCATCAGGAAGGGTCACCATGTTAAAAAATTTGAAAAATTCTTTGCCGAGAATCCAAAACACCTTTCTAGCATCGCAATCCATGAAGGCATCGCAGTTTAAAAGGCCGAAAGCGCATCGTCGTGGTGCACTTTCCTTCCTAGCGACACACTTTAAAAAGAAACAAGATAGCCACATTGCAGTTTGTAAATCACCTCGCTAGCCACAAGCTCAGTGTCAGAGTTTAGAGTTTATTATCAAACTCCAAACTCCACCACTGTAGTGCTATTTGACACTAAGTGATGCAATTTGATTTTTGATCGACACTATATAATGTCGTTGTAGAATGACCAACTTTAAAAGCATTAAATCAAGGCTAAAAATAAAAAATGAAGCTCAGGAAAGGATCACTTATTGGTGCTCCAATGCTAGGTGGCCGCTAGTACATCCAGACTTGATCAAAAATATGCATCGAAAGCTGTCATTGTGCCATATCGTCAGGAGGTCAGAGCTCAAATCTCAAGGTTGCAAGATGGTTGTGTGAAAATGAATTGAAAGTGACCCTTAAAGCCTTTTTAAGCTTGAAAATTAGGGTTTTTTCACCCTAATTGGCTCTCCTGCTAGGGTTTTGGACCCTTGAAGTTTTTTTTGTCTAGTTGAGGCCTGTTTTACATCTTTTTATTGCATTTAGACACGTTTTTGGCCTTTTGGAGCCTTTTCGGACCTCTTGGGCACCTTGTCCTCTTTTTCACGAGATCACCAAAAATTGAAATTTTCATCCAATCTCTCGAGGGGGCAATATATTGGCATATTTTTTCTCACTAGGCAGTAGTGGGGCAAGATTTTAAATAACAATTTTTTTTGGATTTGATCGAGATCGTTTATTCTTTGAACCAATGCAATGAGTGCATTGCTTCAAAGAGGGCATTGTGCATCTAATCTCGACTACTAACATCGTTTCATCCTGAATCATCCTTCGGTCTAGCCATTTAATCAAATACCCTTATTTGATTAAATTCGTCAATTTCCTTCCCTTAATTAAATAAATCATTTTATCTACATTGATTGATGTTCACCATGCTTTGTTAATTAACAAGCTATATGGATAGGAAGTGCTTAAGGGTATAGATGTGTAGACACGTAAAATATACCGATTGAAATTGTGCATCTGATCCCGACTACTAACATCGTTTCATCCTAAATCATCCTTCGATCTAGCCATTTAATCAAATCCCCTTATTTGATTAAATTCATCAATTTCCTTCCCTTAATTAAATAAACCATTTTATCTAGTTAAGTCTCTCTCTTTTGTTAATTAAATCAATCACTTTGATCTAATTGTCCCTATTTAATTAAATAATTAATTTATTTTGGTTAAATCTCTAAAGTCTATCTATTAAATTAAATAAATTAAAACCTTATTTAATTTAATCTAACTTCATCTCTTTTAATGAAATAAATCAAAATCTTTATTTAATTAATCTCGTATCATATTCATCTCATATTTGATTTAAATAAATCCACAAATCTAAGTCAAATTTGTCACATCACTTGATCTCTCATTAAATTAATTAACTTGGATTAATTTAATCTCATTTCATGTCCCATCCTCCAACTTTTACCACTTGCACATGAAAATAGATTTAATTGATTTATTAAATCCCTATTTTCCTCAACAAGGCATCTTTTTGGAATATTCTTCAAGTTTGAATTCAAAAATACAAGTTGACATGTACATCCAACAAGGCATTTAACTCCATCTTACATGTCCTTTTCCTTGAGCCAAGTGGCATTTAATGCATTTTCCCTTCCCTCTTGCAAGTCATTTCAACAAAATTCAAATTCAAAAATAGGCATTTATTGGCACAATCTTCAAAACTTGCACATCCTCCATCCACTCATAGGTTGACATGTGGCATCTTACCATTGGTTGAATGTTAGTCCCACATTTCTCAAATTTGGACATTCATCCTTCAATCTCATCTATAAATAAGAGGCTTCATTCCTCATTTGACCATCTACAAATTATGCAAAGTTACCATGCTCAAATATCTATCAAATTCCATCCATCACCATTGAATCTTAGCTAGGTTATGCAGGTTTTAGCTTGGAGCATTCACCATCCTTAATCAAAGTGGATCAATTATCATAAACACATCAAGCTTGCATCATAGGAGTTGGGAAAGGGCCAATTTTCACATCAAATTGGCACCAATTCCCCCATGGGATCATGAGTTTGCTAGCTTAATTAGGATTCAATCTTTATTTTGTTGTTTTTATTGTGTTCTTCATTATTTTTCCTAATTTGAGCTATGTTAATGGATTTCATGGGGAATCCTTGTTCTTGCTTGCAATTTCTTATCTAATGTGTTTGTTCTTATTGTTTTGTAGGTATTAAGATTGGGGTTCACACAAGATGAAATGATAAGCTCATCATGTCCCTTGAGTGGTGTATCTACCCCCTTCCTCCCAAGCCTCTTCTTCTATTGTTTATCCTAGTTATATTCATCTCCTACGTTTTGTATGCCATATGTCGCTTGTTTCAAAAAAACTCACCAAATTTAGCCTCCTCTTGCACCTACTTCTTATAGCATAACCACATGTTACACATACTTCACTTGTTACTACTTCTCTTTCCACAAGTCATGTGCCTACTTCACATTCACATGTTGTTGTCACTCTACCTCCTTCAATTGTTTGAAAAACTATCTATTCCAGACTCACCATTCTTAGTTGGCTAATTTTTAAATCTTGTCCCCACTCCTATAGTACTTTTCTCTATCCTTGATACTTTATTTAAAAGGCTTGAGATGCAAAGGAAAATAGATTCTTTGTACTTGTCCAAAATACAAACTAGAACATAACCAGTGAATTCAAATGTAATCCACTTTCTCTTGAGATTTTATATCATCCATTTTTAGATGGATTTATGTCTCAATGGCTCATATATTTGAAATTTATAATGGTAGAAAAGATTCTATTATACACTTGCTACATTTTTAAATTTTGTGTATAATGTTAAGATATTGGCTAATCTTTGTTGGAGTTTATTCCTCAACCATACTACTCCCAAGAATCACCTACAATCAAACACTTATCACTAAAAGGGATAATCATTAAGATCAGTTGAGATCATCCCCTCATTCATCAACAATATCCAAGCAAGATTTATAAAAGGTAGGTATACTATAGAAAACCTTCTCACAAGCTGGGAAGTGATGGATTGGGTAAGGTGCTCCAGCTAGAACATAGCTATGCTTCTCCTAGACTTTGAGAAAGCGTATGAAAAGATAAAATGGCCATTTATAAGGATGATACTTGAGGCATTTGACTTCCTTAATATTTTTTTCCAAATGATCAACACATTGATGAAATATGTAGTAGCTCAAATTGAAGTAAACAAATCACTAACATAACAATTTGAACTTTAGAGGTCAATAAGGTAGGGATGACCTCTTTCCCCCTCTCTATTTTTTATTGCTTTAGATGTTATTTTCTATATACTAATATATTCTTTAGGTATAGGAATGATATGGAGGACTCTTGTGAAAGTATGAATTGTAAAGAAATATAGCACAACAAAATTAAAAGCAAAGAAAAATAGAGATGAAATAGATTGGTAATGTATATAGATATAGGGTACATATAATTTTTTAATATCTAGAGACCTTGCAATGTCATACATTCTATCCATTTTTTTGAGACCCTATGAATTTATTTTGCTAATAAAGGATATGAACTAAAATCTTATTTGTAAATTTAAAATTATTTGTATACTAATATGAATAAAAATAAAATTAAAGAAATTCCTTTGAAATCAAGATGATGACCATAATCAAAAAGATAAAAAATCTACATGAGTGACCCCAATGACACTAATCAACAATGATCAAATGGAAAATAAAGGAAACAATTTGACAATTGAAGATAAAAATGACACACAATTCTACATGAGATCCCAACAAGTAAAGAATATTGCAAGTCAAAATACAAGTGTTAATAGTTGTAGTGTAGGAAATTGTACTACCTTGTAGGTGATAGTACAATTTCACACTTAATTTGGACCTATTTTAGTGACCTCACATTTATGCATTTTCACCCTTCCTAAATAGGCCCTAATTCCCTTTATTATGCATCCCAAAGCCTTATTTTTCTCGTTTTCTAGAAGGAGAACCAACATTTAATTAATGCAACCAATAATTGAAACATCTTGGCATATGTGTGTCCTATAATTATGGGCCAAGACCCATTTTCCCAAGGGTGAATGGGTCCTCCTTAAGTCCTAGGTCCCAAATTTTGATATTGGTGGCATTTTAATCATTCAAATTTCATATGCAAATTTCAGCTATTAGAATCTAATATTTAGGAAATTAGAGAAGAAGCCTATAAATCATAGTCTTTTCACCATTTCAAACTATATGTATTTGAAGAGAAAGAAATCAAGAAAGGAGATAGCATTCAAGCAAGTAAATTTGAAGTCTTGGAGCAAACTTGTGTGTACTTGCAAGTCTTCAAGCTCATTTGTCAAGTTTTGATCAAGCATTGTTCATGATTGAAGGTTGATGTCAATGGTGGAACATGATGGATTCTAGGTTTGGGAGATGTATTTTTCCATTTCTCATACCCTAATGACTTGTTTTCTAGTTTTCCCATCTTCAAGCTTCATTCTACTAGTAACCTATAACAAGGTATCATTTTGTTTCAAATTTATTTGGGGTGTAATGACTTCTCTCTAAGTGGATCTTTATCATTTAGGAATAATACTCTAATACACTTGAGTAGGGTTTCTTTGTGCTTTATCTCATAAACTTAGATGCACTTAAGGCTAGGGCTCACACACTTCCATTTATTGGATCTTTATCATTTATCAAGGTTTAATTACCAAACTTGGGGTTTGACCAAGGAAAACCCCCTTACAAACAAACAAACATTTTTTGTTGTAGATTTATTGTAGGTATAGATCTAGAAATGAAGTACAACTTTAGTTTTAATAGTTCCATAAAGGCCTACCAAGACTCATTCACCCTAGGGTGAACCTATACTTCAATAGGCCTCATAACAAACTTTTGGTGCTAGGTACATGTGTCCAAATCCTTCTCAAATTTTCCTGCAAACTATGATTTTAGTTTTTGTATCTTTTGGATCTTGTATTTTATCATCTAGGGCTTATTGTTCATTATGTTTTTTTGCATCAAATCATTTCCATTTAATTCCAAATCTTAGTAGCCCAAGAGACCATAGATTTAGGTCTGATTGGCTCACCTTAGGGTTGAAAGTCAATCTCTACACCTTGCAATCTCTTAGTTTCAATGAAATTTTGGGAAGAGGGACATCATTAGTTCCTAAGTTCTTTGTATGAAGGACCTAGGAAACCCCATTTTGGATCTCCGTCTTTTCCCACCATTTCATTTTGGTGAACCTGACATTGCATATCATACTTTTCTAATTTGGAGATCATTGAAACCCTAGATCTAGGTTTTGCATTACATTCAGGGTTAAAATTTTGATGTTTGTATCATCTAAATTTATAAAAATCCAAAAAAAAATTGCATGCATTCTTCATATTAGATTGTACAGAAGTGCGTTTCAGTCATTTAGATCAAAGTTACATCAAAATTGCACTAAAAAAAGTTGTCATTTTATTCATAAATTACCACAAAATTGCATTTACATTTCATCAACATCATAGAAAATATTGTCACTAAAAAAATTACAATTGGAAATAATCTAAATAGTAACACAAACAATCAATCTTTAAAATTCCAAAACCCTAAGAAGGGACTCATTTACCCTGGGGCAAATTTGTCCTCATATAGGTGTCCTAATAGGTTTTTCTATGCATTTTTGTGTTTTTGTTTGCTTTTTTTTTTTTGCTAGTACATTTGTGTTTTGGAATTCTAGAACAATGTTTTTTTTGCATATTAAAGAAATTTGTCCTTTTACTTGCATTTGTGAAAAAGCAAAAAAAAAATTGTTACTTTTCAGTATTATCTATAGCTTTATATTTGTAGACATTTGTTTTCATTTTCCATTCATCATCTAAATCTAGAGTAGTTTTAATTTTGCAAATAGTTGAAACCATGGACCATCCCAAAACATTTAACAAAAAAGTGTACATTAAATGAGTGATCTTGGAGAAAGCATAGTCATCTAATCGTGTATGATCTCTTTCTACAAGTTAATATATCCCTCAAGCCCTTCAGTAGTGATGACTTTGACATGTTAGACGAATCCCTTGAGGAATTCATCTCACCAAAATCATCCATTAAGGATTTTCATATAGAAAAAAAAAACAAAGAGAAGTTAATACAATCACACCTCAACTCATCATCTATCCACCTTAAAAAAATCCAAAAATAAAAACAAACCTTGTGCTTATCATAGGACCGCCTCAAAACAAATCAATACCTCGAGGAGCTATCTTGAACTTTGCAAGGAAAATCACTAGTGAAAATGTTTTGCAGCAACCAAGTTACCATATTGTTTCCCATACATATAACATAAGGAATAATAGACAACCACAAACCATTCCTACATCAATACCACTTCCCCAACCCATTTTTTCCTAGTGCCCCTCATTTACCTCTGCATAATGGGAAGGAGTATGACCTTGTGGAGCAACTTTGAAAAACTCCTACTAAGATCTCGTTATAGGATCTCATACACGCATCACCTAATTATCATATCATGCTTCAAAATGCTTTTCAAGAAGTTGTGGTCCCTCCTAGTGTGCAACCAAATGATGTAGTAGCCTTAATTCAAGGTATGAACTCAGTCAATATAGATATTATTTTTCATCAAGAAGAGTTGCCTCCATTAGAAATACAAAAACAAAATGAAGCCTTCATGATAGTGGCTAGCATTAACAAGTTTGGAATTAATTGTACTCTCATTGTTAATGGTTTGACACTCAATGTTTGTAGTGTAATCCTTTTGGATAAACTTGGAGTGGACAAGAATAAGATTCATATCTATTTGTGGTTTTGATAATATGGGAAAGCAACTGCTTGGTGTGATAACATTACCTATAAAATATGGTAGGGTTTCATTGCAAACTACTATACATGTCATGCCTCAACTCTCACATAATCTTCTCTTAGGTAGGCCATAGATTCATGAAATGAATGGATTCCCTTAAACACTTCATCATCTAATGAAATACACATAAAAATAAAGTATACACAATTGAAGTGGACTTACAATCAAAAAATATTTGCAAACTAAAAAGGGAAGGAAAAGCCATTTGAGAACATTAATACCAACTTCAAAAGTGGAACAAGTGTAAGAAGAAGAGAAAGAAAATATTTTTTCAAAAATCATGAAACTATTGGATGATGATTGGGGTTCATTAGATTTCACACCTACATTCATGGGAGAATATAAGATCATAAAAAAAGAATAAGAAAAAGAAAAAGAAACAACAATAGTATCAACACAACATGAAGCAAAATCATCACAAGCATCTAAGCTCACCACTTTTAACAAAGAAGAAGACACAAATTACACAACCAATTATGAGGAGATGGATCTTGAGAATCCACCATCCTTGAAGGAAATGAAAGCTTTCAATGGAAGAGGATATCAACTCTTGAAACAACTTAGCTATAATGGGAAAGGATGTGGAGTGAAAGAACAAGGAATTAGAGTTCCTATAGAGCCTAACATACAAGAAACAAAAAGTGGTCTTGGATATTATCCTTCAAAGATAACAAAAGCATTGAAAAAGCCTTCACTTAATATCAACACTATTACAAAAGATGCTCCTAAGACAACTCTCACATTGATGCATCCTTCATAATAGATATCACAAATGAGGATATGCCTATGGATTATTTTAAAAATGATGAAGCTTTGGCAGAACTTTTGGGAGTCTATGATAATATAGGAATCAATCCATCAATACCAACATGTTTTTGTTGTCACTTTGTGCTCCCTTTCATTTCCCATTAATTATAACCGATATAGGAGATCTAAATGGGTTCTACTCATGCTAAAGTGTGTCTCTAGTGGTTATTTTTTCCACTTTACATGCTTCAATCAATTTCCTAAAATAAAAATCTCAAAATGGGTAAGAATAGGTGTTCATCTTATTTTGGTCCTTATCAATCCTCAAGGCCCAACATGGACTTGGAACCAATGGTTTTGGTTCTCCTTTCTTTCTGCTCCCAATGATATTCTCTAGTGCCTATTGGGCCTTGTGACCCAACAAGAACCTAGTTCTAGGTCCTTGTTTCCTTTTGCTCCATAAGCCCTATCTTTAGTAGGTCCCTATTAGGCCTTGGAAACTTAAAAGAACCTAGAACTAATAGGTGTAGGTCCTTGTTTCCTTTTTCTCATTGAGCCTCATTTTTCTTTTTCTAACGTACTAATGTTTCTCCTCAAAAGATGTACCCTGAGTGAAACTTGGAACCTAGAACTTTAGTGGTTTAGGTTCTAAGTTTTCACCTGCTCTTTCTTGTTGACTCATGAACCTCCATGACTTAGCTAAGTCTTGTTAAGTGTTCATAAGAAGATTTCATAAGGTTCAAGAATCTCTCCAAGCTTTAAAATAAGTGAAGTGCTAGATAGTTTTCATTGATAGTAGAAGGGGAAATAAAAAAGTGCAAGTTTTAAGTTGTTTCAAAGGATTCTATAAGTTTTGCAACCTCCATCAACCCTCGAAAAGGTTCTCAAAACCATCCAAAAGGCTGATAGGTTTAATAAAGGGAACAAGAAAAGTATCCAAGTAATCAATAAAAGTTAAGTTTTGACAATTTCAAGTGGTTCCAAAAACTCCATCAACCTCCAACAAGGTTCTTAAAACTTGTTCTTTTACCAAAAAGAGTGCCAAAACATAAAAGAGAGCCAAAAGGGAAAAATATGGACAAAGAGAAAATAAAAAGGCAAAGATAAACAAAAATATGAAGAAAGAAGATATAAATAAAATATTTTTTTTTCAAAAGTTTATAAAGGTTTCAAAACCTCTATCAGGTGTCAACAAGGTTCCCAAAATCCCATTGAAGCCTAAAAAGGTAAACTTTCCCTTTCATTGATTTCAACTGGTAGCAAGTGGAAAAAGGATGATGTTGAGGCTTATTTTTTCACCTATAACTCCACAACACCATTAATGCTCCTAAAATGCATTCATCAACCAACAAAATTTTTTAGAGGTCTATAAATATTTTTATGATGAAGCCATGCTACATTGATGCTATAGACATCCCTTTTTGAAAACACCATTTCCCTAGGTCACTATTTTTAGTAGACTTCTTTGGTGGATTTGCTCAACTAATAAGTAAATAAGTCGTAAATGAATAGTTTTATTTCCAAGTTTATTAGATATCATGGTACAAATGTGTATAAATTATTTAATAATGATGGTGACTAGGTTTTCCTTTCCTTCAATGTGTTCTCTCACTTCCTAACACATCTTCAAATAAAAATCACAACATTCTAATTTTGTAAAGGGTTCCTTCTCAATTTATTTCTAAATACTTTCATTCTCTACAACTCTACCATTATAAATAGGCTCCATGCCTCTTAATTAATAAAGTTGTTCTATTTTTATCTCTTCCCACTTCTAACATACTATGTAAATATAATTACCTTTATATTTGAATGGATGTTTATTGCTTCTAGATACATATGTTGTGTAACTTTTTTCCAATGAATATATATGTATCTCTTTCCCCCTCTTAGTACTATCAAATTCCTTACATCCATATCCGTTTGTAGTAGTAAGTAAAAAAAAGACATATGTGAGTTCTCTTAGTAGATTTTATTGATTCTCTATACTTTTTTGGATAGAAGGAAACTCATTTAATATAGGCATATCACCATCCTTCCCCTTTCATATATTTCTTCTTCACCCTTTTCTCCCTACAAATCAATAGAATAGAATTAGGTTTTTAGTTTTATTTTGTCTTGATTTGGATCAACACCTTGCATCTAGGTTTAGAAAGGAAGTCAACCTTCTCTAGAGATTTGATCTCAACTGCAAGGTCCCACACCTTGAGATCATTCTCATGTTTCATTGAAATGCTAGGATTTGTCTAATAAGGGTGTGATTTTATGTGATAATATTTTCCACATAAACAACCATGCCATTTCAAAGATCTAAGGTTAAATTGACTTCCATGACACTATGATCACCACCCAATGTACCTGCATTGAATTATCATTGAACCTCATACATTTGTATTATAGTAAAAAATAATAGGCTTAATAATACAACTATTTTGAGTAACATCATCTCTATGTCTTATAACATGACAATCATGTCAATGCATCAAGTGACCAAATAAAGCCAACCAATATAATCAATATTAACACTGATATATCTATGAGTATAGATGAATCACATTTGATTTATCTATGCAACCTATAAGTATATATAACCTACACAATTACACAAGTTGTAGATCTCATAATGTAATATGTAGGTTCACTATTACATCAATAATCATGTAAAATATAGAGAATTAGAGATAAAAATGTAGATCATTTTCAACCCAAACACCAAATCAACCTTAGATTTGATTTTCTACATATAAAAAAACTATCATTGTCAAGGAATTGATAGACAATCAATAGAAATGTAAGTAAACTAATCACATATCAACACTTCCAAACTTAATCCACTTCAAAATTCTTAGTAAATACTTTGATTCCTATAAGAAGTCCAAAATTAGATATCTTAGGCACAATTTATGACTTGTCAAATCAATTAGAAAAAAATGAGATTCCAAATGGTTTTTTCTATTACAAATAATAAAGGCTAGAAAATATTATGTAGTACTCAAAAGATCTTTTTGTCAACTATGAGAATGCAAAAATTAACTCCCCAGGTGAAAGTTATACCTGCTAAAAATATTATGTTATATTATAGCACTCCAAAACAACCCTATTGTTAGAAGGTGGTAGGTGAGAAGTGTCACTCATGGCTAGCCATTAGTGGTGGTATATGGGTGATGTTATAGAAATGAAACCACTTGGTGGTGGTTTTGTGGAATTTAACTAGTGCAATGGTGGCTCCCCATGATGAAGGTGGTGATAACTAGTGGTCCTCTAGTGACATGATCCCAACATAGTTGCTAAGAGTTTAGCCCTCATATCTAGCTATGACTAGCCACAAGGATATATTCAAAATTTTCAACTACCTTGCTTTGGTTATGATGTGAATAGGGCACCCTCAATCAATCAACTTTATCCTTTTAAATATTCTACAACATTGTCCAAAAATAACTTTGACCTTGCACATGCATAGACCAAAAATATTAAACTGACTATACTAAAGATGATTGAGGACAATGATTTTTACAAACCATATAAATTTTGTACAACTAAATATAATTTTTAACTACTTACTTCTCAAATCCCCATAAAAAAAAAAAAAATCTCTTTAAAGGGCATCAAATTTTATATGGATCCATCAATTTTTGGGCCTTCTAAACTTAATGGTGAGGTTTTTTTTGTGTAGGAGGTCATTTGTAAGACTTGATCTCTAAAATATTCACAAAAATAGCCCAAATTAAAAACCCATTTGTCAAATCCATACACAAACCCTAGATCAACAACACATTTGAAACATTGATTTTTTTTTCCTAAAAGACCATGGATTAAAATGTGTAAGATTCCACTCATAACAAGGGTTCATAACCAAGAAAATATTTCCTCTTACAACCTAAAAACCAATACTTGATACTAATGAAATAGAATTTGTAACAATATGAACCGTTCCCACATAAATAGGTCTTGAAAGAAAAATATACAAAGCAAGTATTTAGAATTCACAATGCAAAATAATAGCAAATATACCATCAAGAAAAAATATAGCCTCCACAATTACTCACACATTCAATACAATATCTCAAGAACAATTTTACAGTACACTTACAAAGTCTTCATGCAAGGCCTTTGAAGCATCAAGCATCATAGTTGCATTCCTCCATATTACAAGAAAATGAGAACCATGTAGCCACACATCTCAATCCATGCTTCTACAAATGAAATTTACAAGACATGATCAATCCAACCTTTGAAAAATAAATATTACACAAGCCAACCTCATAACTATTCATGTGCTTGATTTTATAGAAATTATCTTGTAGAAAACCCCTAAATGGTATACATAAACCATGTGCCTCTAACCCATGATCTTACAAAACCATGATTCATACCTTAATTTTTTGGTATTGAGCTTTCTTAATATGACACCCACATTAAATATTTATCCTAATGTTACATACAACATACAAAGTGTCTTTCAGAATGTATAACTCATGTGATGCATGCATCCCTAGTTTCCTAGATGCACCACAACTTAATATTATTTTTATATTTTAACATTATGCAAAGTGTACGACACACCTATACCAACATACTATAAGTCCAAAAATATTTATAAAGCATCAAATTTCTTCACTTTTAGATGAAAATGGTTTAAGTAAAAATAATTTTTTGAGTGACAATATTGTCGAAGGAAAATGGGCTTTATTTGTAGGGATCATCTATTTTACAAGATTGAGGATGGTGTTAGAAATTTGATCTTTGATTACTAGCATGAGTGTATTCATCCTTCATTAAATAATAGATATGTTATCACACATGAGATTGGGCTAAATGATTATGAATATCATGTAAAACATTGGTTGGATATAACCCAACATGAGATGTTTGTTATATTTTGTCATGCTAGTCCTCTTATTAATATTGGGTAAAGATGGCCATATTATGTGAATTAAAATATAGTTTTTATAAAACTTATTTTTATCATTGTTATATTGAATTTGATCTTTACTATCAAGTGTTTTGGAGCTAAGAGAATAAAGTGATGGTGTTGATAATGTGCCTCTTAAATAGGTAAGTGATTTTGTAGCATCCATTATGTGTGATAATTCCATTAGTGATGTGGATGATCAAATAAAATACATAAATAGACTCTATGAAACATGTGGAAATTTAACCAAATTTTCATTAAGAGATGAAGATGTTGACATGATGAAGATGGTAAATTGAAAAATAGACAAGTACATAAAGTATCAATCTACATTTGGGAAAGGAATTGTAATGTCTAAATTTGAAACTCAAGTAGAAAAAAACAAAGAATGCAAGATTCCTATTCAAACCAAGAAAAACCTCAGATAGAGCTCAAAAATGAAAAAAAACAAGATAATAACATCAAAAACTAAATTTTTTAATCTTGTAATTATTCTTAGAATCCCTTGATAACAACATGAGGTAATTATGGTGAGTGGAGCTAAGTGTGGAAATGGGCAAGCTTCCCATTTTTTAATTTTGAAGGCGTTGACGATGGAGAAGATGCAGATCCTGATGGAAATGGTGGCAATGGTGGGTCTCGGAAGGCTACAGGTGTTGAGCAGTGGTCATTGTTGGAGTTCCTTGCGCTTGAGAATGGCGGTTCTGAAGCAGATGTTGAAGTCATTGTCTGCCATTGGTTGAGAATTTGGTGGTGCCGGAATTCCTTGGTGGACTATTGGAATGTCTTCTCCTAGCTTTGGCCATGTCGTGTGGGGGTCTTAGCTGACTCTGGAGATCACTTTGCTTGGATTCTCTCCTTGGCGGTTGTCGAAAATAGTGTTTGTTCATTGTTGATGGTTTGGAGGTTGTAGCTTGACATTTTTGCTGAGCTGCTCAATGGTGGGGGATGGTCCTACTGGTCTCCTCTTCACTTTGCTAGTAAGGGTTCGGCTATTGCCACATTTTCTCCTATTGCTTGGCTGGCTCCAATCTTCTACTTGCCGGTTGCCGATTTGCATTGGTGTTTGGAGGTGCATCTCAAGGTTCTCTCCTTGTGATGGCGCCTAGTGGAGATTTTGGATGGGGTTTTTGGGGTGAAAGTTGTGCTTCCTTCCCCACACCCATTGCTATTCGTTTCTTTGTCTTTGAGATGGTGGTATTGTCACCATCTGGGCTTGGTTCTTGTAGAGTATTTTCTTTGTGGATTGGCTTGTGATCTGCTGCATTCGTTGGCACTTTATGGTATCGGGACCTCTCTATGTTGGGCTCTTGCGGTGCTGTGGAGGGTGGAGTTGGTGGTCCCTATTCTTGTCAGGCTCTCTAATGGTTTGTTACTTCTTGTGATGGCTTTGTTTTGCCACAAAAAAGGGTGTTGTCCTTGTTTCAGTTTCTGAAAAGTGTGAGGTTCATTTGTTGGTGGTCTGGTGGCTTCTTTGGCCTATGCTACGGGTGTCGTGGCTCTACTGGAGGATGGTTGCCATGCTCTATGGTGTTGAGCCTATTTGGTGGGTTATGGTTGGCTATGGGAAATATTATTTGGTGTTTTCTATGGCCTTTCATGACATGGTTAGCTGCAGAGTTTGCTAATGCAGAGTGTTGGTTCTATTGTTTATTTGCTCTGAGTTGGTTGTTGTGGTTCAGAGGATAGAGGATCTTGTAGGGGTTGTTACTGCTACTTCTTTTCCTAGTTTTGTGAAGCTGCAGGTGGATGAACTTCTTTTGCAGAGGTGTTTTATGGGAAATTTCTTGAAAGCTCCTTTGTTCCTTTGGTGGTTTTGGAATCCCTTCCCTATTTTGTTGTGGGGGGGTGGGTGATGTGGGAAGGTTGCTTGGTTGGTGGTTGTGGTCGTTTCTCTCCTTTCAGGTCCTCAAATTTTGACTCCTTTAGAGGTGGAGTTTGCTCTTGTTCGAGGTGGAGGTTGTGGACTTGGGAAGGTGGATCTTGCTCCTATAGAGGTGGAGTTCGGTGTAGTTGAGGGGAATTGTTGTTGTTGCAAGGGTTTGTTGTTGTATTTGGCTCTGTTCTTCCTTCAAACTATTTTATTGAGGTGGAAAGTTTTTAGGTTGCTTGAATGGGGGCCTTGGTACTTCAACTTATGTTCGTTCTTCCTATCTCCTATAAAGGTGGAGATAGGGTCTATTGGTGGGTTAGCCCTCTCGAGTCATTGGAGGAAGGCCTATTGCACGAGTTGTGTGGCTTGGTTGTTCTAGGAAATATTTTGGGCCTACAATGTGTGGGTTGTTTCTTGTTTTCTATAGGACTAGTTTTTGTCCTAAGTGCTCGACTGCTCCCAGTTGTTGTGCCAAGTTTGGGTTGTTTATTTGTGTTTGTCTCAGGATTGTTGTTGGTTCTGAGTGCTCCATTCTCTCCTGGTCTTTGTTGATTAGGTGTTGATTGTGTTATGTTGTGTTGTTGTGGGTTTGCCACTGCTTCTGTTCATTTTTGTTGTTAGGTGTGTCTTAGCTCTATTTAAGGTTCTTGGTCCTTTCAAAACCTTGTTTCCTTCAAGGCCCCTATAGCTCGTTGTGTAAAGGGTACGACGCCCTGTAAATGTTGCTTATTTTATCAAAAAAATCAAAAACTAAATTCGAATGTTACCAAAGCCTCCATCATTGAATGATTTTCTCCTTGAATGATTGGTATGTGGATGCTCCTTGCTTGAATGGTCACTAATTTGAAGATCTATACTTCTAGCATGAATGATTATTAATTTTATTTGGATGAGAGGATACTTGAATTTATAGATTATGGGAATGAGGAATGAATGGCCATCTTATTGAGATCAAGGGTGGAGAATGGTTGATAGGAATTCCATAGGATCTAGAAGAGGACAAAGGTAGCTAGAATGTGAATGGGTAGGATTCACTTACCAAATTTCGAAAGTAGTTGTGAGGATGAGGTAAATTAGGTACGTGAACCTAAAAGGGCTATAACTTTGGGATGTGTTGAGAGAATAATGGGAGCACAAGGAAAAGTGTTCTTAGGTCCCCATTATTCTTGGAAAGTGGGGAGGGAATATAGGCTTAATTAAATAATAATATTATTTAATTAATTTAGCCACATGGGTGAGATGGATAATAGGTGGAATATGTGACTAATCATTTATTTATTGTGATGAGATGGAAAAGGTAATAAATTAAATAAAATATTATTTAATTGAAGTGATGAGACTTTAGGTGAAAGAGATAGGTTCTAGGTTAATTAGGACTAGGTGATGGGACGTAGGCCTAGGAGATGAGATTGATCAATTAGGGATTATGTGATAGGTTTAGTGACAAAATTGGCTGATTAGGGATTAGGTGATAGGTTTAGTTATGATGAATAGTCCTAGGGGAATATTGTAGGTGTCTACAGGAGCCACAAGGTTAGATTATAACAAAACCATAGATATGACATTTATTTTTCACTAAGTGCCAAGTAGAAGAGTTTAAGTTGTTGAGAGATGTTTTTCCTTTTGGAACACTCATATTAGTAGTTGACCTACAAAGAATTACTATTTTAAGAATAAAAATAGAATTATAAACACAATATTATCTTCTAGAGCTTGCTATTATTATGGAGTACATGTGATATTGACACACACAATTGAAGTTGTATGGTATTGAAAGTAAATATCTACAATGATAAAGAGCATGATACACACTTGGTATAATATTACTTTTACATTTTTTTAGATATCTCATTAGGAGTGTGAAATTTGAGAAACATTTTGTATGGTTAGATGAGTGTGTGTTACAATACAAATTGTTAAGACTATTTTTTTAGTTTGTAGATATGATTGACTTCTCAAAAAACCTCACATTTGGAGTTTTTTTAGAGTGGTCATGGAAAATGTGAGCATAATGGTGCAAGAACTTACATCAAACATGCTCTAAGAAAAAGTAAAATGAATTATGAGGGATATTGTATAAATGATGTGCACATTATTTTTGAATGGTGTGAGAATCATTTCATATTGTATACTACTGTAACTTCAAGGAGGAACCCACATCCACATAGAGTTTTCTAGGAGATAATAGGTATTGGAAAGTAAAATTTTATATTTACTAAATTATTACATCATGACCTATTAAAATTTGAACAACTTTTTTTTAGACTGCAAGAATCAGAATCGGGTAGCCACCCCCTATAAACTGCAGTGTGTTTGGTAACTTTTTTCACATGATTGGTGATGCCAACACAACACACCCCCTGGTACCATGGGGAGGGTGGGGAGACTAGACCTCATGACCTCTTGCCTACAATAGGATGCTTTAGCCAATCGAGCTAGGACCACCGCCCAAAAAACTTTGAACAAATTTATTGAAATAATAATTTTATTTATTTTTATATAAATATAAATTTACATGTATTTATGGGAATGGATTGAAAAGGTGTACATGAATGTAAAAGGGTAGAAAAACAAGGTCTTTACATTATATCATGAGAAAAATTAACCAAACATAGAAATTACATATTAGGGATTACTCTTATTTTTATTATGAATGCACATTAGAAAATGATGAAAATTGAAAGATCCAACAACATGGTTATGTCAATGAATGACCACTAGTTTTTTAACAAATGGAAAATATAAAGATGAAAGATTAAAATTATTCCTTTTATTTCAACTAATTATGATAATATTTTAGGATTAGTTTAAAATATGTGTGCATTGAACTATGTGTTAATATAATTTAATTCATGGTTCTTAAATTTTTGAATTCATAATATGACCATATGCACATGTATATATGACATTATATAGAGATTTTTTAATTTTGGTTTAAAATTTTATTGTGTTAGGGGATGTTTTTATAGTAGAGGTTGGAAATATGAATGTTATAATTTATTAAATATTATGTTGCATAAAAGAGATGATTAAGTTAATAAATTGGAGGGATAGGGGTCCTTGCTTGATTGGTTAAAGCATCCTGTTGTAGGCAAGAGGTCATGAGGTCTAGTATCTGTAAGGAAAGCACAATGCAAAAAATCCTTCCAAATGCAAAATTATCAGGAAAGAAGTGTAGAAAATTTCATTTAATTAGAATTATAGTCAGCAAAATGCACAACAGAATGGACAATTTAACACACACAAAATTGAACACTAGATTTACGTGGGAAAACCCTTATGAGAGAAAAACCCACACACCAAGTAAAGCCACTTTGTATTATAGTAAACCAATTACATACAAAGTCATAGACTCCACTCCCAGGTGTTAATTCATAGTAGCAAATATCTCCTTGATCAACCTTGTATGCAGATTTTGATTGTAGTTGTTCTCTCACATTGTTACAATGTTCGTATAGCATACAATGAAGAACATTACTAAATCAATCCAACCCCAATCAATCAATCAATCAACTCATTGCAAAGTTTTACAATATATATTTGACATCCAGCCATGGTCAATTCAATTCCAAGAAACCAACCGTTTAGTTCCCAACTGTCATTAACCATGTTGAGCCATCAAAGAGACTTATTTCATGCTCTATTTGATAACACAAAGTTCCTTTGGTGTCTATTCATTCGCTAAAAAAAATGTCCATAATCAGAAACAAACCATCGCTTTCCATCTTAGCATTGATTGGGTCCCATCACGACATTCTCCATGAGTTACCAAGTCAAGAGATGTACATTGCTCAATCCATTTTGCACACACCCACAGGAGTCTGTCAGAACCCATCACAAGGGGCATGGAGTTAGCGGGCACCATTGGATTATTATAACCACAACCGTCAATCAACTACCACCATGATGTCATGTCATCACCATTGACCAATCCCACACACCTTGTAGGAGTTTGTTGGGACCCACCACAAGAGGTGCGGGGTTAGCAGGCATTATTGGATCAAACTTATTACAACCGTAGATCAAGTTATATTATCACATCACCATGGTCCCCACTGCCATCGTGACATCCAAGTCACCACCAAAAAACTAATGCCCATCGGGCTATTGGGGAGTCTCAAGGTAGAGTCCCACCAATAACACATTGTCACGTTGAAATAGTCACATTGAAGTATTGGGGAGATAACCTAGAAAGTCCCGTCAATGTGACCAACTCCCGCAGATAGAACACACCACACTGAATAGAATGTCATTAGTCCATTGATGGGATTGAGAACAAGGTCCCACCGATAATGAACTGTCAGGCCAATAGAGAAATGAACACAACTCCTACAGGAAGTCGATCAAGCTAGTAAATATAAGGCACCTTTTCCAACATGCTCCCACTTGACAAAAGAATTGTTGGCTTCTTCCAAACTCAAAGTTAGTGAATATCATAGGCCCCAAGGCCCATCGAATTGGAACACCACTTGTAATTTTTTATGCTCATAGGATTTTTCAGCACATCAGTAACATTCTCTAGAGTATCCACTTTTTCAAGATTAACCTTTCCATCCTCCACCATATCATGAACAAAATGATACTGAACATCAATATGCTTTGTCCTGGCATGGAAAGTGGGATTTTCACCAAACAAATAGCACTCTAATTGTCATAGAAAATAGTAATCTACCCTACATTAAACCCATAAACCGACTAAGTACTCTCACTACTTGGGAAATGTATGGCTTGGTACAGATCATTGCATACATTAAACTGCCAACTGCACTTGCATAAGGCACCTTGGTCATGTCCTCCATCTCAGTAGGAGACTTTGGACAATATTCAATAGATAACTTCGTTCCCTACAACAATGGAACAACTAATTGCTTGCAATCTGTCATACTAAATCTCTCAAGGACAGTATTAATATACTTACTCTTGCTAAGCCAAAGCTTTCTACTTCCCCTATCCCTTCTAATTTCCATACCCAGAATATACCTTGCTGCACCTAAATCTTTCATTTCAAACTATGCTAACAACTGAGATTTTAAAACAAAAATCATGTACCCTTACTATTCCCAAATAATAACATATCATCCACATATAGGGAAATAATAAGTAAATGATCATTTTCAATTTTGTAGTACATAGGATGATTAGATTTTGATCTCACAAATCCCAATGACAACACAAAAGTGTCAAACTTTTGGTACCACATTCTAGGTGATTTCTTTAAACCATACAAAGATTTCTTTAACTTGCAAACTAGAATTTCTTTACCTCTTTCAACAAAGTGCTTAGGCTAGGAAATATAAATTTCTTCTTCCAGATCTCCATGAAGAAACGTTGTTTTCACATCCATCTACTCAACCTCTAAGTCATATGCTGCTGCAAGTGACAATAGAAATCTGATAGATGTCAGCTTAGCTATAGGAGAAAATATTTCTCCATAATAAATTCCCTCCACCTAGGAATAACCTTTCATGACCAACCTAGCTTTATACTTCTCCACACTACCATCTAGACCAATTTTCTTCTTAAATACCCATTTACAACCAATAAAATTTTGACCTTCAGGCAAAGGTACCAAATCCTAGGTTTCATTCTTTTTCAATGATTTCATTTCCTCATTGATGGCTTCCAACCAGGAATCTAAATCAAAAATACTAATAGCCTCCTTTACAATCCTAGGCTCATCAACGCTAATAATCAAAGCATAGGCACAATTCAAATCCAACATGGAAAATCCATACCTATTAGGTTGCCACTTATCACATGTAGACCTCCTCACAAGCTAAGGCTGAGGTTGTGGTTCTTCTTCCTATCCAGAACTCTCAGAGTTGCTAGAGCTCTCCTCATTTTTAGGTACTCTTTGAATTTGTAGTTCCTCTTTATCTGGAGTCAGAGGAATTTCAACTACATCATCCTTCTTTTCTTTTTCTTCTATCTCTGAATGCAGATCAACTGTAGAAGGTTTCAACTCCTAAAAGATTACACTTATGTTGTACACAACCTTCTCAATAATAGGACTCCAAAGCTTGTATCCTTTCACACCAATGTCGTAGCCGATGAAGAGACATTTTACAGCTTCATTTTTCAAATTATATCTTTTCTCATTTGACACATAAACATATGCTTCACAACCAAAGCCATCAATATGTCTCAGAGAGGGATTCTTACCAAACCATGCTTCCATAAGCATTTTGTCAACAAGAGCCGAACTAAGTGAACAATTAACCAAGTACCATGTTGTAGCCACAACCTCATCCTAGAAATTCTGGTCTAGACTAGCACTGCTCAACATACTTCTCCCTCTTTCCATCAACATCATGTTTAACCTCTCTCCATTCTTCTATGGAGTATAAGGCATAGTTTTATGCTTTTTAATTCCATGGTCTTTGCAATACCTTTCAAAATATACATAACAAAACTCGCCGCCATTATCCGTCCTTAAGCATTTAATTTTCATTCTAGGCTGATTTTGTACCAAGTTTTAAACTCTTTAAACATACATAACACTTTTGATTTACTCTTAAGAAAATACACAAGTGCCCTTCTCAAACAATCATCAATAAAAGAAACATAATATTTAGACGTCAATAATGAAGGAGCATTCACTGGACCAAATACATCAGAGTGAACTAGAGTGAAATGAAACATGGTGTTTCTTTCCATAAATGCAATGTTCACAAAAATTGAACTGAAGGTTACAATCATCAAGCCATTCTACCAGGTTTTTATTTTTCAAGGCTTTTAAGCCTTTTTCTCCTATGTGATCGAGTTTATGATGCCACAACATGGTTTTCTTTGCTAGGAATTTCACCTCCAAAGAGTTTGCACCTAGAGGAACTTCGTTCTCCTTCTCTACATGAGCAACCTTGCTTGAATTTGTAGAGGCACTATTGCATTGAACAACCTATGCATCCAAATTGTATAGAGTGCCAATTCGTGCAACCCTAGCCAACACCATTAAACCTCTAGTCATTTTGCAACCTCCACTTGAGAATGAGACTTGCACACCAACATCATTCAACTTACTAACATAAAGCAGATTACGAGCTAGACCTATTATGTGCATTACACCATCAATTCCTTTTATTCTACCATCGGGAAATTGAATTCTAAATCTTCCATGACCAACCATTTCAAGAGATGAATCACTTGCTAGGTACACCTTTCCACCAACATACTTTTCATACTTCATGAACCAATCTTTGTGAGATGTCATGTGAAAGGATGTGCCTAAGTCAATCAACTAGACATCATTTCATGCCTGAGTCGCCAAGGCTACAATGAGAGCATTTGTAACTCTAAGAAGAATCATTATCTAAAGAGTTGTTGTTCTTCATTTTTCTCCTCTCTGCAATCCTTTTGGATATGACCAGTCTACCAACAATTCTAGCATTTCACCTTGGAATTCTTTCCTGGAGACTTTGATCTCCCTTCATATTTAGATTTATACTTCTTTTATTTCTTCTTTCCTCTCTCATTTGATCTACCCCGAACAAAAAGGGCCTCCTTGGCCATCTCAGAAGATTTCCTCCATATTTCTTCTGATAGTTGTGAAACAACCACATCTTTTGTTTTGAAAGTGGTTGTTGTACTTCCAATAGCCATCACCAAATGATCCCATATGTCAGGTAAGGAACATAACAAAAGCATACAACGATCCTCCTCCTTTATCTTCGGGTGTTGCCACAATAGTGGTTTACACTTTCTGGGAGATCCTGTTTTTTGCTCAAATCACATATTTTTAGAAAATATAATGATTTAAGCCTTGAAATTTTCCATTTAAAGGATTTCAATTGAAGAGGGTTTGATCAAACCACCTTAGACCAAGCCCCCTTGGATAAAACCCCGCTAGTTTTAAACCATACCTATAACAGAGTCTTCTTTACACCTATCAAAATGTTGATAAAAAACAACTTTTGATTTACCTTTCAGGGGATAAAATTAATTCATTTAAAATTTACTTTTTGTAAGTATGTATTCCTTATTATAAGCTTCCAAAAAAGTATAATTTTAATTTAATTTAATTTGATTATTATATTTATTTTTATTTCTTGTGAATGTAGGTTTTTCACCAAGAATCAAGCTCTTTGTTCTACATGTGGAAAAATAGAAGATTATCAATTTTTTTTGAAAAATATGAGTGCACCAGATATTGAAGTCCTTCATCCAACAAAAAAAAATAGAATTTCGATACATACAAAAAAATTTGTGTTATATGATTTGCCTATGTCTAAATTGTAATTAATTTGACTTTGAAACTTGATTAAGGAAAAAATATTCAATAAAACACTATGAAACCAATTGGAAGTACTAGATATCATAGTTAAAAATCTAAATTTGAAAAAAAAGAGATTTTATCCTTCATGGAAAAAAGGTTATGTGTTATATGGTGAGCGCCACTCCTTAAAAATGGCGTTTACTGAAAAAAGCTAGTTTTCGAAGGAGATGGAAAAAGAAGTGCAATCGATTCCAAAATTTCTGAAAAAAATATATTTAGAATCTAAAGACAAAATTCCACAAATCACTAGTTTCCATCATCTTCAAATTCCTCACAGTCTAGCCGCTATAGGTGTCCGAAAGTGAAGATTTAGTTAGAAAAAAATCAATTCAATTCTAGTTTGGTCAAAAATTGTAAACTAGTATTGTGGGATCACCTTCACACCCATAGAGGCTAACTGAGCAACAATTATATTAAATGAATTCAAATGGCCTGCTACGGATGCTCCTTCTTCCTTAGGAATAGCTTATTCACTAGAGACTTGCCCTGATAAATATCACTAAGTTTCTTCCATAAATAATATGCAATCTTCTCCTCATGGACGTTTAGGAGAATAAAATATACCAAAAAAAGTCTTATCAACCCTTTGGATTTTCTATTTGTGAGGTACCAATCTTCTTGCTTCATACCTGATGGTTTTGTACCCATAACAACAATCCAAACATCTCTATCCACCAATAGGTCTTCCATTTTGAGTTTCCACAACTCAAAATTGTTGCCATTGAACTTTTCAATTTCTATTCTTCCTAATGTGCTTTCCATCTCAATCTGTAATCAAGACAATTAGTTTTCTCTACAAGACTCTCACTAAACAAAATTAGCACAAAAAACTATCCCTACCCACAAGGATAACACAACTTGCTAGGCTCTGATACCACTTCTAAGGAAAGCATAGTGTGAAATGCCTTCCAAATGCAAAATTCTTAGGAAAGAAGTGCAAAAAATTTCATTTAATTAGAATTACAGTCATTAAGATGCATAACAACATAGCATAAAATTTCACACAATTTTGAACACCATATTTACATGGGAAAACCCTTATGAGAGAAAAACCCACACACCAAGTAAAACCACTTTGTATTATAGTAAACCAATTACATACAAAGTTACAGAATCCACTCCTAGGTGTTAATTCACGACAAAAAATATTTCCCTGATCAACCTCGTACACAAATTTTGATTACAACTGTTCTCTCACACTGTTACAAAGCTCATATATCATACAATGAAGGACATCACCAAATGAATCCAACCCCAATCAATCAATCAATCAACTCATTGTAGAGTTTTACAATATATATTCAACATCCAACCATGGTCGATTTAGTTCTAGGAAACCAACTGTTTAGTTCCCAACTTCCATTAACCATGTTGGGCCATCAAAGAGACTTATTTCATGCTCTCTTTGATAACACAAAGTCCCTTTGATGTCTATTCATTCACTAAACCAAATGTCCACAGTCAACAACAAATCATTGCTTTCCATCTCAACATCAATTGAGTCCCACCACAACATTCTCCATGAGTTACCGAGTCGATAGATGTACACTACTTAGTCCATTCCGCACACCCCCACAAGAGTCTGTCAGAATGCGTCACAAGGGACATGGAGTTAGCGGGCACCATTGGATTATTATAATTGCAACTGTCGATCAACTACCACCATGATGTCATGTCATCACTGCTAACCAATCCCACACACCTCTCAAGAGTCTATTGGGACCTGCCACAAGAGGAATGGGGTTAGTGGGTGTCGTTGGATCAAACTTATCACAATCATAGATCAAGTTATATTATCACATCATTGTGGTCCCCATTGCCACCGTGACATCCAAGTCACCATTGACAAACCAATTCCCATTGGTCTATTAGGGAGACTCAAGGCAGAGTCCCACTAATAACACATTGCCATGTTGAAATAGTCACATCAGAGTATTGGGGAGACAACTTAGAAAGTCCCACCAAAGTGATCAACTCCCACCAATAGAACACACCACGTTGAATAGAATGTCATCAGTCTATTGATGGGACTGAGAGCAAGGTCCCATCGATAAAGAACTGTTAGGCCGATAGAGAAACAAACACAACTGTTGTAGGAAGTCGATCAAGCCAGTAAATATGAGGCACCTTTTCCAACAATCTCCCCCATCCCTATGGTATTGGAGGGAGTTTCATTCCAACATAATTAGTTATGTGAAAAAAATTTACCAAGCACATTGTAGTTTATAGGGGGCTACCCAATTTCTACAGTCTAAAAAAGTTAATAAAACTAGAATTAAGTGACAAAACAATGTTTCTCACAAGCTTAGTTGTAGTATTGGGAACATATTTGAAACAAGTCAAAGGCATTCAAAATGGGGTTTATTTTAATAACTATGAACCTCAATAGTGTTTCATTATAACCAACTATTAATTTTATTGGAATGTCTCTTCATTGTATTCCATGTTTACATAAACAATGTAATAGGAGACTAGATATAGATAACCATGAGAAAATATTATTTGTCATTAATGAGCGAGATGAACCAATTGATGTGGTATGATAAATGTGGAGAACATGTTAGCTCTCAAAATTATAACCTTAATTTTAAGAGATGAATCACAAATCCTAGACCTAAGGATCAAGTTGACCTGAAAATGAGATGAACCTATGATGAGATAACCATGGGAAAATATCATTTATCATTAATGAGATAGACAAACCAATTTATGTGGTATGATAAATGTGGATAACATGTTAGGTCTCAAAATTATAACCCTAATTTTAAGAATTGAATCACAAATCCTAGACCCAAGGATCAAGTTGACCTAAAAATGAGACACCTATGATGAAATTAAGGACAATAGAGGACCAATTTGAGAAGATTAGATTCAAATATTCTACACTTTGAGATTTGTAAAGCTTAGAGAGTGGTCCATTATGGATTCCAAAAAATGATACAAAGGTTTATGAGAATTCATTACAAAATGAAACTAAAGCCTATGACATAGCATTA
Source organism: Sequoia sempervirens (assembly GCA_007258455.2). NCBI lineage: Eukaryota > Viridiplantae > Streptophyta > Pinopsida > Cupressales > Cupressaceae > Sequoia > Sequoia sempervirens. Next base: position 57,870,519 of record VDFB02109042.1, read on the forward strand.
GACCCAAAAAGATCACTGATCTATGTTATACTAGTTTCATGGGAATTTGTAACTATAGCTCCTAAATTAAAAAAATACATGACAATTCCACAATTGTATGTGCAAAATATTTATTTAACATGTGTAGGCATGATCATTTATGCTTTTAAAACCTTTATCAATAGATAATCAATCGAAATTGACATATTCATATTCAAACGTGTGAATGATTTATAAATAGACAAGAAATTAGACCCCACTTAATACTTTTAATCTCTATGTGCACAAAAACCACAAAGGTTATACCTTCTAAAGCTGCTTATCATTATGAATTTGAAATCTTGGATCAATAACAATTAAAAAATAGTAGTACCCACTCTATAATCAAATACATTTGTAAATGAGTGTTTCCAAAATAAAAATAAAAGTAATTCACAATTTTATATAGATTTGATTTATATGGGTTTTATCTTGCAAATCTTAAACCCTAAATTGGTCACCTATTTTAATGATCTAATTCATCTTTCATAATCTATTGTTCCTTTCAATAATCCTATACATTAAGTTTAAATAAATACTTGTATACACTCTTGAATGAATATTAAATGACACTTAATGTGAATGCAACACACTTGCACTCAAGATTTCACCAAATTCTCTAAGACATTTATTAGAAAATGGAAACATAATGAATCATAAAAATAGGTTGGTCTTCTATTGATTTAATGTAAAATTTATATTTATAACTATAATGAATTTGTTCAAAACACAATTTTATTGTTATACTTAATTAGAATTCTAAATCAAAAGATTAATGCTCTCATTTTTCTGTTTTTTTTAAAAATTTATATCAAATACAAATTAGGACACATTGAAAATGGTACTAACACCTAGCCACATCTTGACCATTCATTTTCCTTTTTCAAAGAGAAATATTATATTTTGGTAGAATATTTCTCCTTTCTTTTGTCCATTTTTGCACATTGAAATATTTGTTCAAATTTACCTATTCTAGTAAATTTGTCTTTGTTTATAAGATGTTTTACTTTATTTTAGATAAAAAAGAAACATTTTTGCACCAAACTCAGGTTGTAAAAATAACATATCAAATATATTTTCCCTTTCTCATAATCTTAGGCAATAAAAATAATTCATGGCTATTCTATGTCACCCCTTCGTTTTCCATAAAAATAAAAACATATAGCATATTTTAATAGTTGTATAAAAATATTTTTCTTCAAAATTTATGTGCACACCTAAAATATTTTACCTTTTGTCTATGAAAAATAAAGTTTATTTATTCAATTGTAACTCTTAACTTTACTTCATAGAGCTTTATTGGAATAGTGAGGACTGCTTTTTTATTTTTTGGTAATTAATTTAATGTCAAACTTTGTTATTTTAAAATCTCATCCTCAATAAATATAACAATTTTATGAAAAATATACCTTTTGCTTCACCATATTTATAATTTTAGGTTAGCTTTATGGAAGCCAAGGTTAAAATGTAGTGGGGCCACTTTCAAATTATATGGACATTTAAATACTTACAATCTTAGCCTCTTAAACACTTGCCCTTGGTGAAGTACAAATTTTTGCTTTAGTGTATATTTATAAAAGAATTAGAAACTAAACATGTTCAAATGAGACATTCCAAATCATGGATTCCAAATCATGGACTCCACCAAGTAAATCACATTTTACAAGATGAATTGATAGACAATGTGAAAGAGGAGTGAAAAATCTACAAGAGGTGTACAATGAGCAATTTGGGGCTACTTGATATTGATTAGTTTCCAAAAGCATTTTAGTTGCTCTCTAATTAACTTTAGCCACATGAAATTCTTTGTTTATTCATTTCTTATACTTATGCTTTGTTACCATTCTCTTCCTTTTTAATTAATTTATTGGTTGCAAAAGATCAAATCAAGGCTTAAGAAACTCTACATGATCCTAAATTGACATCCACTTTACCATTTAATCATTGGAAGATGATCTCAAATGTTTTTAAGGAGATTTTGGTCATGTATTCTTAAAACATGATTGATGAGCACATTTAATGTAGTCTAGTCTAAAAAATAATGGAACCAAAAAAATGATGAGCAAGTTAAAACACATAGTATTGTTGCAATATTGATGAGAATTTAATGGAGATGGTCTGAATTTGTTTCACCTTGGTAGACTTGTGCATATTTTGCAAACATATTTATTTTAGCTCTAGTTTTAATCATGCAAGTCATCCAATCAACATCAAACTTTATGTGATGCTAAAAAATGAGGAATATTTTGCTTTGTTTAATAATTCATGGTGTTACATTTAAGAGAATCATTCATAAAAACTACATTTCATAAATTAAAATATATGGTCTAACTTTTCATAGTCATGATAATTGAGAGAATTTGTATATAGTTGTAGCCTTAGAAAAACAATCGGCCTTTAAAACTTTCCACCTAGTAATAAAAATAGAGAAGCCGGATAAATATAATATCATTCCCTCATTTCTCAGTTGCAATACTTTTTTAACCCTTGCATGTGCCGCTACACCTCCTTTCAAATACCCACTACCTACTCTCACATGTTACAATTCTTTTTAATATTAATTTATAAAATATTAATATGAAAGTATTTAATTTGTTGACTACTTTTATTTTTTCCATCTTTCATTGGCACCTAGCTTGTCTATTTTATAATTTACATAACACATTCATAAGGTGTATTCCCCTTCAATGTGGCATTGAACAAATAATTTAATATTGTTGCTCAAAACATAAGAATATGACAACTTGCTAATAATGGGTCCACATCCCTTTTCTTATGGTTAATGAAAACTATTTGTTAACACTTTTCTTTGCATTCATCATCATGCGTGGATTTTTTCTTTCCAACCTGGCATAAAAAAATGATGGGTTGTATGAGCACCAATTTATGAAAGGGCCCACCTCACATTTAATAAGAAGCACCATCAAACTTTTATATAGAAGCATTAAACATCAAGATAAGAGAAAGGTAAGATCAAAGTCAGGTGCACTAGAAGAAATATTAGCTATTGGGAGTAAACTCGAAGTTTACTAATGAGGATATAATGCCACCTTTTCATATTTTATTATAAAGTTTTGGGCCAAAATAGAGCCTACTTGGAAGAAGTGGGAGCCATTAACATTAATCTATTTATTCCTTTAAAATCTTCCTTTGCCCCCTATATATATATATCTATCTTTAAAATCTGCCTTTGTTCTTTTTTTGTTTTATATATATATACACACACTTCATTTTAATCATTTTAATAAATTGTTTATGGTATGTTATGAAACTTGATTTCATTTGATAAATCTTTCATCTAAGTATTTATCCTTATCAAACATTTTAGATAAAGCTTATAGATATTACATTATTTTCTTTTTTGAAAAATAAAACTAGTAATTAAATTATTAATTTGGATCTTTGAATGGGCTCATTGTAGACACTGAAAAATGTCCTGATTGATATTATGCATCTAATTCTAATCAACTAACATAGTTTCTTCTAAAATCACTTCAAGTTAATCAATTAATTGAATAATCAACATTATTTAATTAAAATCAACAAATTCAGCTATTAATTAAATAATTAAATTTATTTGATTAATTCATCCTTCTTCTAACTAACTATTCATCTTATTTAATTAAATCCTCTTTTAATCTTCTCATTTGATTAAAAATCAATCAAATCACATGTCACATCTTCTAATTCACTCCAATTAATTAATTCAGGTTTAATTAATTCTAAATCACCTTTCTAATCAACATTATTAAATCCTCCAACTTTTAACTCCCCAAGAGTTAAATCAACCATGGTCAACTAACCAAGTTGCACATGAAAATAATTTTAATGAATTATTTAATTCATCTATTTTCCCTCACCAAGGCATATTCCAAGGAATATTCCTTTCAACCACCTCTTAATCAATTTCCCTCAAAAGGATTTCAAAAATATATCACATCTTCTTACATTTGCAATAAATTCTCTTACAACCTTTCAAATCCTCTTACATCCTCTCAAATTCTCATTCAATTCCTCTTACAAGAATTTCAAATTATCAACCAACAACATTTACTTCTCTTCCATCCTCCTCCACTCACACATTGCTCCACCCTCATCCAATAGAATTGTGACAATTGGCACATTCTCAGTGGATCTCAATTTATCCCACATTCATCAAATCTTCTCATTCTTCAACCCTTGGCTTCTATAAATAGAGGCATGTTTTTCATAATATGGATCCACAACTTCATGCATTATCACTATAGCTATTTGAGTTCATAACATTTCATCATTTTCATCCATTTTAGCAAGATTATTGTCAATTGTAGACTTGGATCACCTACATTTCATCAAGCTTATCAAAGGGATTGGGAAAGGGCTTCTTTCCACACAAAGGAGTACCAATCCCCTTATGGGATTGAGGTTTGATTAGCTTAGTTGATTTAGTTGTTGTTTTCTTACTTTGTTTTCATGTTTTCAACTTCATTTTTCCAAGAATTTCATAGGGAATATTAGATTAATGATTTCTAACATGTTTAACACTTGTTTGTTGATCTATTGTTAGATTGTGTAGGTTTGGTGTTCACATTTTGGCACTAGAAAGAGGGTTGATCAACTTAACATGTTTAATTTTGTATGATTTTTCCATTTTTTTGCAACTATAGGGGAGTGAAGCTGTCTTTCTACAAATGTGATGCTGCAGATCCCTGCCTTTGACACACAACACCGCATTCGTCACATTGCACTGCCTTCACACGTCTCTATTGTGCCGCTTTTAACACACTACCACATATGCCTTCTTTGCTTTCTACCTAACTTTCTCACCGTAGAGCGTTGCTTTTTCTATAGCACCACAATCACACTCTTTGTTTCTATAGAGCACCGCATCTGTATTTTAGCGCCGCATTTGTCTTTCAACACCACATTTGCAGGAATCAAGGGAGAGGCATAGTTTGAAATTTTAAAAGCATTTCTCAATGCTCTTTATGACAATTTGGGCTCTAATTCATGCATTTCAATCTCTAGGACCACCCAAATTCAATTTAGACTTAAAATTAACGCACAAGTCAAGCTTTGTCAAGTTGGTTAAAATTGATTCTTAGATACTTACTAGCATTTCAATTTGGATTAAAATTGAACAAACAACTCTCACACTCAAATTTGGTGCTATAAAAAGAATCCATTTATTGCTTTTGAGGATTAAAAAGAATTCGTGCTTGTTCTTGTTTTGTAATATTTTTGACAAAATCTTGTCATTTGAATGCATATGCACTTCTCTCACACTTCATAGTGATCTTGAGAATCAAAAGCATTTTGGTGGCATTAGGTTGTCTAAAAGATTGCCTCCACATTTCAAATTTGGGCTTTTTAAAATTGATCAAATCTTGCTAGTGTGAGAAAAGGCATTATGTGTGTTCTCTCTTTGTTCACGCAAACAGAGATTGATTGAACTACGGATGTACTTAATCGCTATTGTTTATCTTTAGAGGGCTTGCCTTGGTGGGAAAAAGTACTCACCCCAAGGGAATGACCCAGTTGGTGACGAGCATAAGCCAGGCTCTTACGAATTGCTATACAAATTTGTGGTTGCAAGAAAATTTTGCAATCAACAAAGTGATGCATGATAAATCTCCCCCAGTATCTTTATGATGCGTAAATCCCTTGTTCTAAGGGTTGGGAGACATCTTCAGGGATTTTATCATTGTGTCCTTTGAACCGGATGCCCTTATTATGAACCCTTGTGTAGTAACCAAAACTCCTAATATTTGTTGGTGTCAGGAGGTTATACCTCCAAAGTCGTCCCACATATTTGTGATTCTTTGTAGAGATGAAAAGTTCATCATGGGAGATTCATGAGAACTGAATCTTGGCTGACTTGTAGAAGTGAGTGTTGTGGAGGGTATCCATTGTGGTTAAGCTTCTAGTCATCCACTCTAAATAAGCACAACTGGATTTATCCAAGTGGGAATTTAAAAAATATTTTCTTTTTCAATCCTACAGTTGTGCAATTTTTGGGTCAGTTAAACACATTGCTTGAATCCAAAATCTTGAAAATAAACAATCAACAAGTTCATCAAATTTCAAACCCTTTAGAAAGAGAAAATACCTTTGAAAATTCCAAGTGTTACTGCTTGTCCCTAAGGATTCTATCCTTAGAGGCTTCTAAGTATTTGGGCCTATATCTCAATTTTCTCTCTAAAGTCAACATTAGGGAACTATTTCTTTGATTCTCTTGATTTCCACATAATGGACCTTGTGGGATGAAAATAAATTGAGACATAGACATTTAGTTTGAAAGTTAAACAAGAAGTGTGGATGTGGTAAAAGTGATTCATTAACCAAGATTAAATAAATTGAACCCCACACATGTGCTTATTATCTTTTGTCTTATGATCTTCCAAGCAAAACATTGGTCTTTTGGTTTGAACTACTCATAGGGTAAAGCATGTTCTTCACTGTCTTGGTCTTGTAAACAAGGTTCTCCTTAGGTTCATCTAGGATCAAAACCAACACTTCATCCATCACAAAAGTTTATTATCCCATCCAACAAACAACTTTAGAGCTTTGGAAACATCATTGTCTAGACTTGGGTACATCCTTAAACCAAATCAAAATCATTTGTTTAGTTAGGTGTGTGTGGATGAATCCTTCCTCAAACACTTAGTTAAATTATCACCGTTTTGAACGAGTTTGTCCTAAGATAACATATAACATTTTGGATTCACAAGTTCATTATCCAATCAAGATAATCAAAATCAAATCCTAAAGTCTAGCATTGATCCAATGTTCCTAAAAGTTCAACACCCATATCATTCACCCCTTTTATCCTTCATCTCATCATTCGTCCTAAACCCCTTAGAGGTCAACAAGGTTAAAATGCAAGAAGAACATGGAATATAAACTTGATTCATACATCATGAGTAATCTAAATCAGCCAAACTATCAAAGCCTTATAATGTTGATTGATTATCAAAACTCACATTTATACAATCCATACATGGGATCATTATCTCCTACAAACCTCAATGGTACAACAAATGTGAGTATGCCCAATCTAAATTTTGGAACACCTTTCCCTATGGTAGATTTAAATCAAAGTCCAAACAGCCAAACAATAAATACATGAGTCTTCAACAAAACAACATTATCCCACCAAATCCATACATTCCAAATGCAAATATACCAAGTAAAAATTTACCAAACATGAACATGTCGAATCCACACTTGGTAAACTTTGGGATAGATATGTTTGCAAATCATACAAATTTTGTTCAAAGTCCAGATAATATGTTAACAACTCCATGTATTGATCCAAGTCAAGGTAACACCATGCAAAATCAAAGTAACCTAAATCAAGGCAATGTGATTCCCAACCACAACAATGTTCAATTTCAACCTATAATGCCAAATATAAACATCATCCCAAATCAGAACATTATCCAAAATCAATTTGTCCACGATCCCATACAAACACCACAAGTATACATTCCAAATCTGCTTGAACAAAAACCAAATCAACTATATCCAGGGTGTCAAGATCAAATTTTGTGAGATCAAATTGCTACACTTACCAAAATAGTTGATTCATTGCACCAAGAGACATCTCCACCCCAAAATCTACACACTACAAAAGGATTATCTCATCAAAACATTGAGTTGTCTCCACAACCACATCAAGAAAAATATCCCTAATGTCAAGAGGTTGGATATCAAGATCAACAACATCAATAACACACCCAATCACCACATATCCAAGATCAATCACAACAAGAATCACCTCAACAAGCACAAATATCACAAGAGAACAAAAGCGAATTCACTCCTTTTGGAGATCCAATCGAATCAGTGCTAAGAAAGATACTCAATGCAAAACCCATCACTCTTCCAAAGGTAAGTTCTTTCAACTCTGTCCTAAACTTTCCTTGGAATAGGGGTGGATATTATTGTGAGTATCATAGAGAAAATATCCATCAAACATCAAATTGTATTCAACTCAAAGATCTCATCCAAGACCTTATTGATCAAAAAATAATAATTGTTGAGGACAATGGTCAAGATTCAACCACTAGTGATAGTAGTGACAATCTCTCCACCACAATTGTTGAAAACAATGATCAAGATCTATCCATTAATGAGAACCTCAAAGATGTTTCTACCTCATCCAATGATCAAATCAACATATATCCAGAGTCACTTTTCAATCATGATCAAAATCCACCAACAATACCCAACAATGATCCAATTCAAGAAATGTTAACATCATTTGATCCTATGGTTGAAAACATTGAAAATCTCTCCACCACAATTGTTGGAAACAATGATAAAGATATATCAATCAATAAGCACCTTGAAGATGCTTTTACCTCATCTGATGATCAACTCAACATACATCAAGAGTCACTTTTTTGTCATGATCAAAACCCCTCAACAATATTCGACAATGATCTATTTCAAGGAGTGTTAGAATTATTTGATCCTAGTGACATAATCCATGATCCATTGACTAATGATCATGTTGAAAATGTCTCTACATCACCTAATTAGTTAGAAGACATATCTCAAGAATTTATTCCAAAGCATGATCAACATCTTTCACCAAAGTTTAATGGTCCTTTCCAAGACATATTGACACCCTTTGACCTCATGGTTATAGATATTGAAGGAATCCTCAACTCAACACTCGATCCAAATTCACTCAAAGATCAAGAGGATATTGAGCCACTTCTTATGCATAATGAAGACATCCAAGAACCCTTTGTAAGCAATCCATCCTTTGAAACTAACCCATGACAAGAACTTGATCCAAAGCATGTCAAAAGCAATTCCAAAATTAATCAAGATCAAGAATTCGTATCTCCAAGATACTACAATGATCTAATGGACACTCACCAATCTATACAAGATGTCACAAATGATGATCATATCCATATAGCACATATTCCTCCATCTACCCATGAGATGATTACTCCTAATGGACATGTAGATGATCTTCATTCAAAAAAAGAGTCTCATACTCTTGATATCATTACCAAAGAACAATAGTCTCCTAATCTTAACATTTGTACACATGATCAAGATACATAAAAATCTAGAGACATATCAGAAATGGGTCATGAAGAAGGATTGTACAAAAGTTGTGAATTGAAAACATCATGTGAAGGCATATCAAAAATGAATCATGAGGGAGACTTTTATGTGGAAAATGAATCATCAACACCTCTTGAAGAAGCATTAAAATATGATATTTCACAAGATCAAGCCAAAGATATGAATCAGGGAGCTATCCCACTTATGGAGGATCCTATCACTTATAAAATTGGATCACTTACCTTTTTTAGGGCAAGCTATCTTATCAATGAAGAAGCTATCACCTTTGAAGATCCACAATAGAGCAAAGAAGGAGTAGCACCTTGTTTCCAAGGTAAATCATATCCTATTGCAAATAAAATGTTTCAACAAATGAATTATCAAGGCAGAGGATTAGGCCTACATGAACAGGGTATCCTAGAACTAGTGTAGATTATTGGCAATCCTAGGCATCAAGGTCTTGGTTATTTGACAATTAAGGAACCTAAACATATCAATGATACCTCTATAATACTACCTAGACAATTTTATCTAGTGCAAGCAACAACATAGGGAGCACGAAGAATCCTTATGATGAAATTGATGCCAATACTACAACCAGCCACACCATGAATCTTCATCCACCCATCACCCCATCCACGAATTGGGACTAACATCAAAAGGAAGATTTGAATCAAAGCACAAAGAACATTATCAAAGCAAAAGAAATTTGGAAGCATAATAGACAAATCAAATATACATGGATACCAAAAAATACAAAGAAAGATTATCCCTATCAAGCTCCATTAGTCAAATAAACTATGGAGAAAAATCAGAAAGGGAAATGTATCCATCAAAGACATCCACAAAGGAAAAATCAATCTTCTCAAGCAACATACAAATTATATCAAGTAGTTGGTCCTAATTCTATGCACACTTCTGTATCCACCCATCATTTCTCATCTTCCCAAGTTTGGAGAGTCAAAGGTTCCAAACTATCAACCAATCCATCTCTTATTCCTAAACACACAACACCATCCATGCCTCCACGCATGATATCCAATTCTCACATTGACCATGTATTGGTAGCAACCCTTCATCATGAGGATTTAGAAGGCACTCTATTGCGATGTGCGCATAAAGACAAAGTTAACTTTGGTATCAACAAAGTGGATTAGGAATCTCAAAAGTTGCATTCAAGTGCATGTCTCTTGGCAAAGAAGCTTCTTCAAGTAGGATATCGATGGCACAATATGACATAAGAATCTACATTGACACCACCAGGTGGTTCAACATGAGCTTAAAATATTTTAGAAAAACAACAAAAAAAAAATCATGAAAATAGTAAAGATAAAAATCATCCTCTAGTGAAAACCACTATGGTGGCACTTTGAACAAGTACGATGATGAAAACCTGACAAACAAACATCATGTGTAGAATATATCATCTATGTGCACTAGTTTAGGTGGAAGCATCTCATCCCATCCATAATAAATCTAGCATTCCATCCATCTTATCCATAATAAAACCATTCATCCATGAACCATTTATCAAACCCATTTTCATCCATCTACATCCATCTTCCAAAATATCTTGATCTTGAAAAAGTTTGGTGTACACTTTACACTTGCTTATGGTAAACATCTTGACATGGGTAATTTTCATTGATCCTATCCTATCCAACATTATCTGAGCATGAAGCATTATCCAATGAAGCATTCTTTATTTGAACACCTTATCTTATCAAAAGATAATCCTTGGAATCCTTTGTGTGTTTACCATATCCATCCGTCCATACACCTATCCAAGAATCCATCCATGGCATTCCATACATTGCTAGACACTGGGGGCAGAGATTTGCATCTTCTTTCAGGAATAAACCTTGATCTATATCCTCTAGCTTATGTGGTGATCCAAACATTGGAAAATGTGAAATCAAATTGGTCAAAACACTTGTAAGCAAACAATCCAAATCACTAGCCCATGGAATATTTTGACAGGAAGATGTTCCTTATCAAGCTTTATCTTTCATCAAGCATCAATCCAAACAATCAATATCAGTTTCATTTAACTTGTGCTTCAACGTCACATCAAATCAGTCAAACAAATTTTGTTCCAAACTGAGCTTCAAAATCTTGATCAATCAAATCCAATCAATCCATCACCATCTCAATCCTTGTGTTGCTTAACACTATCTTTGCATTGTTGTCTATCCTCAACAATGTTATCATCATCAATCCATCAATAAAATCCAATCAATCCCTCATCATCTTGGGATATCCATCCTAATCCTTGTGCTGTTTAACACTATCCTTGCATTGTTGTGTATCCTCAACAATGTTATCATCATCAATCCATGAATTAGATCAATCAACCCTAGCTTGGTTTTCAACAAAATCCAAAAAATAGAGCATTGATATCATCACACATTTCCATATCTAGATCATCAAAATCATGTGAAATCCCAAAACATTCAAAACATATCAAAATCCCAAAACAAGTCAAAAAGTCAAAAACATGGTATCCTGAACTACGTAGTCTCTGAGCTTAAATGTAGGCAAGGCTAATCTTTGATCAACCCTGAGACACAAAAACACAAAAACATTTAAATAACCTGAAAATCCAAAACAAAGCCTCATAACGTTTCAAAAACATCAAAAACATCCAAATATTTGAAAAAATCCATCTGTCTCATTTCACATTCACCTGCAATAAACATCCGTCCATAATAAATTATTGTCACCTTCATCCTTTGGAAACAGAAATAGAAACAATCACAACAATCAAAAAAAGAAAACTTCAAACACAAAATCAAAATTGAAACAACAAACTTTTAAACACAAAATCAAATTATTGATCTTTTTAGCAAACATGTCAATCAACCTTATATCAACAACCTTTTCAAACAACTTGCCACCATCCACTAAAATGTCCTAGGATGCATCCTTCCTACAATTGGCATTATCTTTGGCAATCACTTTGGATTCTTATCCTAAACAAAACACATCCCCTTGGCTAGAAGTATGAAGAACATTGGCTTGTTTGTGTACTTGATCTTTTCTTTTGATTTATTGCGCTCATTCCAATGACCACTCGATGATGTCTAATCAAAATGATTTAGAGAGAAAATAATGGGGCATTTCTCATTATCTTTCATTTGTTGTGCTTGTTGGATGTTCTTGTAATATAACCTTGGCAAATACTTGCTTTGTTAGGTATGCATGGAAGGTGTTTTGAGTAGCTTGTTGACTATTGCATTGATAGGTTATACCTTTCCATGTTTTGGTCCAAGATGTTTGAAACTTATGAAGTGCATCCTAGCAAGGTTTTTGTATGTTAGGTGTGAACAAGAATACTCCTATCTGTTTGTCGAGTCAAAGTCCACCACACTAGATACCACGCCATCTTGGTTGTTTATACCTTGATGCATTGTATCTGTGTGTTATAAAAAATAAGGAAAGTGAGCTCTTTATGGTTCCAATCTCTGATAAGAAAATCATCATCACTCATCATCATATGTAATAAAGTCTCGACAACTCATGGACTTGTTGGACTTTTGCATCTTCTTAGAATCAAGGGTTCATCCATCTTATTCTTCTACTTATATCCATCTTATTCTTCTCATTCTTCTATCTCTACTAACATTTCTATACAAGTATCAAATTAGTGGGTGCTATATCAAAATATACATAAGGCTACCCATGGTCAATGACTGTCTATACATCATCAAATTTGTCTACATCAAACATTCAAGATTTCTAGTCTTCTCAAAGCTGAACTAATCCTGAATCTTTTTCGTGAGCTCAACCCAAAATTGAAATTTTTGCCCGATCTCTCGAGGGGGCAATATGGTAGCATAATTCTTCTGTTGGGGCAGTAGTGGGGCATCTGAAAAAATGATATTTTTTTTGAATTTTTATGATGGCAGTGTTATTCTTTGAACCGAGGCAACAAGTACATGGCTTCAAAGAGGGGAAAAATGTAGACACTAAAAATGTCCTGATTGATATATTATGCATCCGATTTTGATCAACTAACATCGTTTCTTCTAAAATCACTTCAAGTTGATCAATTAATTGAATAATCTATTAGCTCTCAAAAACGCAGGTAAAGATACCTCAAGAGGCTGCCATTCTCTTGATACGTTTTAGGGTAACGAACAAGGTCAAGAGAACTCAACCTTCTACTCTTTAGGTGCTACTAAACCAAGGAGGGTGTACCTTTCTGAATGAAGCAGATTTTATGTATTTATGATTATCTCTCTTTTAGTGATTTGTCCACAATGGCAAATAGAAGTGAACAAATGTAATCAAACTTGATAGCAATCTTCTAATCTAAATCCTAAAATGATCAATAAACAAATATAAAGAAACTGAATGAGTTCAAAATGATGAAGTGCACAGACCAGTGCCTTGTTGGGTATGCGGAGTCAAATGAGATCAAGATGATCAACACTTCTCTAGAGAAACTCAAACTATTTGGCATATATTATGTGTACAACTTGTATAAACATGCAAGATGTGATTACAAAGCTCTACTTAAACAATCCAGATGATTCTCTCTAATTACTATGATTAACTAAAATGATTTAATCTTTGCTTGAAAGAACCAATCAATCAATCACACAAATACAACAAATGTGCATTGATGAATTATATATAAACTTGTCATATTAATTCAAACAACCAGAAAGCCTCAATATTGGAGACAACTTAACAATTCTTTCATTAAATTCAACCAATAATTGACACCAGAGAAATGCCACAACATCAACTGATTTTCATAAATACCTCCATTCTGAAATCATGCAACAATAGTCTCTAATCTGATAATTTTATTCCTCTATATCTACTTGCTGTGTATCGAATATCTAAAATAGTTCCCCTTATTACAATTATAAAATGCCAATTTATACCCTCGCAGCATGAGAAAATAAAACATATTGAAATATCATGTCGGCCCTCCATAGAATTCAGGCTCCAAACAAGTCGGCTTGCAACGGTTATATGAATTCACATGTCGGCCACATTGCTAGCTATGCCAAAGGCAATTCAAGGCCAGGATTTGTATTTGTATTATTCATCAATGAGACAGTCGGCGAGACACATTGCTAGCTATGCCAAAGGCAATTCAATCACTTAACCATCCCGTGTTCCTCTGTTCCGTGTGTTATTCGCCTTGACTTTGTGATGTCAGTGAGACATCTCACAGAGAATCCCAAAATGTTATCGATAGCCTTCGTAATCAAACCTATATTGGGACACAAGAATATCTCATACCAACATGCTCCTTTCGCTTCATTCACAGTCACCGTAACCTTCAGATATCAGGGAGACTAGGCACAAATAACACTTTGTTATATCGAAAATCCTCCATAACATTATTTCCCAGTCACCAAGACAAGGCAATTCTTACACCGACAAGGATCCTCATGCTTTCCATCGGTGAGATCGAAGGTCACTCACCGAGACCTCTTACCAATATCTCCATCTCTCACCGAGCTGCCCCATGTATGTCGCTATAACTTCCAACAATCAGCGAGACGTGTTGTAGATTATTTTGTATCATATTGAAACACCCAAGCTCACTAAGATCGCCAAGAGAACACAAAACTCTCGCTGAAATGAAACTTAAAGCACCAGTCGGTAAGACAAGAAAGACTCGCCAGGACATGATGTCGATACCCTTAGCCTTTGCTGATGAAACACCACTCGCATAGTCAGGGAGACATGTTGAATTCGGTAAGACACTACCTTGACAGCCAAAACTTATGTTGATGCACCCCCATTCAAGTAGGTCGTCAAGACACAGAGCACTCATTGAAACATTATATCGACGACTAGACTCCTGTCGAAATGCGAACCAACCTCTGTCGCCGAGACTGTGAAGAACTCTTGCCGAATGGTGCCTGCAAGAAAATTTTGATCGCCATGACATCAAATGAGTCCTGCCGAAAGGCAACTTAGACTCATGCTAGTAGAAAATGCACAATGGGTCGGGCAGACAATGGTATTCTCACGCCGATACAAACCATGATGTAAAATATGCATGACTCAATGGATTCAATGGGGCAACATGGAAAAATAAGAGTGGAAAATGCACATGGTAGGACCAAATCTGGAAATTTATGAGTAAAACCAACATGTGAAAACATCATATTTTTTACAATTCCAACAGTGGCTATGTCTGGGGATGAATGATAGTAAGATTATTGCAAGGATCCAAAATCTTTAGGTGAGCAGACTAGACACAAAAATGATGAACCAGTGAGCAGCAATGGAAATGGAATGAATGGTAATGGAAACATATGCAAAATGGGGATGAATGAAAAATGAAAGTGAAATGGAGATGGAAAAAATCCTAAACTACTGTGCATTGAAAATAATTTTAAAGAGGATGAGCAAGAGTTTTCCATGCACTGGCAACCCTTAATCCTCTGTATTGCTCAAGAGAAGAAAAGCTTCAAGAATTTCCCATGAGCAGGAAATTCCTTATCTTCACCAGCCATGTTCTGTAGATAATATGAGTCTTCACCCTTCTTTCCAACAACAACAAAAGGTCCCAGCCATAGAGCTTCAAATTTACCATGTTTACCCTTCTCCTGACACCTTGCATTCCACATTAACACCAAGTCATTCTCTTCAAATTTTCTATTCTTTGCCTTCTTGTCAAATAAATATTTCATCTATGCCTATAACTTCATGTTTTGGCTTTGGGCCTCTCTCCTTACTTCATCAAGTTCAGCAAGTTGCTCCATTTTGTCTTCCATGGGCTCAGGAACTTCCACATCTTCCTATAAGACAAACTCATAGACTGGTAATAAATTCTGCAGAGGCATCCTGGCCTGCACTCCATACACTAGTTCAAATGGAGATCTTCCAATTGCCTTTTTCACAGTGATCCTATCAACCCACACAATGAATTTTAACTTTGAATCCCAAGCCTTCTTGTTCTATCCCAACATCCTCTTTATAATCTTCAAGAGACTCTTATTGCTAGACTCTGCTTGACCATCGGATTGTGGATGATAAGGAGTTGCATAAGAAATATTAATGCTATACTTTTCACAAAAGCTTTTGAATTCATCTGACCTGAAACACATCCCATTATCTGTGACCAGCCTCACTGGTGCACCAAATCTAGTGATAATGTTGTCCATCAGGAAATCTGTTACAACTTTACTCGTAGCCTGCTTGGTTGGGATTGCCTCTATCCACTTTGTAAAATAATCAGTGGTGACTAGTATCCATATATGTCCTCCACTTGACTTCTCTTGTATCTCTCCAATGAAATCAATTCCCCATTGATGAAAAGGGGCATCAGCTTGCAAGGGTCATTCATAGTGGCAAAGCACTCTGGTACTTCAATTTTCCAGAAAACTTTTGGAAAGCTTCACATTTTCTCACATGTGTAAAAGAATCATTAAAAACCTTTGGCCAAAAATACCCAACCCTGAGAATTTTGTGTGCAGTTGTCTTTGCTGAATAATGTCCTCCACATACTCCTTCATTCATTTCACTTAGAACCTGCTTGGCCTGAGACTCATCCAAACACAATAACAGTATACCATCCCTATTCTTCCAAAATAGAACTCCATCTGTGAAAACATATTTTGATGCTTGCAACTTCAAAGTTCTCTTTTGGCTATCACTTAGTCCCTCTGGACACTTCGTGAACTTAAGGTAATGCATGATATCGGTATACCAAGGAGTGTGCTCAATGCTTGCAACTGCAATCCCTTCATCTACATTACAAACCTGATTTGCTTTAATATTTGATTCTGCCATCAACCTAGCTAAGCCTTGACCTCTTACTAATTTGGTAATCTGTATCTCCATGTCAAATTCTTGGATCTTGTTAATCCATTTGCATCTTTTTCCTATTACTTCAGACTGTGTCAGAATATCTTTGACAGCTGCATGAGGGACATAAGCAATCACCTTTGCTCCAACAAGATATGGTCTGAAAACTTTTGTAGCTTTTACTAATGCAAATGCCTGTTTTTCTATTATGTCATATTTTAATTCAGACCCTTGTAATGACTTACTGAAGAAAGACACAGATTGTTCATGACCATCCTCATTCTTTTGTAACATAACAACAGTAATAGTGTGCATTAAAGCAAATGAAAATATCTGAAAGGGCTTTGTAAAATCTAGAGATTTAAGAATAAGAGCCTTTTTGATAGCCTTTTTGATAGACATAAAAGCATCTAAAGCTTCAACAGTCTAGTCCATTTTTTGTCCTTTCTTCAACATTTTTGATATAGGCTTAACGATCTCAACAAAATTAGAAACAAATCTCCTAACAAAATTAATTTTTCCAAAGAACGATTGTATAGCCTTGACAATTTTTGGAACAGGAATTTTATCAATAGCTTCAACCCTCTCAGGATCTATTCTAATTCCCTCTTTTGAAACAATATGTCCTAAGAGCTTACCTTCTGTGACTGCAAAATGACATTTCTTAGGATTTACACTGATACCATATTCTAGGGATTTAATAAATACCTTTGCAAGATGTTGCACATGATCTTGAGCCTTCCTTGAATAAGTAGTCAAGTCATCCTGGTACACTACCATGATAACATTGATCAAGTCTACAAATGCCACATCCATGGCTCTTTGGAAAGTCGCTCCTACATTAGTGAGACCAAATGGCATTCTTATGTATACATATGTTCCCCAAGGAGTTTTGAATGCTGTCTTATATTGCTCAGATTCTCTAACCTTGACCTGGTTGTATCCTGAAAACCCATCCATCATGGACAACAGTTCACAGCCTGGCACCTTGTGCAATATAGCCTTCATATTGGGTAGAGGATAATTATCTTTGAGAGATGCCATGTTCAGATTTTTGAAGTCCACACACAATCTAATATCACCATTCTTCTTTCTCACAAGAACCAAATTTGAAACCCAGGTTGAGTGCTTGATTGGTTTGATAATTCCTCCATCTCTGGGCTTTGTCAACTCTTCTTGCATTTTAGGCTCCAGTGTTGGATTTATGGGTCTTTGCTTCTACCTAAATGGTTTGGCGTTAAGATTCAATGGTATTTCATGCTGAAATAAATCCTCCCTATATGCTTTTAGATCTTCATAAGACCAAGCAAAGACATGTTTATACTTTTTCAGCAACTCTATCAGCATTCTTCTAATTGTAGGGCTTATCTTGTTTCCTATATACACCTTTCTTGGTGCTATTTCAGTCCCCAAATTAACTTCTTCAATATCTTCTCTTCTGACTGGGGTTTGCTTCATGAGAGACCGATCATTTCCATCATATAGCCGCTCCAATGCCAATAAGCCCTCAGGAAGCTTATTTGTTTTGAGCTGTAAGATCTCCTTTCCAAACACTGTTTGCTTCCCATCCACTTCCTCAACAAAAGCATTGAAGTTGATTTCCTGGGCTTCATATTGATCTATACAATTAAGGAATTTCAAAAGGTCAGTATCATCATTGCACACCTGCCAATTATAAATGTTATCAGGAACAACAGGCCTCGTCTTGAACTCAATCTGTGATACCCCAGCCAATGTGACATCATCTCTTTTTAGCGCCACATTTGTTAAAAAATCAGCCATTATGTTCTTTGATCTGTCGATCCACTCAATTGAGAATGCATCAAACAACTCAATTGTGTCCCATGTAACATTCCTATATTGCTTAATCTTTTGTGCTTTGCTGCATACTTGGATTTAATTTGTGAAACAACCAACTTAGAATCGCCCAAAACAACCAGCAACTTGATTTTATGTTTCACAGCTATGTTCAGACCTGTCAACAAGGCTTCATACTCTACCACATTGTTTGTACATTCAAATGCCAACAAGAAAGAATATTTAAAAATAATACCTTCAAGTGAAACAAAAACCATCCTAGTGCCATTACCTTCTTGGCTGCATGCTCCATCAAAATACATCTTCCATACTTCATTGCAGCTTTGTGCCACATGCTTTTCAATTGGATTACTATTGGTTAATTCTGGCTAGGCTGGTTCAATCTTAGAACTTCCAAGATCAACATCATAAAAACAATTGATCTGATCTTGAGGTACACAATCAACAAGTTGGTTCATTTTTGGCTCCCTATACAATTTGACCTCTTGACCATCCATTGGAATTGTAGCATAAGATAGATGAAATTGAACATTTCCTCCAACTGTTGTTGTCCATTGTCTTGACAAGAGCATACCAAACTGAGGAGGAGTATCAATGACTGTTATATCAATATTATACGCCACCCATGGATAAGTGGCCAGCTTGACTTCAACACCTCTCATAATGCCTACCACAGGAACATGTATGTTATCCATTGCATAACACTTTCCTTCACATGTATCAACCCACATGCCAAGTTGCTTCATAACTCCTACTAGCATGATATTTATAGTAGCACCAGAGTCTATCATGCAATTTCTCAGTAGTTTGTTATTTATGAGTAATGTAGTGAAGAAAGGATCCACTTGTGGGGAGGTTGTTAAAACATCACCCAAACAAAATTCTAAATTATTTATCTTTTCTAGCCTATTGACTTCTTCAAAATTCATATATTTTTCATTTCCATTTGTAATCAATTGAACAACATTATGTCTATATTCCTTAATTTTCATCAATTCAAGTAGTGGAACAGACATTTTTACGTGGGATAAGGCCTGTGTAAAGTCAAAAGAGGAGCTCTCCATCTTAACAGTCTTTTTCAGTTTTGGCGCATCTCCTTTGTTTTTTTCCTTTTCTTTTTTATTTGGCTGGCCAGGCGCTTGTGTCTCTTTATGTAATTCCTTCACTTCCTCTTTAACTTTCTATTTTTGGACAGGCTTTTGTTCACCTTTATCATGCTGCTTATTTTCTGATTTCTTCATAGTTCCTTGTGTTGCTTTGTGATCCTTCATAAAAATTCCCCCAAGAATACCTTCCATCTCATTCACTTTTTTGTTTCTCAACCAATATTTACTCCTTGCTTCCTCAACTACTGCAATAGTTATTCTCTCCATTTCATCTTCAATGAGTCTCCTCACACTGCATTGAGCAAGTGGCTCAACAAAATGTGGCTCTGTATACTCTTCTTTAGAATTAGAAAGGATCTGTTGTTCAGCCATATGGACATTATATTTCTGATTTGAAACATCATATTCATAACCTTCATCCTCTAAAGATGAGTACCCTTCTTTAGTATGGTAAAAAGTATTTGAAGTCAAAGAAACTTTGTGATCTTCTCCATCATTCTCCATCAACATTCCCTCTTCTTGCATCCTTTGAGCTACAACACAATAGTTCAGAAAATGTGGCTGATTACAAACTTCACAGAAGTAATTATTACTCACCATGTAAGTTCCCTTTTTTCTCAATGGATCAGAAGTCTCCTTACTTCTACGCCTGGCTGTTATAGGTTTCTCATCTTTCCAGTCTATATTGTAAGGCATATCATGTAACCTTGGCCTTTCATTTTTGTTATCATTTCTATACGTATTCTCTTATCTATATTGATAATTATTTCTTTGCTGAGGAGGCCTCAGGTTGTCTCTTTTACTGATTATACCAGCAGCCTTCCTGTTGTTTTCAATTGTCAATGCTATCTTCTGTGCTTCAGCCAAATCTCTTGGGGATCTAATCTCAATTCATATCCTATCTTAGGATCAAATGCATTTAAATAAATGTTCAATGCAACAGAATCTGGCAACCTTGATCCAGGAGGTACTTTAGTATGCAACTTGTTGAATTTTTGATTAAAATCATAAATTGAATCATTTTGATTTTTCTGAATTCTCATTAATTCATGAAGAACTGCATCTGGAACATTTTGATTACCATATTGCTCTAAGGTTTTGTCTTGAAATACTTGGAGAGAATTAATTGAGAATGTTGGCAGGTTGTTGAACCAATCCCTGGCATCTTCAAGAAGTGACATCATGAACAACTTCATGTATAAATCTTCATAAGGCATATCTATGTCTTGGACGAAAACATTAAAACTCTTTAAATGTTCTTCAGCTGTGATTGCATTGCTCCCTGTAAATTTGGACACCATATTCCTCCAACTACTATCCATAGGGTAAGGATATAATTGAAAACTAGCTAAATCAAACTGTTTGATCATGGTTGTATGCTGGTGAGGGGGAGGAATAGGGGGATGTTGATACTGATGCATGTGATTATTGTACTATGCATTATGCTGTGGGATATAATGCTGACCAGGAGGTGGATACATACTTGTATGCTATGTGGGAATGTGAGGTGCACGATTTGAATACTTGTTGTGATTCCCTATCTGATTGTGAGGAGCATTTTGTTGACTGGAGGGCCCTGTGCCATGATCACCCTGCTTGTGAGGTGGGACATACTTTGGGCCAATAGCCGTCTGATCAGTAATTTGGGCTTTCTGCAATTTAGCCTCTAGTTCCTTTATCTTCTTCTCTTTTAGTTCCAACTGTGCTTTTACTTCACCAGTAATCGAGAGCTCATGGTTTCCTTTAGGAGTTTCATGATTACCCTCCATCCTCTGATTATATTCATGCTGAATTCTAATCCGTTCAACCTCTTGTTCAGCTCTAAACTCAGCCTGTTTCTTAGCTTCAAACTCAGCTTGTTTATGAGAATCATGAAAAGGAAAAGGATTTATTTGATCTTCAGGAGTACAAGGTTCTACACTTGAATCATCTCTCCATGTATCATAGCAATTATATGTTTCACAATGTGCTCTTGGTGCTTTACCTTTGTTTGTTATGCACGTGTCCTCATTTATTCCTTTTCCCTTATCAGCTCTGTCATCTTTATGTGTCCACTTACTGATATCAGTAGGAGATCTAGTATGACCTCCCCTGTATTGATATCTTCTTCCATTCATGTTTGAACAAATGTAATGTTTCTTTCAAAGTCACCACCTACTTTTCCAAAAGTAGGAAAATGATTATTTTTGATCTTTTACCTAGCAGAATCACTCTTTCTGAATCTTATAACCTTTTCTTCAATGACTCTATAATGTGGTCTTCAACCGATTTTTTTGACATAATCCCCAGTAGAGTTGCCAATTTGTTAGCTCTCAAAAACGCAGGTAAAGATACCTCAAGAGGCTGCCATTCTCTTGATACGTTTTATGGTAACAAACAAGGTCAAGAGAACTCAACCTTCTACTCTTTAGGTACTGCTAAACCAAGGTGGGTGTACCTTTCTGAATGAAGCAGACTTTATGTATTTATGATTATCTCGCTTGTAGTGATTTTTCCACAATGGCAAATAGAAGTGAACAAATGTAATCAAACTTGATAGCAATCTTCTAATCTAAATCCTAAAATGATCAATAAACAAATATAAAGAAACTGAATGAGTTCAAAATGATGAAGTGCACAGACCAGTGCCTTGTTGGGTATGTAGAGTCAAATGAGATCAAGATGATCGACACTTCTCTGGAGAAACTCAAACTATCTGGCATATATTATGTCTACAACTTGTATAAACATGCAAGATGTGATTACGAAGCTCTACTTAAACAATCCAGATGATTCTCTCTTATTACTGTGATTAACTAAAAGGATTTAATCTTTGCTTAAAAGAACCAATCAATCAATCACATAGATACAACAAATGTGCACTGATGAATTTTATATAAACTTGTCATATTAATTCAAACAACCAGAAAGCCTCAATCTTGGAGATAGCTTAGCAATTCTTTCATTAATTCAACCAATAATTGACACCAGAGAAATGCAGCAATATCAACTAATTTTCATAAATACCTCCATTCTGAAATCATGCAACAATAGTCTCTGATCTGATAATTTTATTCCTCTATATCTACTTGTTGTGTATCGAATATCTAAAATAGTTCCCCTTATTGCAATTACAAAATGCCAACTTATACCCCAGCATGAGAAAATAAAACATATTGAAATATCATGTCAGCCCTCCATAGAATTCGGGCTCCAAACAAGTCGTCCTGCAATGGTTATATGAATTCACATGTCGGCCGCAGGTTTTGTATTTCTATTATTCATCAATGAGACAGTTGGCGAGACACATCACTAGCTATGCCAAAGGCAATTCAATCGCTTAACCATCCCATGTTCCTCTATTCCGTGTGTTATTCGCCTTGACTCTGTGATGTCGGTGAGACATCTCACAGAGAATCCCAAAATGTTATCGATAGCCTTCATAATCAAACCTGTCATTGGGACACAAGAATATCTCATACCGACGTGCTCCTTTTGCTTCATTCACAGTCGTCATAACCTTCAGATATCAGGGAGACCAGGCACAAATAGCACTTCGTTATACCAAAAATCCTCCATAACGTTATTTCCCAGTCACCGAGACAAGGAAATTCTTATGCCGACAAGGATCCTCATGCTTTCCATTAGCGAGACCGAAGGTCACTCACCGAGACCTCTTACCGATATCTCCATCTCTCACCGAGCTGCCCCATGTATGTCGCTATAACTTCCAACAATCAGCAAGACGTCTTGTAGATTATTTGGTATCATACCGAAACACCTGAGCTCACAAAGATCGCCAAGAGAACACAAAACTCTTGCCGAAATGAAACTTAAAGTGCCAATCGGTAAGACAAGAAAGTCTCGCTAGGACATGATGCCGATACCCTTAGCCTTTGAGAATGAAACACCACTCGCATAGTCGGGGAGACATGTTGAATTCGGTAAGACACTACCTCGACAACCAAAACTTATGTCGATGCATCCCCATTCAACCTGGTCGCTGAGACATAGAGCACTCGGTGAAACATTACATCGACGACCAGACTCTTGCCGAAATGCGAACCAACCTTTGTCGTCGAGATCGTGAAGAATTCCTGCCGAAAGGCAACTCAGACTCATGCTAGCAGAAAACGCACAATGGGTCGGGGAGACAATGGTATTCTCATGCTGATACAGACCATGATGTAAAATATGCATGACTGAATGGACTCAATGGGGCAACATGGCAAAATAAGAGTGGAAAATGCACATGGTAGGACCAAATCTGGAAATTTATGAGTAAAACCAACACATGAAAATATCAAATTTTTACAGTTCCAACATAATCAACATTATCTAATTAAAATCAACACATTCAACTATTAATCAAATAATTAAATTTATTTGATTAATTCATCATTCTTCTAACTAACTATTCATCTTATTTAATTAAATCAAATAATTTAATTAAATCCTCTCTTAATCCTCTCATTTGATTAAAAATAATCAAATCAAACGTCGCATCTTCTAATTCACTCCAATTAATTAATCCTAAATCAACTTTCTAATCAACATTATTAAATCCTCTAGCTTTTAACTCCTCAAGAGTTAAATCAACCATGGTCAACTAACTAGGTTGCACATAAAAATAATTTCAATTAATTATTTAATTCATCTATTTTCCCTCACCAAGGCATATTCCAAGGAATATTCCTCTCAACCACGTCTTAATCAATTTCCCTCAAAAGGATTTCAAAACTCTATCACATTCTCTTACATTTGCAATAAATTCTCTTACAACCTTTCAAATCCTCTTACATCCTCTCAAATCTCATTCAATTCCTCTTACAAGAATTTCAAATTCTCAACCAATAACATTTACTTCTCTTCCATCCTCCTCCACTCACACATTTCCCAAAATGTGCTCCATGCTCATCTAATAGAATTGTGACACTTGGCACATTCCCATTGGCTCTCAATTTATCCCATATTCATCAAATCCACAACTTCATGCATTATCACTATAGCCATTTGATTTCATAGCATTCCATCATTTTCATCCATTTTAGCAAGATTATTGTCAATTGTAGACTTGGATCACCTACATTTCATCAAGCTTATCAAAGAGATTGGGAAAGAGCTTCTTTCCACATCAAAGGAGCACCAATCCCCCTATGGGATTGAGGTTTGGTTAGCTTAGTTGATTTCATTGTTGTTTTCTTACTGTGTTTTCATGTTTTCAACTTCATTTTTCCAAGAATTTCATAGGGAACATTAGACTAATGCTTTCTAACATGTTTAACACTTGTTTGTTGATCTATTGTTAGATTGTGCAGGTTTGGTGTCCACACTCAATAGTTAAATTTTCATCCAAGAAACTCAAATTTGAACTAAAGTAAATAATACACTAGCAAAATTTGCTTCGTTACCATAATTTGGATTTAAAATTTAAAATTCCAACATGTTTATAAATGGTTGGCATAGCCACGATGACATTTTGGGACCAAAAATTGTGATTGTTGCTTGAAAATAAAAGTTGAGTGCTTGAGATATGATGATACAAAGTGAATCATTGATAAGACTTAGTTGTTGATGTATGCCCCCTACAAGCATAGTGATATATTTAAAAGATCTCCAGGTACAAATTGAATCATAACTGTGAAGTTGCAAAAATTGGCCCATCTAAAAAAATAAAATCCCTTTTATTAATCATTTCTAATGGCCCAAATCTCCCAAAAACATGAAATTAACACAAGTATTTGTATCATAAATCTTATCCCTTGATGATTCTTGAAGTTAATTATAAAGTTACTATCATGGTTCAACTGAAAAATAATGATACTGATGTGCCTAGACAAATATGTGAACTTCCTATTGGGAGACGTGAAACACACTCAAACTTCACAATGATTTGTGCATACAAAAACTTGTTTGCAAGAACATGCAAATAAGATTTCAAAATCTCATAATATTTTCTTGAACTATATGAATTTATATGATAAGTTATAATAGTCAACAAAATTTTCAAAATTAAGTTAGAAAATAAAATTTTTATAGTCAATAGAAGAAGCAACATCTTACACATTACTCTTGTTAGGTAAATTCATACTAAATTTAAACTTTCACACTCAAGGGGTTGATGGAAAAATAGACAATCTTGAATTCAGTACATTTCAATAAAATTATTAGTCACCATCGAGTTGGTAGAATTAAACTTGGGAAAAGCACTAGTGTGATTTGTGCAAATTGAATACTATTGCTCATGAAGAGGTGACATTTCTCCTAGCTCCTTATCTATAATAAAATCCAAGTGAAAATTTTTGTATTCACAAAAATGATTCAAAAAACCAGGGACAACATCATTATCAACTTCACTCAAATCCTTAGTGAAAGTAAATATTTCACAAGTAGTACCATCCAAAACACATAACTTAGTATTATTTTCTCTGAACAACTTATAATCACATAAGTTGAAAAATTAACAAATGTATCAACTTCAACATTAGAGAAACTAGATGTGAAACACACATTAGATAAAACACATTCATCTTCACATGCCTTCTCAATGTAGAAAATATCGTGATCACCAAAAGTATTCAAATTCTCCATGTGGAATAAGACTTCACATACATGGTCCTTCAAAATTCTTGTTGGAGCATTCTATGATTTAAAATTTTACTTTCACGTAAGCTAAAATGGTCATCATGTTCATCAAATTTATCACTTGAATCTCCATTTTGAACATCCATCTCAAAAATAGTCTACTAAAAAGTATCATTTAGGAGATAAGATTCCCCACACTTTACCTCTATTAAGTCATACTCACCATAACTTGACACACACCTAGCCATATTAAAAAATTCTATATTGAACTTGTTGGTAAATTTCTTACTGATTCCTAAAAAAGGTCTAAAGGTTAACCATATATTATGCTCAAGGCTATTCTAAATAGTTGGCCAATGAACATGTTTTTTTTTTGACAAAATAGATTTCCTTTGTATTTTAGGATCTACAAAACCTAGGTGGGCTTCCCTTATGACATCATTTAAATATTCTCAAGAAACAAATAATGATATATAACATATTGCTTATCATATATACGTGAAAAAGATTCTTACAACATAATACTGTAATTTTTGATATCCCTACAAATACTCAAAACCTTAAATGAGATAAAATAATAATTATCAATTACTTGCAAGTGATTTTAGATTTTTCATTTTAAATATTTGTTCTAGGTTTGTTTTGGGATTGGTGATTGGTGTTTAACTATAATCGGTGCATATCTAGGGTTATAGAGTCACATAGCCTTACAATTTTTTCTCCAAAACAACTAAGTGTACTTTGATAGTCAATAATTATTATTACCTTATAATAAAAAGACCAACCAAAGGCTTTAGATATTATTCTACTTAATAATCAATTTGTGTATATAATATTTCTTGTATTTTAATAAAATAAATTACTCCATTCCTTGATCAAAAGCTATCAATAAAATATTTAATGCAAGAAAATTGTAGAGAAAAACTCAACAGTCCTTGATTACTTTATTCATAAAAAATATTGTATATAAAGTTGGAGACAATAACATATCAAAAGCATTCATTCATATATGCTTTGATCATAGATACAATACTAATTTAGAAAAACTTCTACATGTCCCGATAACAAAAAACCCAAACAATACCTTACAAACTAAAAGACTTGAGTCAAAATATGATTCCTAGACCCTTAACTATGATACAAGCTCACTTTAAATATAAGTTCATACAAGCACATAGGCTTGAGATTTATAATTGACACATGTCACAAAAGACAACCAAAATTCAATTGCAACTAGGTGGTGCAACAACTTGTTAATTAAACAAATACCCCTCTTAGAAAAGAATAAAAAGATAAATCCTTGAAGTTGTTTGAAGAAACCAACTTGATTAAACTATTGATGAAGATAAACATAGTTGACACCTTGCGACTACCTGTAACCTCAAAATTTGATGAAAAAAATGGATGACCATGCCAAGTTGGCAATCTATTTTTTCATGATATTTTTCACCCATGAAGAATACATCTCCTTTGATGACCAATTGAACTCAAGTACTTTAACAATTTTATTGATATGAGAATTATATTTGGCATCAAAAACTACTTTAGCCTCCTTATTAAAAACTTCCAAGATTAATTCCAATTTTATTATTTCATCCATACTATTATTTAGTAAAGATAGGCCTGGTTCACCACTAGCACAAATGAAGAGCATAGAGATCAAAAAATTATGTTGAACTCCACCTTCCATTGATCAAAAGGTTTAACTATTCTAGTATTATAAAAAATCTTGGGCATTAATCCATCCTCCAATGCCTCAAAATATTTCAACTTACCTTTCAACTATAACTCCGATTTAGATTGATAAGTTGAAATGTCTCCTAATAGTTCGAGCACATCACATGTACTTGCTAGTTTTATGGGAGTAATGGAATAAAATCTTGTCTACTTGTGCATACCTTTTCATCACTATTATTCTTGGAATTCATATAATTATAATTTCCTTTAAATTGGCATCTTGCTCCATGCAATTGATATATGCATTTCTCAGGTTATTGTGACCTGCCCATGTATCATCTAATTGTGTACAATATGCAAGATATTTTTAGTTCTAATAGAACATCCACCATACTAATTATCTTATTCTTTCCCCTTTCCTCAATTAATTTCTTTGCTTCCTTACTTTTTTTTGTTACTCCTTCAATTCTTGTATTCTTAAAGATAGTGTCTCTCTGTATCTTGAGTTGAGGTATCACTTGATTATGATCGAGGGTAGTAGGAAGTTTAATGAAACTCTATGGATGAGGTATTTATGAAAACATCTTATTTTACACGTAAAAGTTTGATATGATTCTTCTCCAACTTGTTGTAGTCGCCCTAGAACTTTTTTGTTGTAGCTTCACTAAACATGGCAGTGTTGACTACTAGAGATGTTGCTTGTGGGACAATGGTGTTAGCAAGTCTTCTAACAATAATATTTCTAGTACAATCTCCCTAAATTTTTGGCAACTTGAGGATTTTGAGTCTCTAGTTTGCTATTTCCCAGATTGCTAAAGTCTAATGCTTTATATTGAACCTTGATCCAAAATGTAAACCATTTTCTTGTTCCTCAAATGTTAACACATCTTAATCAATAACTTTACTTCTTATGATTTCTAAAAGAATGGTTGAATTTAAATATCTCAACTTGGTAACAATAAGTATCCACTATCTTCCAATATTTTCCTTGATTCCTTAAGAGTTATATTGTCAATGCAAGAATCAACATCTACAACAACCTTCTTAGTCATTTCCTCTTTATCTTGAGGTGAAATTGTTCCTTCAACATTACTAATATCCCTAATTTTTTTTTTCCATTTGATTCTTTATTAAGAAATCTTAAATTATTTAAATTAACAAATTGATCATCAAATAAAAATTATGTACATGCTAGGGTTTTGATATGATTAACTGCATCTCCACCAATTCTCTGATTAACCATCTTTCTATCTTGTGGGGCCTCTTCAATGTGAACCCTATGTGGGGAAGGTAATACTTGATTCACCTCCTCAAGGTCTGGTGCACTTTCCCCCATTTCATTTGTTCTTGCATAGTCAATTGAATGATCAACCAAGGGTTGGAAACCACTTGGTTTCTATTGATGAGCCAATGGAGGAGCACTTGATGCTTCTAGCAAGTCCATTTGGTGCATAGGTTTCTCCACCTCTTCTTCTTGTGATGTTTCTTCTCTAATTTTATTTTGGCTAGGAATAGAGCCTCTAGGAGCTAAGGTGACAACATTAGTCAACTTGGTATTTATCCTAAGAATATGATCTATATTTCTCTAAATTCCCATAGGTAGTTGGGATTGATTTGTTTTCTTTGTTCTTATCCTCTTATAATTTCACACTAATTTTCCTTTCTCACCTTTAAATCTTCATATTAACTACAATTCCTTATTACATCTTCTATATTATCAAACTTATGATAGAATTTTGACCTTTTAGCTTTGATTCTAGTTTTGTTGATGAAATGTTCCAGATCAAAATTCTTATGAACATACACCTTCATTCTATATGGCTATAATAAGGGATATAACAACTCCAATCCCTCTTTTAATGTGACTTGAAAATCAAAAAACATAATGGAAAATTGTAAGAGAGATCCCTTTTTATGTACCCTTAAATGACATTTTTTCAACTTCAATGAGCTACCACATGATCTCTAGGAAAGTAATCCTATTAGGGACACTTCTAGGTAACACATGTGGTTTCATTGGGGCACCATATACTATGATAACAATGGTATTTGCATGAAAGAACTAGTCACCCTATTTATGATCAATTCCCTTTTCTATATCCAAATCCTTAGGTCTCAAAAATTTAATTACTTCATCAAATAACCTATCCACCTGGAACCCTAAATTATTTCATGACTAGATGTACAAAATACTTCTCGAATACCACATAATTATAAATTTGATAATGCATGTCCCATATGTGATTCCACCCTTGAACTAGTAGTGCAACTCCTTGAGCATCATAAAAATTCAAATGCATTACTAGATTCCAAATTTGTTTTCCATTGTATAATAAGATGTGGCACAACAAAGAATAAAATTTAGAGTAGATTCCAAATTATTTTTCCACTGTCGTAACCAAGTCTTTGTGAATGCCATAAAAAATGAATGAAGCATACTCAAAAAATTTATTTAGATCCCTATATTGCACATTTGCTACCATCATCATTTAGTGCACCATCATTTGTGTCTTAACATCTACTCCCAACACTTGAGAAAGAGCATAATACATTTTGATGAAATAATATTCGAATGAATCCACATCAAATGACTCTAACTCATCCCTAGTGGACTTGACTAGGCTTTTATTTGGACATTTGGTCCCATGATGTGGGAGTCAAAATATTTTGTAACTATTCTTATCTCTTTCATACTCTCTACATAGTCAATTTAAATCAATAGGAATATTTTGAGACATATTTAAATTGAAAACCTCATAGATATAAGCCCAATCCAAACTCACTAGAAAATTACCCTTGTCATTCAATAGTGTTTTGGACCTTTTATCATACCTCTTGGCCACAAATCTAATCCACATTGATCATTAGATAAAAAATATGTACATGCCATGGTTCTGATGTCATTAACTACATCTCCACTAGTTTTGATAGTAATAATATTTCTGCCTTGTTGGGCATCTTCAATGTTAACCCTTGGTGGGGAAGGTAAAACTTGATTCACCCCCTCAAGGTATAGTGCATTTCCCCCACTTCCTCTATTTTTGCATAGTCAATTGAATAATCAACCAAGGGTTGGAACCACCTAGTTTCTATTGAGGATCCACTAGAGGAGCAATTGATGCTTCTAGCAAGTCCATTTGGGCTATAAGTTGCTCCATCTCTTCTTCTTGTGATGCTTCTTCTCTAATTTTCTTTTGGTTAGGAATAGAGCCTCCAAGAGCTAAGGTGACAAAATTTATCAACATGGTATGTATCTTAAGAATGGGATCTTCCATTTCTTTGAATGCCCCTAAGTACTTGGGATTGATTAGTTTTCTTTGTTATTATCTTGTTACAATTTCAAACCAATTTTGTTTTCTCACCTTTAATTTATTTTATGAATTGTAAATCCTTATTACATCTTCCACATTATCAAAATTATGATAGAAGTTTGACCTTTTACCTTTGATTCTAATTTTTCCAATGAATTTTTCTAGATAACAATTCCTATGAGCACCCACCTTCATTCTATATGATCGTAGTAAGGGATATAGCAACACCAATCCATCTTTTGATGTGATTTGAAAATCAAAAAATATAATAGAAGATGGTAAGAGAGACCCCTTTTTATGTGCCCTTAAATGATATTTTCAGCTCCATTGAGCTATCACATGATCTCTATGAAAGAAATCCTATTAGGGACACTCCTGGGAAATACATGTGGTTTTATTGGGGCACCATAGATCATGATAATAGTCATATTTGTATGAAAGAACTAGTCACCCTAGTTATGACCAACTCCCTTTTTCAGATCCAAATCTTTAGGTCTCAAAAATTTCATCACTTCATTGAAAAACCTATCCACTTGGAACCCTAAATTATTCATGACTATCTGTACAATAAACTCCTCAAACATCACATAGTAGTCTAACAATGCATGTCTCATATATGATTCCACCCTTAAACTAGCAATACAACTCCTTGATAATCATAAAACTTCAACTACATTATTGGAATTCAAATTATTTTCCCACTATATATAATAAGGTGTGGTATAATAGAGAATAACATTTAGAGTAGATTATTTTGTCATCCTTCTTTATAGCCACCAATTCTTTGTGAATGCCATAAAAAAGAATGAAGCATAGTCAAAAAATTTGTTTAGATCTTTGTGTTGCACATCTTCTGTCCTCATTACGTGCATTGGAATTTGTGTCTTTTAATATCTACTCCCAACACTTGAGAAAGAGCATAGTATTTTTTAATGAAATATTCTTCAAACAAATCCACATCAAATGGCTCTACCTCATCCCTGGTGAACTTCACTAGGCTTAAGTTTAAACCGTTGGTCCTATGATATGAGAGTCTAAAGATTATGTAACTATGATTATATCTCCCATACTCTCTACATAATCAATTGAAATCAATAGGACTATTTACATACATATTCAAATTGAAAACCTCACAAATATAAGCCTTGTCCAAACTCATCATAAAATTACCCTTGTCATTCAGGAGTGTTCTTGACTTTTTATCATACATCTTGGCCACAACTCTGATTAAACCCATATTGATGAAAATATTAGGAACCGCCATTCTTAAGAGATCTAGGCTCCATATATTTAAAATAGGTTGGGTATAAGTGCTTCTTTTGTAACAATATTCAAAAATATCCTAACCCTACATGGTAATTGTTGCATATTTTAAGGCATCAAATTTTCTAGACATTATCCCAATCCCCTAAGCATGATTTTGAGATGGTTAGGGTTTTCTAAAATTGAATTAAATGATACCTTTTTCTTTAAAAAATTTAAAAAATGACTTAATTACCCCTAGCACTTCAATTTCTTGCATTTTAAAAGAAATTTGCAATTTTTGAGTGAACAGTTCAGACCGTAGTTTTTTGTTGCAAATTCTTAAAGTACTTCAAATCCTCAAATTTCTTCCATTGAATGCTCAATTATATGTTACCAACAATGAATTGACTTGGCTGTAAGCATAATCATTTATAATTGTGCTAGAAATATGTCATTTTGTGTAGTAATGGTGAATATGAGCAAACAAAGCGTTCATAATTATTACACAATAATACTACACACTAGATGCTTTAAGTGTAAATATACAAATAGATTATACATTTATTTAGGTAAATAAATAATGTATTTGTTTTACAAAGAAGTATAGTAACATATAATGAATTTAATGAGGAAAGAAGGGCATGGTTTGTTGAAATCACTTGGAGACAAATAATAAGAATTCAAGCTAAGAATCCTAAAAGTATTAGAACTATTAACTAATTGTCTATTGATGATGTTTGACCTTTCTTGATTATTTCATTCCATGTCTAGTATCTACACAATCAAAACATTTGTAAATAGCCATTAAGAAACCTTAAAAACTAATAATATAAGTTATAATCTATTATCATAAGTAGGGGTTTTCTTTTTTGAATTATATGTAGACATCATCTACAACATAAGGCTTGTTAGTGTACTAATATGATATAAACTAACCATGTTGTTTTATGTATCGACATTTGATAATTATAACCTTCATTTATCAAACCTTGAGCATTGAATTCAAATATTTGAGGCAATTGCCTAATTTCCAGTATGCATCAAATAATTAGTTGTACTACATAGAGAAATGGAGAGAGATATGTTGGGATTTTTTCTTGCTACCCTTAGGGATGACACAACACCTAGACTAGGGGATCGCTTTTATCTAGTTAAATTAATAAACTCATGATTAAACCAAGGACAAGGGAATGCTAATGAGCCACAAGACTCAAGAGGATAATCCTAATAAGGGTATTAAAGAGTGATAATGATCTTTGATAGACATTGCTACAAAGACAAAATAGGTGCAACTAGCACAATGCATAAGCCCATTTATTGTCACTAACTAATATTCTATTGATTTTATAAAAATTTATAGTTGTAGACCATAGACATGTGGGTAATTAATACATTCACATATGTATAATCAAAGGATTTCATATCTAGTAGGTGTAGGCATGATCCTTTGTACCTTTAATAACATTGTGAACAAATAAATTATATGAATTGACTTATCTTCATACCAAATAGGAAAAGGGGTGATAAATAGACAAGAATATAGACCTTTCATTTGCATCCAAGCTCCATGAATACAAGAACACTTAGATAACTTTTTTTTTTGTAGATGTTCATCATTTATAAATTTGAGGTGTTGGGTCTTATGTAACCATTAGGGAGCATTGCTTTATCCTATAGGAATAGAGTCAACCTAGAACTAATCACAATGATGGCAAAGCAAGTCATAACTTAGATGTGCCTAATTTACATGCATCTACCTTAAAGAGCTTAGACTCTCAAATGACTTCACATTCTAAACAATGCGACCCATTCATAGTAGTCTATTTCCATCTTGTAAAACCTACATACCAAGTTAAAACAATTTTCTATCATAAATGAATTTTGATAAGAACATTTATTGTATTCCTTGAATACAAACTAACTAGTTCTTGCTACAAGTGTAGTAAATGTGCACCTAAAATATTGTTAGATTCCCTAAAGCATACAAGAAGAAATGCAGATAGCTTACACATCAAGACAATAATAAGTCATATTGATTTACTAAATAAACATTACAATAACAACTAAAGAAAAATAGACTAAGAATCAAGCAATATCCATATTAAGTAAAATTTTACATCAATTTAGCACTTCAAATCCCAAACAATTACAAACATGGGCCTAAGATTGACCTAAAAACTTCCAACAACCCCTAATCCTAGAACCCAACAACTAACCCAAATAAGGCCCGAAAATTACAAATTAATAGAAGAGAAAGAAGTTAAATTGAATTCGATAGTGACACATGACACAATATGAGTCTCTGATTTACAACTGAAATTGGCATAACGAAATATGCTACAACACCTTTCTTCTAACCAAATGAAATTAATCTTTCCAAATTTTTACTTACATTCACAGACAAGTTGTGAATGCAAATTTTTACCTCTATATAAATTTAAAATGCTTCCCTACTTGATTTTCACCCTATAAATGACCCTCCAATCCATATATTCTCATTGACAAGTGAAAATTCAATCAATATCAAACACTTTGCCTCCCAAAACTCCTCATTCTCCTTGAAACTAATTAGACATTTCATCAAACTTGTCACCATCCATTTTTTTCCACAGTTCATTTACATTAAAACCCATCCTACCATCCATTTTTTTCCACAGTTCATTTACATTAAAACCCATCCTACCCTTGCCCTTAGAAATTTGTAGATCTCCTCATAACTGCCGCTTCATTTTACTCAGAATAAACTTAAAAGCAGGTCTAAAATTATCAGGGTTCTAGAGCTACTAAACTCAGGGGTTCGAGACAAGATTTTTGTAGCCATTTAAATGAAAGTTTGCTGGGATTTAAGACCTTTGAATGTTTTAACTGCCTGAGTGTTGTTCTCGCTGCCTGAGACATTGCATGTTTTAAAGGAAGTAAACCAAAAGTCTGCACCCACACCTACCCTTCTTGCCCAAAGAAATGATGGGCAAGCTTTCCCAGTGAAAAACTTCTTTTATTATTATTAATATTTCTAATTTTGGGTCATGGTCTTTAGATTATTGGTGAAGTTGAATAGGTTTGAATGAATTCACTACGTTAAGTCTTATTCAATGTAAGACCTTGACGTCATAAGAAATGAGGTCAAGGTCAAAGTCATGTCCCAAGTGACTTTGGCGAATGACTTTCCATACTTGACTCTTAGTCAAAGAGGTTTTATCCTAAAACTTGTTCTACCATATTAGATAGCTAAACAATTATGTAATTGATTCCGTTATGTAATTGATTTCGCTTCAGATAAGCTTTAAAGCTAAATCTGAGAAGTTAATGCCTAGCTTAACAAACATGTCCACTTCGGTTTGTGCTTCAAATGCAAAGAAATCAATGTCTGACGAGTTGCATAGAATGCAGGAACCTGTTCCGACTATTCAAGGGTCATCCCCCATTCAGCTTTCTGCATTCATCTGTACATAAAAACCTTGTCTCTTGTGGGGACGCCATTTCCAGTAGTCCGGGGTTAAGGTTGAATCATCTATTAATTCAGCTGTGTTGATTCTTGAGGTGACAGCTGGCTATTTTATTGCTCCAACGTATCTGTCCTTGCTTTGTTTGGCTACCAGTCCTGTTTACTGGTTTGTCTGCTTTGAATTGTAATAGTTGATTTATTTTAATAAAGCTTTGAATTGCTTCCATTAAAGAATAATGAAGTCCACGATTAAAACTTCATGCCACGAGCTTAAACTGTACTCGGGTGGAGTAAATTTTTGTGAAGAGTACTTATAATTGCTAAAGATCGTTGTGCAATCAGAAAAAAATAAAAATATTACCCACTATCAGTATAACAATGACCAATCTGTATAAGCAATTAATAGAAAATCCATTATGACCACAAATCTCACTAGATACTCATGAAACTATAAATAAAGATTCCTCATGAATTATATAAACTTATTTAGTTGCCAAAATCAAGTGATTGCACCTTTTTTCCCATGAATCTTCTCTTAATTGCCAAAATGTCAATTTAGGCTCAAATCTTGTCTAACTTGAAGTTAGAGATGAATGTTCAATTTGAATTTTATAAATATTGTGCAATACTATAATTTAGAAATCAGACCTATAATTCAATATTTTAATACATCAAGTCTACGATCAACTTTCTATTCTAGGGCCTAGAAAGAATGTTCTCCACCAAATTGAAAGCCTGTCTCCCTGAGAAATGAAGCAAAAAATCAAGTACCAACAAGATCATCCTTGTTTTGATTTTGAGGCAACTAATATTTCTTGCATACATAAAGGCATAAACATTTGCAGAAGGAGAAATAGAGAGAGTTCCATCCTTGTTTTGATGTGTCATAACTACGTTTCAATCCAAGTTAGGAGACATGGAAAAAATTAATAAAAAAACTATTGAGAACTTTTTTTATATAGTGAATATTAATTTGATACAAGGTGAAGAAAATGTCAAACAATTTTAAGTAAATGATATTTATGATGTATTTTAGGTTGGCATGTAACCCCTAAATATTTTGAGGTTATTTCCAAGTTAAATTTTCATCTATGGGTGATCCCACAATAGTGGCTTACAATTTTTGGCCAAACTGGACACTAATTTTTTTTTTTTTAACTAAATCTTCACATTCGGGCACCTATAGCAATTAAACCGTGAGGAATTTGAAGATGATGCAAACTAGAGTCTTGTCACATTTTGTCTGTAGATTCTAAAAATAATTTTTTCAAAATTTTTGGAATCAGATTACACTTTTTTTTCCATCTCCCACAAAAATTGGTTTTTTCAAAAAACAACATTTTTAAAAAGTGACGCACACTGTATAATACATAACTTTTTTTCCTTAAAGATAAAATTCCAATTCTTTCAAATTTAGATTTGTAACTCCGATATCTAGTGCTTCCACTTGGTTAGATAGTTTTTTATTGAATATTTTTTCTTTAATCAAGTTTCAAAGTCAAATCAATTACAATTCAGACATAACACGACCGTATAATGCATAACTCTTATTGTATGTATCAAATTTTTTTATTTATTTTTGTTGGATCAAGGACTCCAATATCTGGTGCATTCATATTTTTAATTTTTTTTTTTTGATAATCTTCTATTTTTCCACATGTGCAGAACAGAGAGTTTTGTTTTCAGTGAAAAACCTATATTTAATAAAACTTGAAAAACAAATAGATAATATAATCAAAACATATTAAAATTATATTCGTTGGATAGCTCATTTTGAGGGGAACCTGATACTAGTTGGGTTTCTGAAATCTCCTCCATTTTCATTCTCATATCGAGCTTCGAAGTGCAAAATTCTCAGCAATTTTGGTGCCTTAGGGGATGAGGGTGAAAAAATGTGGGTTCGGTCGAACAAAAAAATATTGTTCAGTCGAATAGGGGTTCGACCAATCCCATTCAACATAGAATAAAAAAATGATTTAAATTGGGTTTGATCGAACATTCTAAAGATGTTCGGTTGAAACCCCTCTTTTAAAAATTAAATTTTAATATTAATATAAATTTTAATATTAATATAAATATTAATTATATTCTTTTTAAATTATGACTTGAGAGAGAGATATGGAGGGAGTGGGAGAGAAAGGGAGAGTGGGGGTAGGAGGCAGGGCTTAAATTTGATGGCCGTATGACCGTATTTAGAGATTTTTTCCATAGAATACAATCAAAATTTTAAGAAGATTGTATTAGATAAAAGGAGATATTTTGAATAGACTGTAAAAATTTATATAGAATTATAATGATATATATGTTTGATTTATATATAATTTTACATACACTAAGGTATATCATAATGTTTTAAGGCACCCTTGAATAGATAATCGTCATTAAAAAAATTGTTGACAGAAAAAGTCGACCATCAAATTTAATCCTTGGTAGGAGGGAGATACCTCAGAGAGAGAG